>JAJQXH010000086.1:3205000-3262500 GCA_022343465.1 Oscheius sp. G VE-2021 | reverse complement strand
TTAATAGAATACCAACAAGTTGAGGGAGAGGAATAACAAGTTTTAGGAGGGAAAAGATAACAAATCGAGGGAGGGGACTTCTTGATGCGCAATGCTTCTGGAGATCACAGGAACTCGTCCATGGGTTTATTTCTAAATGCGAATAATGCATAGGTTGCCATCAAAATTACCTCTTTCTGTTGTTCTTCCAATGGAACACCTCTTCCCCCGTGGTGAGATCTCTTCCCATGGACGTAAATTGGAAGTGTCGAACCTTTTGGCTGAAAAGCGGAATGTCCTGTGAAGCCCGAAAATCTCACAGCGAATCCTTCATAATCGCCCTAATTTCTGCATCCCACGCCGATCGTCCTTTACGTAGCTCCATCAGCTTCCGTTTTCGTGCAGCCTCGTCTACTCCAAGTTGCGCGTAATAACTGAAAAGGTGGATTTGCGCGATTAACTGTATCTGCCCACCTTGAGACCTCCAGCAGCTCGGGCTGAAAGGAAGGCTTGAGCTCCTCGTAATCCAGGCCGATTAATGCAGTGGAAAACTCTGAAAATGGTAATTAAATAGTTTGTTGAGCGACGGGAATTGGGAGTTCCAGGAGACGTTCGGCTCCGGGGCCGTCACGGATGGCATACTTCTTGATATCGATGGGGTTTTGACAGATCTAGATTACACAGTGTTTGTGGGTCGAGCCACAAACAAACGTTTTTAAAAATGTGGCGGATGGCTTTGGCCAACTGAAGATCCGCCTTCGATTTGGTCCACACCCAATTTCCCATAAACGTCGTGAGCGAAAAGGACTGCAATCCGTTGACCATCTGTTAGGAGCAACAGCTCACCTTAAAATCCGGATATCCCGAGGGCAGTCTGAATGGACCATTAACATTGGCAAGTGACGGCTGAATCTCCAGCAGATTCTTCTTTCGTGCTCCAATCACGGCGGCCTTCGCGGACTCTCCGGTCCGCCGGATCTTTTCGAACTGAACGTTCATCTAAAATCGCAACAATTAAAGGATAAAAGGGCAAATTCACGATAATATCCGAACCATTCCTGTAGTGGGCGAGAGTCTCAGCAACCGTCGATGTCATCAATTCGTCCACGCTTTGGACGTATACGTCCGAATCGGCCGCTTCTTCAATGAATGCCTAAGCCCAGGTTCATATTTCCAACAGAGCACATCGCATACCTTTAAGAGGCCATCAGAGAAATCGGGAGAAATTGATCCTCGTCACGTCATCAGAGAAATTGATCCTCGTCACGGCAACTCCCAGAGCACAGGGATCTACACATCCGTTATTTCAGGCTCGCCTCAGCTGTTGCAGCGGGTTCAGGAGAGGGACGTATGCACGAGAGGGACCTAAAGAGGTATTCATTGCAATCAATATATGAGCCTACCGGTTTGGGGACGGAACAGACGGGGGCCGGTGGTGACTTCAACGGGCGTTCTCGCCGCTCCCATCAAACGCAATCCTAATAATCGTAGAATGAAGACAGGGCCCTGCCTACCGGAGGTTTGGAGACGTCCTCTGCCTCTCCTAGGCCGAGACTGGGGCGTAGTATCCCACTGTTGGCTCATCTGGGGACGACTGCTGGCAGTCGATTGCGACTCCTCCTCCTCTACGTATTCGTCCTCTTCCACCTCCTCATGAAACGAAGACATCTGAATACGACATATGATATATGACAAGCACACATAGTTAGGCATCACATCGACATCGACGCATGTTCACAGAACAAAAAATAGAGTTATTCATTGAGTGGTAGTGACGAAACTGCGGTCGAAACACTTAACCAGATGAGCAGGGGTTCTTATAGAGGAGGTAGGAAAGGTTTTCCTCTGGTAGCCAATAACTTCATAAAAGAATGTGTTGTTTGATACACACTCTTTTATTAGAGCTTTGGCCTCCACAGAGGAACAAGCGCTGTTGGTTATCTGCTGGGAGATAGAATCGAACGGCTGGGCGCATTTGAAAAGAACTACCACCACGAAGTCATCTCCGTCGCCCTTCTTGAAAAAGGCCTCGACTTGAGCGAAGGCAGGTGGTTGTCCTTGCAATTCGACAATAGATCCAACTTTGTAGCAACTGTTTCTCAACCGAGAGACTGACCTATAAAAGAATACATGCATATAAATCTTGCTAACCAGAGTCAGCTCTGGGGTTCTATGGATATCCTCGTCTCATAATTGACGGCTGCGGGCTCCATGGGGCAGCTGAGTCCTACTGTGGTCACCCGCGATCTCCCAGTGACACTCTGCTTGTCCAGAAAACTGAAATTTGAAATTGGGCTGTAATCGTTGGGCATGCATACCTCGAAAGGAAGTTCTCATTTTTCTCATTTTTCTTTTAATAATCGCATAAATGAAAATTAAAACGGAAATAAATTAAAACCAACGAGCTTTACATTTTACGCCAAGGCGGTAACCCGCGCTCGCATCCCTCGCGCATTTGTGATTTCAGTTTTTACTACGGTAAGGCGGTAATACGCGGCCGGGCCGCACGCCGCTTCCCACATATTACCGCGCGGGTTACCGGAGCCCACCGAAATGCGCGCGTGTTACCACCGAAACCTCTGAGGCTGTTTTCCATAATTTTCATCGTTGTTTCTACGTGATTTTTGCTAAATATTGTCGAAAATAACTAATTTAACGGTAATTAACATTAACTTAAGCTAAAACGACGTCAAAAAACTCAATTTTTGAAGATTTCCGCCAAAAACGCAGGTTTTTCCATTTTTGCTAGAGTTTTTCTGTTTTTTTTTTCTCGCTTTTTATTAGAAAATAGATTTAGTTACTGTAAAATGCCTGTTTTTGCCGAGAAATTCTTGAAATTCTTCCTTTTTTACGTGTTTCTCTTCACAAATGGTAATTCGTCTTTTTCAGTACTGCTTCCGTAAAATGGCCGAAGAGCAGAGCGAATCGGACCTCGGCTACGCACAGGAAAGGTTGGTTCCTTAAAATCTTAGTTTGGGGCGTTTTTAGGCGAAATTTTGCGTTTTTAGCGTTAAATTCATATTTTTGATCTTCTGTGGTGTTTGGTTGGTGGACAAGTCCTCCGCGACATTTCCTCCGCGACAATTCCTCCGCAAACCGCGACAAGTCCTCCGGCTAAGCTCCGCCCACGACATTTCCTCCGCGACATTTCCTCCGCGACATTTCCTCCGCGACCATTCCTCCGCAACTATTCCTCCGCGACAATTCCTCCGCGACAATTCCTCTGCGTAATCTGATTCACCTTGATATCCCCGAATGGATTTTAAAATAATCCGCGGGGTGGGGGCCCCGCGTACACCCCAAGCATCCCTTCCTTGCCGAAACAGCTTTATTACTTTTCTTTTTTTTAACAAAATATAATCAAGACGGAACCATGAGCTCCGTCTGTTTCGGCTGTGAGACAATCCGCGGGGTGGGGGCCCCGCGTACACCCCACGCATCCCTTCCTAGCTTAAACAGCTTTGTGACTGATGCGGAGGAAAAGTCGCAGCGGAGGAACTGTCGCGGGCGGGGCGGAGGAATTGTCGCGGAGGAATGGTCGCGGAGGAAATGACGCGGAGGAAATGACGTGGGCGTGGTCGGAGGAAGTGTCGCGGAGGACATGTCGACCCCCGCGGAGGAAATGTCGCACTTCCCGGCCGGAGGACCTGTCGGGGAATCGTGGTGTTTCAGTTGCTTTCGAAATAAAAATATGGTATTAAATTGATAAACAGTTTTTTAAGGAGCGAAAAAGAACGCAAGGTTCTCGCCAAGTATCTCCAGATCGCGAAGACTTCGGGTGGAAGACTGGGTCTCATCGTTGATGTGAGTTAGAGAGAGAGAGGGGAGAGAGAGAAAGAGAGAGAATAATTCCCTCTTTTAGGAACTGGAAACGGGCGAGAAGCTGCTGTTCAATGGAATCGACGCCAAGGCCATGGCGCACTTTGCCAACGCCATTTTCCTCTCCCTCCACCAGAAAGAACTCCTCGCCGTTCTCCGCCGCGTCGCGAGGAAGGACAAGGATATCGCCGACTACCTCAATGAGATCTCTATCCATCTGCCGAAGGCTAAGAAGCGAATGAAGCAGTACCTCAACGCACAAGGTCAATACGTCAGGGCCGTCCAGCCGGAGGTGCCGCCGGCAGACGAAATGAGCGAACAGGAGAAGAGGTGTGTAGTTTGATCTGAAAGGTTGTGGCGTCAGCCCGGTTCTGGCGGCCTTTGGTTGCCAAAAGCGACTTTTCATTGCCAAAAAGAAGGGCAAGCGGCCTATGGGTGCCATAAGCGGCGTTTAATTGCCAAAATCAGGTCATGCGGTCTGTGGTTGCCATAAGCGGAGTTTAATTACCAAAATCAGGTCAAGCGGCCTTTGGTTGCCATAAGCGGCGTTTAATTGCCAAAATCAGGTCAAGCGGCGTTTAATTGCCAAAATCAGGTCAAGCGGCCTATGGTTGCCATAAGCGGCGTTTAATTGCCAAATTCAGGTCAAGCGGCCTATGGGTGCAATAAGCGACGTTTAATTGCCAAAATCAGATCAAGCGGCCTATGGTTGCCATAAGCGGCTTTTAATTGCCAAATAGAAGGGCAAGCGGCCTTTGGTTGGCATAAGAGGCTTTTCATTGCCAAAACGTAGGTCAAGCAGCTTTTTTAACGAACTACATGCACGGTGTTTACGCGCCCGTCCAATCCATCGGTTTATCGCCTTTTTGGTCGTCACTTTTGAATTTTCAATGTTCCCGCCTGAACAGACGCAGAAAACTCTGGTTGTCTGACATGGTAGCGCCGCGCGTTTCACACCCATACGAGATCCGTCAGGACCAGTCCTACCAAAACGCCTTCGCCCATTTCGGCAACTGCCCGGAATTCCCTCAGCCAATTGAAGTCTTTTTCAAAGAGATTGAGGAGCACATGGAGGGATTGCGCTTGAGAAACAATTGGAATAAGTGAAAACTGTGATTGTCACATTCTGTACATATTTATTGCGATTGTAAATACACACATCCGCTTATTCTCTTGTTCTGTTTTGAAATCCGCTCGAAAAGCGGAATTTTACGAGGGGCTACAGTGGGAATTGGGAAACCGTGGGCAATGTTCCCCGAAAACCGCGCGGCAACGGCATTTTGGACCAAAATTCGTGCTGCAATCGGCAGTTTTAAAGGAAAACCATGCGGCAATCGGCAGTTTGGGTAAAACCGTGCGGCACGAAACCTGATTTTTCGTTGAAAAACTCGTAACAAAACGTTTTTTTTTGGCGAAAATCGGATTTTTTTTAATTTTTGAAAGTAATCCTGGTAAAATTGGAAAAATAAAAATAGCAGAAACCGATTTATTTTTGGCAAAATTTGTTTTTTTTACAAAGTGTGCTCCACTGCCAATTTTACAGTAACTTCGTTTTGGGCATTCCTTTAATTTCCCAATTTTAATAAATCGATGTTTAGGGTTCCTTTCATTGTGATTTTTGCTAATTATTTTAATGGTATTCTACATTAAATTACATGGTATTCTACATTAAATTACATTTAAAAATATCGGTCAAAAAAGTTCTCACCATCTACTCTGCGTCTCTACCTCACACGGTCTACTGTCTACCTGTCTCACTCTAACCGTCTGCTCTGCGTCCCTAACTTGATTATTTCCTCTCTAACTCTGCTTCTCACCATCTCCCTGCGTCTCTAACCCTCCCACTTCCTGCCCTACTGCGTCTCTACCCTGCACAGTGAAACCGTCGCCTCAAATTTTCTCAATCGAGCAATGACCGCTTCAACCCCAGGTTTTGAGACCTGAAAACATCCTAAAATTCTAATTAAAATAGCATTTTATTAATAAACCTATCGTAACAATAACAACCGCCTGTACAACAGACAAAACATGGACCTATGCGTTCTACAGTAATCAGCTTAAAGGCATTAGAATCCTACTTCGAACAACTACAGTAACCTGTTCTACAGTAATCCAATGTACCGTAGCTAGAGAGATCACAAATGGGACACTAGAAGCCAGGAGGGCTCCATTGGATCCTCTGAGCGACCTGCTTCTTCTCGTAGACTTCGATGGAATCCCCGCTCTCGAAACGGATGTTTTTGTTGTCCAGGGCGATTCCGACCTGGAATTGGGAGGTTTACTCTTTTTCTCCGACTCTCTCTCTTTCTGTCTCTAACCCTCCTTTGGTCTCTATCTGTCTGCGTCTCTAACCATCCTTTGGTCTCTAACCGGCTGCGTCTCTAACCTTCCATTGGTATCTAACTGTCTGCTTCTCTAACCATCCTTTGGTCTCTACCTGTCTGCGTCTCTAACCATCCTTTGGTCTCTACCTGTCTGCGTCTCTAACCATCCTTTGGTCTCTAACCGTCTGCGTCTCTCTCTCTCTCTAACCTCCGTGTTAGTTTTGGCGTTGGAGACGACCTCCATGTCGCATTTCATCGACTCCACGTCTCCCTCGTAGATCACCTTGTTCGCGCGGGAGAATTTGAATACAGAGTTCCTGAAAGAGAAATTACAGTAACCTGGAGCCAAAGAAAATATTAATATTGGGATACCGTAAACCAGAAATGGTCTACAGTAACCGAACTATGAGCAATTGTAGAAATCGGATTACTGTATCAATGAGAAGATGAACTACCGTATGAACTACCTTAATCCAAGAAAGTAACTAAATGTTACCGTAATCAAAGGTTATACTTGTTACCGTAATCCATGAGGGCCAGGGATACTGTAGCCAGAAAGGCCATTAAGAATCTGGGTTACGATACGAATGGATAGATGAGGTACTGTATAGTCTACCGTAACCTAGAAAAAAATGAAATCGGATTACGGTAGCTGTAAGCAGTAGAGAGGTACTGTAGTCTACCGTATCATAGAAAGGCAGTTTTAAATACCGTAAACCAATACGGTATTTGGAGAAAGACGAATGGGTTACGGTATCTATAAGACGAGTAACCGTATAAACTACCGTACTCTAGAGAAAAATTACGGAATACCGTAATCATTAGGCTTCTGTAGTTCAAACTCACTTCTTAAAATTCCCCCAATCGACGAGGCAACCGGCGATTGGCTGTCGTTTGCGGGCTCGATCCGAAATCAAGAACTCCTGAAACGATTGCACACTTGGGTTACGGTAGCCACAACGAACTGACCTTTAAAACGTGGCCTTCGCCGATCAGTTCGAGTTCCTCCTTTTTGGGCAAACGAGAGGAGAGCTCATTTTGAAGGGCTTCGACTAGGCGGTAGATCACATTGAACTGCTCCAGGGGGACCAGGGAGCGTTCGGCTTCGGTGCGGACGGCGGGGGAGGTGCGGACGTTGAAGGAGTAGATGACGGCTGGAAGAGAGAGGGTTAGAGAGAGAGAGAGAGAGAGAGGGGGGGTTAGAGAGAGAGACAGACATACCTGATGTCTCTTTGGCAATCTCGACGTCCTTCTCCGTGGGGGCTCCCACAGCGAAATCGACGATGCTGAGTTTGCACTGGTCTTCACAGTTGTAAGATTCGAGAATCTCCATTATCGCCTCTAGGGTTCCCTCCACGTCGCATTTCAACTGAAAATAGCGTTGGTTTTTGAGAGAGGGTAGAGAAATTGGGTTAGAGACGCAGAGGAAAGCGAGAAGATGACCTTTGGTTATCAATAAGCGGCCATTGGTTGCCAAAAAGCGGCTTTTAAGCCAAAAAGCGGCCTTTGGTTGCTGAAAGCGAGTTTTTTTTGCCAAAAAGCGGCTTTTAATAGCAAAAAAGTGGCCTTTGGTTGCCAAAAGCGGCTTTTAATTTCCAAAAAGCGGCCTATGGTTGCCAAAAAGCGGCTTTTAATTGCCAAAAAGCGGCCTTTGGTTGCTGAAAGCGGGTTTTATTGCCAAAAAGCGGCTTTTAATAGCAAAAAAGGGGCCTTTGGTTGCCAAAAAGCGGCGAGTTAGAGACGCAGACGCACAATGATATTCAGCTGAGGGAATCCATCGTCCGTGGCCTTCTCCAGTCGATTCTTCTTATGAACTATCCTCCTCAAAGTGGATCCGTACCGAATCCCCCTATCAAGTAGAATCTTCCTATTCGCCAGGTAGACCTCCCTCTCCTCCGTCCGTTTTCCTTCTGTGGCCTCCTGAAAATCTACCGTAACCCTTTTTTAAATAAATAAAAATTTGCAAAATTAATGTAATTTCAATTTTGTTTTAAAATTAAATTGAATTAAAATTAAATTCAAAATAAATTTAAATTCAAAATCACCCAATCTTCAGCCGCTTTTTCAGCCATCTTCTGTCTCTCCCGGTAGGAAACTGCCCGCTGAGCGACGTCCATCGACTTGGCCTCCAGGACGATGGAGCCAGGAACGGGGAGATCGTCCTTCCAGCCGGCTACCTGCAAAACATTTACAAAATTACCATTTGCCGCGCGGTTTTTTTCTGAAGGCTCCCATTTGATGCGAGGTTTTAATCCGAAAATGCCATTTAACGCAAGATTTTCAATACAAAATGTCGATTGCCGCACGTTTTTTAACAACAGTTGCCGACTACCGCATGATTTTCTCTCTCATTGCCTCCAAAATTCCGCCTATTGCACGATTTTCCATTAACAAAGCTAATTGCCGCACGGTTTTCTCAAAAAAAATGTCGATTTACATCTACAAATTATCGAAAATGCCATTTGCCGCACGATTTTCACGCGAAGGTGTCATTTTCTGCGTGGTTTTTGGTCGAAACTGCACGGTTTTCTATTTTTTTTAAACTGTTGCCGTTTGACGCATGGTATTCCGGCTCATCTCCGACATTCCATCTGTCGCACGATTTCCACTCAAAAACGCTAATTTCCGCACGGTTTTCTCTGGCTACCTACCCTAGCCGGCGTACTGGGGGTGCATTTGCTTAGAGGACGGCCATTCTCGTCGGTCATCGCTCGGATTCGACACAAAGAGGAGCCGGCGACGAGGATGTCGTTCTTCTCCAAAGTGCCTCGCGTCACGATTACGGTACACACCTTACCAACTCCTGGAAAATGGGGGGTACTGTAGGTGAATTCAATTTGAATATTGCAGCAAAAAAAGAATTACGGTACCTTGGAGAAGGGAGGATTCGACTATGACGCCTTCGACGGGGCCTTTGGCGGAGGCACGCAGCTCCATGAGGTCGGCTTGGAGGACGATGGCTTCCTGAAAGGAGGGGTTAGAGAGAGAAAGAGAGAAAAATAGAGATAGAGAGAAAGAGAGAGAGAGAGAACCTGAAGAGCCTTGATATTCTTCGAGTAAAGGGCGGAGATCTCCACGCACTGGACGTCTCCTCCCAGCTCCTCTACCACAACTCCATGCTCCAGAAGAGACCTCTTCGCTCGCATCTAAAAAATACGATTCTTGCACAGAAATTCTTTAAAAATGCCGATTGCCGCACAGTTTTATTTCCAAACTGTCGATTGTCGCACGGTTTTTCCCCAAAAACTAACCGGATCAGCCCCCGGCTTGTCACACTTGTTCACGGCTACGATCATTGGTACATTTGACGACTGTGCGAACCTGAAATCCATTTTTTAGTTCAATATTTGACATGTACGGTTCGAAACCGCAGTTGGAGGTGCTATTGAGCTTGGAATTGCACTGAAAAGTAATTTGTGTGGTGCTATATGCAAATTTCGGTTGCTGAATTCCAATGAGACCGGATCGTGTCAAACAGTGTTTTAGTTTAAAAAAATAAATTTAATACAATAATTGCAATAAAATTATTTTATTAAAAATTCTATTAATAAAATTATCTTTTAAAAAAAATGTATTAAAATTATTTTAAACGAAAAATTCAAATCTCTCACAAATTCTATTTTTACATCAATTTCTATTTTTTTTAACTAAAAATAAATAAAAAGACAAAAAATTCAAATTCTAAAAAAATTTTTTGATAAAAAAAGATAATTTTTACATAAATTTCTATAATTTTAATTATAAAAAAAGCGTAAAATTCAAATTCAAACCCCTCACTTGATGGACTGGATGGTCTGTTCCTTGACCCCGTCGTCGGCTGCCACAACCAGAACGACGACATCTGCTCCCTGAGCCCCGCGAGCCCTCATCGCAGCGAAGGCGGCGTGGCCCGGCGTGTCGAGGAAGGTCACCTTTTGGCCGCTCTCCTTTAGTTCCACTGAAAAATCAGGATAATTATTGCGTCCTCAGGCCGCTTTCCGGCGACAATCACACACCAGAGAAGGCTCCAATGTGCTGAGTGATGCCTCCGAATTCGCCCTCCGTCAGTTTGGAACTCCTTAATGAATCGAGCAGGGTGGTCTTTCCGTGATCCACGTGGCCCATGATGGTGACTACAGGCGGTCGCCGTACGCACTCGGAATCCGGAGCAGGAGGCCTAAAATTACAATTATTGGTGGTGCAAAATCTAATTTATTTGGGGAAAATCGCATTGGAGTGCGAATATATCAGGGGTGTGGGCGGAGCTTAAACTTACAGAGGGTGTAGGTCGTCTGTGGATTCATCTCGGGCCACCTTCCTGTTGACCAATTTTGGCTTGAAGCCGAATGAGTGGGCGGCCTGAAAGAAGGAAATATATGATATACCGTAACCTTATGGAAACGACAAAGTTACCGTACTCCTGGCGAAGAAAGAAGCCATATATTACTGTAACGGGAATAGTGAGATACCGTAACTTTACCTACAGTATCCCAAAAAAAAGGTACTACCGTAAGTACATAATGAAAATAAGGATACTGTAAGAAAGTCTACAGTACCCATTCAAGGTGCAATGGAATACAGTAACCTTGGATAGAAAATAAATGGTAAAATTACCGTAACCCAAGTCAAAGTTTTGGTACAGTGACCGAAAGAAATGGTCATAAACCGTAACAGTTTTGGGATACCGTAATCCAGGTGGAGATTACAGTAAACCAAGTCTGATTTTTGATGAATACCATAATCAAGAGTCAAAGACAGTGGCTACAGTAATTCAATAGCGGTTTAGGAGGGAATTATGAATATCGCACCAATGCAGCAGTGAGTACCGTAATCTTTGGTGCAATGGAAAGATACCGTAATCCAAAACAGGGTATACGGTAGTTCGAAGGAAGCCTGCTTTCTGGAGAAGCCGCTTTTTTCGAATTCTGGCAACCTCAGGCCGCTTTTTTCCGATTCTGGCAACCTCAATCCGCTATTTTTTTCTTCAACTTCTGGTAAATGCGGGCCGCTTTTTTCGGATTCTGGTAACCTCAGGCCGCTTTTTTCGGATTCTGGTAACCTCAGACCGCTCTCTTTCTCCCTCTACCTTCAATATCGTCTGATCATCCAGTGGCTTATCCTCCACCGCCCTCTCAAAATTTGTGGAATCCAGCTTCGCCACGCAGTCCGTCAACTCATCGAAGGAGACTTGCAGCGCCGAGGCTAGCTCCCTAGAAAAATTATGTTTTTGCACCGAAAAACAGGAATTTCTTTGTAAATATTTTATTTTTTTGCAAATAAATTTAATTTGTAAAAAAATTTAAAGAAATTAACATACTGCGCCGTCATTTTGGAGCACACCTCCACGATCTGTTTGCTGGACTTTGTGTTCTTGATCACGACCGCCTCGACGAACTTTCTCTTGCCTCGTTTTCCCTCCTTCGCGTAGTCTCTGCTGCCTGAAAAGGGGAAATCTCTGCGTCTCTAACCCTCTTTCTCTGCTTTTCTTTGCGTCTCTAACCGTCTGCCTCTGGTTTTCTGCGTCTCTAACCGCCTGCTTTTACTTTTCTCTGCGTCCCTAACCGTCTGCCTCTGCGTCTCTAACCGTCTGTCTCTGCGTCCCTAACCGTCTGTCTCTGCGTCCCTAACCGTCTGTCTCTGCGTCTCTAACCGTCTGTCTCTGCGTCCCTAACCGTCTGCCTCTGCGTCCCTAACCGTCTGTCTCTGCGTCTCTAACCGTCTGTCTCTGCGTCTCTAACCGTCTGCCTCTGCTTTTCTGCGTCTCTAACCGTCTGCTTCTCTTTGCGACTCTAACCACCTGCTTCTGCGTCTCTAACCCTCTGTTTCTCTGCCTCTAACCTCTACCTCTGCGTCTCTACCCCACAAACCTGTAACACTCAGCACCTGCCATCTGACAGCCGCTGTGAGCCCTCGAAACCTCAGGGCGCTGGCGGCGGTTCTACCCAACGAACCCACCAACATCCTAAAAATCACCCAAAATGCTAATTTTCCTTGTAAAAACGAGATAAAATGATTTAAACTGATTAGCATAAAGTAAATATAAAGGAAAAAGAGATTCATCATCATGAAAATCAACAATTCTGGGCAACAGTCTTTGGGAGAAAACAACAAAAAACAACGAGGGAACAGGGGAAAGACCTAATTTGCATACGGCACCATACATCATCTCCTAGGGCTACAGTAATCTACTCGTAATTAGCATATGGCACCTTACATCCTAGGACTACAGTAGGCCTACAGTAACCAGGCTACAATAATCTAATTAGGTTACAGTAATTAGACTACAGTGATCTACAGTAATCAGACTACAGTAGTCTCGTTTCCTAGCTGGCGGACGTAATGGCGGACGTTTTCGTAGGTGACGAAGGTGACCAAAGCGGCTGGCAACATTCGAATATTGGCCATCAGACAGCCCTTGTAGAGACCGGCCACGCCCTCCTTGGCGATGATTCCACGCGCCGTGGCGAAAATACCACGGTTGCGGACGTTGTGGTCCTGAAAGGAAGATTTTATACTCTGCTTCTCTGACTCTGACTCCTTTTCTGCGTCTCTAACCGTCTCTAACTATCTACTTCCGCTTTTGTTTCTCTGCGTCTCTGGCCTCTACTTCCGCTTTTTCTCTGCGTCTCTACCCTCTACTTCCGCTTTTTCCTCTGCTTCTCTGCCCTCTACTTCCGCTTTTTCCTCTGCGTCTCTGCCCTCTACTTCCGCTTTTTTCTCTGCGTCACTGCCCTCTCCTTCCGCTTTTTCCTCTGCGTCTCTGCCCTCTACTTCCGCTTTTTCCACTGCGTCTCTGCCCTCTACTTCCGCTTTTTCCTCTGCGTCTCTGCCCTCTACTTCCGCTTTTTCCTCTGCGTATCTGCCCTCTACTTCCGCATTTTCCTCTGCGTCTCTACCCTCTGCTTCTGCTTTTCTACGTCTCTACCTTCTCTGTCTCTCTCTGACTCTCACCTGAAGCCTCGTCCTGAGCACTTGATAAGGGAAGATGAGCGTAGTGGCAAATATCTTTGAGATCGCAGAACAATAAACATACTCGAACGTTGACTGAAAACATAATTTAAATATTGCATTGCATATCAAGTGATTTGCATATTAAACGGGGAATATGCAATAATTAGCATATTAAAACGCCAACCAACCAATTGAGAATCGCTGGGGAGACCTCGGATATCACAGCGCCAGTCCTTTAACAAATTATAGGTAGTGATCTGGACGCCTCCGTGGATTGTGCCGACCAGACCGATCAGGAAACCCTGAAAATTTGCAATTGCCGCATGGTTTTCGGCCAAAAATCAGATTTCTGCACGGTTTTATTTTAATTTTGCCGTTTGCCGCACGATTTTCGCACAAACCCTGTACAATCCGGCGATTCCCTCCTCCCTGATGATTTTCCTGAAGCAGTCGAACATTCCGCTGTACTTCTTCGGCATTCCCTCGTACTGCAGCATCAATCTGAACAAGTTTTAAAAAAAAATTAGGTTTTAAAAATTGATCTTAATGGAAAAAGTGGTTTTTTTTAACGGAAAACAGTGGGTTTTAATTGGGAAAACGGGTTTTAAATGTAAAAAAAAAAAATGAAAATTTCAGAAAAAAAGGGAAAAATTGAAGAAACTGACCTGACTTTGGTGACCCAGATGGGATTCGTGACGCTCATCACGCAGGTGCCGGCTATGATCCCCGACAGGAACATGGAGAGGGTGTCCCATTTGGGAGAGGAGGGCAGAAGGGCCTTCGCCTCGTTGTATCTGGAAAGGGAGGGAGTTAGATAGAGAGCCGCTTTTCTGGCAACCTGAGGCCGCTTTTTTTTGTAACCTACGGCCGCTTTTTTGGTAATCTGGGGCTGCTTTCTTCTGCTTTTTTTGCAATCTGAGGCCGCGTTTTGGCATCCTTAGTCCGCTTTTTGAGTTTGGCAACCTAAAGCCGCTTTTTTCTCGCTTGTTTGGCAACAGAAGGCCGCTTTTTTGGCAACAGAAGGCCGCTTTTTGGCAACAGAAGGCCGCTCTTTTGGCAACCTGAGGCCGCTTTTCACTCACAGAGGAAAGAAGAGGCCCCAGGCGATGGCGTTTCCAGTCATATTGGGCACGAATCCCTTGTAGAGACCTCTAAAGCCACTGGAGCGGACGATCTGGCGGGCGGCGTCCGTGTAGCCCTTGTACTGGGGACGGAGGGGGTTCTGGTCGTTTGCTGAAAGAAGAAACACTTTATTTCTCTAATTCTAGCTAAGGTTTCTGCGTCTCTAACCATCTGCCTCTGCTTTTCTGCGTCTCTAACCGTCTGTTTCGTCTTTCTGCGTCTCTAACCGTCTGTTTCGGCTTTTCTGCGTCTCTAACTGTCTAACCCTCTCACTCTAACCCACCGGAAAACCTCGTCTTGAGCAAATCCAGCGGATTGCAGACGGCCGTGGCCGCCATTCCACTGGTGAATCCGCCAATCAGATGGTCGTACCTGGCCAGATTCGAGAAGTCTATCCCACCCATCGCCTAAATTCTAATTAATTAATAAACATTTAAAAATTAAAAATAATAATAAAAAATCAAGTAATCAATAGATATACAACTTCGACAGCGCAAAAAAGAGACAAAAAGATGGATTTATCGGCCGTTGGAATCAATGACATTCAGGAAATCAATAAATAACCGTAATTTGTACAACTCGTTGGGGAAATTAAATGGCCTTCGGCTTCACGGCGACCACCCCACAGCCCAGGAGGCCCTTCCCCTCCCACTTCTGGGGCTGGATCTGCAGACGGACGGGGCGGTCCTTGCGGAGAACGGTAACGCGCAGGATTTTCTGAAATGAAAAGATTTTTAAAATCATGTGAACTCGTGAGGCTGTGTGCTTGTGAGGCTTGTGAAATAATGTCATAAGAGCGCGTGAGACCGTGTTTTGTGGATGTGAGCTCGTGAAGCCGTCAACTTGTGAGGACGTCTAATAGGGCTATTTTTTGCCAATACATCATGTGAGCTCCGCGATTTTTATCAATTTAAAAATATTTGTTTTAATAATTTTAATTTTTTAAAAAACTATTTTGCTATATAAAAAATCGTTCCTGGAATGGATTTATGAAGAAAAAAAATCGTAGAAATTTTAATGTAATTTTTTTAAAATAAAAAATATTTTAATTAACAAAAATAATTTTAATATAAAAAATCGTCCCTGTGATGGATTTGTGGAAAAAAAATCGTATGTTTTTAATTTTAAAAAATTAATGTCAGGTGAGCGTGTGAGGACGTATTTGTGAGGCTGTAAGCTCTAAACGTGCGACTGTGAGGACGTGTAAAGGAATTATTTGTAAACCAATGTGGACTCGTGATGCCTTAAACATGTAAAACCTTGAGCTCGTGAATTTATCAGGATGTAACTCTGTGAGGACAGCAGTGCGTGAGACTGTGTGCCCGTGAGGTAAACATTTCGTGATCCTGTTCGGAAGCAATGAACACGTGAGGCAGCGAGCTACTGTATGTGTTTGCTGGTAAGACCGTGTCCTCGTGAATTTGTGAACTGGTGAGACCGTGTGCTCGTGAGGCCATGAGGCACGCTCCTGTGAGGGCGTGTAAAAGGGTTGTTTGTGCCAAAACATCTCGTGAGAACGTGAGACAATCAGATTGTGAGAGCGTGTGCCCGCGAATATAGGGTTCGTGAGGACGTGTGCAAGTGTGCACGTGAGCTAAAACGAACCCCCTCGCTCTGGGCGGTGGCTTCGGAGATGCTAGCCATGCCCGCAAAGTTGTCGTAGTGCAGGTTTCCGTACTGAATGATGAGGTCGTCGGTCTGGAAGCCGCCCAAATCCGCGGGGGAGCCGGAAATCACCGTAGTCACCTGCAAAATGCCGATTAACACACGGTTTTCTGTCAAAAATGCCGTTTGCCGCAGGGTTTTATCCAAAAATAGTGATTTTGCAAAATTTCAGATTTTCCCGCAGTTTTTCGGTTTTCTCCCAAAAACTCCTTGCTTTGCTGCACGGTTTTATCCAATTAAAAAGCCGATTGTCGCACGAATGTTCTCTCTTAAAACTGCTAATTGCCGCACGATTTTATCCCAAAAAACCGATTGCCGCACGGTTTTTTTTATTGAAATGATAATTGCCGCAGGGTTTTCTTCCAAGAATTGCCGTTTGCCGCACGATTTTCTTATTTTTAAACGCCGATTACCACAGGTTTCCCATAAAAATGCTGTTTTCCGCAGTTTTCTTATAGAAATTGCTAATTTCTGCACGGTGTTCATCTCCAAAACGCCGTTTTCCGCACAGTTTAATCTTTAAATTGCACATTTTTCCACAGGTTTTCCTTAAAAATTCAGTTTGCCGCATTTTTATCAAATCTGCCGGTTGCCGCACGGTTTTCTCTCAAAATACCATTTTTCACACGGGTTTTCTCCAGGAATTTGCATGTTGCCGCACAGTTTTATCCAAAAATGTCGTTTGCCGCACGGTTGTCTAAAAAATATACAGTTTTTCAAACGGTTTTTCGTTTTCTCTCAAAATAGCCGTTTGCCGCACAGTTTTATTCAAAAATACCGATTGACGCATGACTTTCTCTAAAAAATGTTTTTCCCACAATTTGCATATTGCCGTCCGTTTTACCTTGGCAAAGTGCTTGTTGGAGGTCCTATGAACGGGCTTCTCCTCCCCGTCGACGTCCATCGCAGATCCCTCCTGAAGGACGACAATTCTCTCAAAATGACACGCGGTCACCTCGATTTTCCCCTCCTCGTGCACCTTCAGAATCGCCTCTTCGATCTGCGAATCCAGCGCCTTCCGATCGTTCCTGGAATATATTTGTAAAGAAAATTTCTACAGAAAAAAAATCACTTAAAAATGAATTTTTCAATAATAAAAAAATTATGCAAATTTGAATAAAGAGACGTACTGAAGACAGATGATGTTGTGGCGGGCGTGGCGGACCGAGTAGACGTCGATCGTGGCGATCGGGAAGCCCTCGGCGTCGATCAGCGGCGAGTCCATCGTGCAGTTGTTCTGAAAATGAGAGATTTACCGGATTTTAAAAATTCCCTATAATTAAAAGCTGCTTTTTGGCAACCATAGGCCGCCTGACCGGCTTTTTTTGGTAATAAAAAACCGCTTTTGGCAACCAAAGGCCGCTTCACTTGCTTTTTTTGCGGTTAAAAGCCGCTTCTGGCAACCAACGGCCGCTTGAACCTTGGTTTCCATGGGATTGGATCTCCCTTCTACCATAAGAACGCTTTTTTATCAAAAGGCAGCAGAAGACCGCTTTTTCACAAAAAAAGCGGAAGAAAGCCGCTATTTTATCAAAAGGCAGAGGAACGCCGGTTTTTTTTTTCACAAAAAAAGACATAATAAGGCCGTTTTTTCACTAAGAGACAGCAGAAAGGACGCTTTTTTAAACGAAAAGACAGAAGAAGGCCGCTTTTTTTCACCAAAAGAAGGTTTTCAAAAAAGACAGAAGGCCGCTTTTTTATCAAAAGGCAGCAGAAGGCCGTTTTTTTCCACAAAAAGACAGAAGAAGGCCGCTCTTTCCACAAAAAGACAGCATAAGGCCGCTTTTTTCCCAAAAATACGAAAGAAGGCCGCTTTTTTCCACAAAAGGACAGAAGAAGGCCGCTTTTTCACAAAAAGCGGAAGAAAGCCGCTTTTTCACAAAAATACGGAAGAAGGCCGCTTTTTCACAAAAGGACAGAAGAAGGCCGCTTTTTCACAAAAAGCGAAAGAAGGCCGCTTTTTCACAAAAATACGGAAGAAGGACGCTTTTTTTCCACATAAATACGGAAGAAGGACGCTTTTTTCACACAAAAAAAAGATAGAAGAAGGCCGCTTATTTCACCAAAAGACAGAAGAAGGCCGCTTTTTCACAAAAATACGGAAGAAGGCCGCTTTTTTCATAAAAAGACAGCAGAAGGCAGCTTTTTTAAGTGAAAATTAAATTGCAATAGTCAAATTTTACACGAAAATTTCGATTTTAAAGGTCTAAATCCACCTACCGCCTCCAGAACCAGGCGACTCTCCTCGATCTTGGCGTCGATCTCATCGCGCTGTTCGATGAGCGCCTTGGCCTCCTCCGTGACAGTCATTCTAATACATTATTCAAATTACTTTGCCATTGTCTTTGGCAATATGCCAAGGCCAATTGGCAAAATGCCATAAAAAATACGATAGGAATAAACCAGTGGAAGGCCAATTCGTGACAAAAAAAGGCGAAAAACAATGAAGTAGGCTTCATTTTCTACCACACAACACGAGAGATGGAGCATAAATACGCTGGACAACACGGGAGAATCTGGTTCGAAAGAGACAACATTTGAATATAGCATGAAATTGGGAGAGCAGGAGGTCTTCAGTTTCCGTTGCCGCCGTCTCCACGACCGCTGAAATGAGAACAATAAAAAAAGAATATAAATTTATTAATTTAAAATAAAATTATTTTTAAAATGTTTACAGTGAGAATACATTGATAAAAATTAAATTCTCATTAAAAAATGGTTTCCGGCGAAAAGTGGCGATTCTCAACAACTGGAAGCCGCAACCAGTCAAACATCGAGGGTTCGGATCCGCCAAAAATCTTAATTTTTTATAAAACTTTTATTTAACTTTTAAACTTTGCGCGGCCGGCCCTAACATTCACATTATTTTAATAAACAAAATTAAATTGTATTAATTTTAAAAAATAAATTTTTTAATTAACAGTTAAACTGTATTAATGAAAAATTATATTATTTTAATAAAATGTACATTTTTTAATAAAAAAAATTGTATTGTTTAAAAAAATTAATTTGTAATCATTTCATTGCCTTCAAATATTTAAAAATGGGTAATTTTAACGGGTATTTCGTTAAAGTTTCTAAAAATTGCAAAACTTACGCATCGCCGTGGGGTCCTCCGAAGCGAGGGCCCGGCGCACGAGAAGTCGTAAACGAGACCTTCACAATGAACGGATGCTGAAAAGATAATTAATTTAATCAATAAATTTAATTAATAAAATAAAAAATTGACTTAATTAAATGAAAAAAATCTCACCTTTCCAGCAGTGCTGCTCACAGGAGTGTGGTTGGCCAAGACCAGAGCCTCCGTAGCTTCAACGACCGTAGCGAATTCGGCGGTTCCTGAAAATAAAGCGATTGTTTTTGTTTCTAAAAAGCGGCTGAGATTGCCAGAAAAAGCGGAAAGCGGCCTGAAGTTGCCAGAAAAAGCGGAAAGCGGCCTGAGGTTGCCAGAAAAAGCGGAATGCGGCCTGAGGTTGCCAGAAAAAGCGGAAGGCGGCCTGAGGTTGCCAGAAAAAGCGGAAATCGGCCTAAGGTCTCACCCGAAGCGGATCTGCCCGTCTTCGAGGGGAAGACGTATGTGTTGATGGGGGCGGGTCCTCCCTTCTCCTGCAGCATTTCCGTGAATTTCTCTCCGTCCATCTCCGGCGGGGCGTTGAACCAGTGGAGGACGGGCTGAGGGTGGCACAGGCGGTTCCTCGTGGCCGCCATGGAGTTTTGGAAGCGCTGGTTGCGCGACAGCAAGTACTCCCGGAAGGAGGGAGAGGCGTCCGGCAGCTGGAAGGGGTCCCTGAAAAAATGCCGATTGCCGCAAGGTTTTATTTTTTAAAATGCCATTTTACGTCAAAAATGCCGATTGCCGCACGGTTTTCCATGAAACCTGTTGCGAAATCCAGATTTCTCCACGAACCTGACATTCTTGACGGCCTCCTGGAAGCTGATCTTGAACTGCAGGTGCAGACCGAACATCTCCAGTCCGTGGAGGTAGGAAACGACGTCTCTGGCCTGGGAGGGAGTGCCCATCTCGAAGATGATGGTATCCGGCTTGTTCTTCATGAAGAGCACCTGAAAAAGAGAGTTAGAGAGAGAGAGAGATTGACAGCTGGCTAGCAAAAACACCATAATTTATCGATTTTCTGTGAATTTTCGACGGAAAATTAGGTTTTTGAAGTAAAAAGAATTTTTAACAAAAAATGACGTCACTTAAGGCGATTATTGACAACCGGGTGGCAGAAATTCATTATTTTTTATTGATTTTCTGAGAATTTCGTGTAGGAAATGACACCCGGCTGGATGGAATTAAAATGACGTCAATTAGACAGCCGGCTGGTGGGTATACTGTAGATCTCCCAAAATTAATCGATTTTAAATGAATTCTCAGTAAAATGACGTCATTCAGAAGCTTGTTGACAGCCGGGTGCCACGAAATTTATAAAAACTTCGAGAATTTTCTTTGAAAGCACGTAAAACGTCATTTTGAGATCGTTTTGTCAATCAGCTGGCAGGAATTACACCCGATGACGGATTTAATGCCTTATTGACAGCCGGATGGCAGGAATACTGTAGACCACGCATAATTAAGAGGCTTAATGACAGCCGAGTGGCAGGAAAACAGTAATTTGGGCCGATGTACCAGCCAGCTGGCAGGAATTAGAGTCAAAGAGAGAGAGAGAGAGAGAGAGAGAGAGAGAGAGAGAAAGAGAGAGAGACTCACTCTAAGCACGTTTCCGTACTGGCAGAGGATGTTGAAGACCTTATCGCAGTTCAATTTCTCCTGATCCACACCGTACATCAGCACGACACAGCCCTGAAATGCAGAAATTAGTTGAAAAAGTGAAAATTCTCAGGCTAGCCCTTAATTTTCGTCAAAATAAACAAAAATAATGAACTTACATGGCCTCCAGCCATGGCTCCCGGGTCGACGTCGCCAAAGTAGTCGTCTCCTCTACGAGGGGCAGCGGCTGAAATTAGAATATTGAGAAGAGGAAATCTTTTTCTCTCTCAAAAAAGACAATTAAAGATATAAAAACACTCTACTTTGCAATTACTCGTTTTCAGCAAGAAAAAAACATTTTTAATCATATAAAATGCGTTTTCTAAAAGAAAATCTCTCTTTATCTCAAAAATAGCATTCAAGGTACAAAATGAAATTTAAAGGTCTAAACGCCCAACTAAAGGAAAGTCTACAATGGTATTTAAAGGTAAAATATCCTATTTAAAGGTCTAAAATGTCAACTGAAGTTTTAAAATACCATTTAATACCATGGATTTTTAATACATTTTCTAAAATGACAATTAAGTAAAAAAAACGATTTAAAGGTTAAAATCTTACGTTAAATTTATTAAACTATTTTAAAGTCAAAAATATTATTTAAAGGTCAAAAATTCCATTTAAAGGTCTAAAATTAAGGGATCGCACAAGTCCAAAAGAAGATTAAATAGAAGCTCAAAGTATTGTCTGATGGCGCTCTACGCAAATGAGGGGCGCTAATTTCAACTGATTTTAGATTCTGATGAGTTTTTAGTTCTTTAAATAATATTTTAGACCTTTAAAATGCATTTTATTCCCTTTATCGGCATTTTAGACCTTTAATTGTGTCGTTTTTTATACTTTTACTAGGTTTTCAGTCAGAAAAGAGCTGTACGACTAAGAAAAAGCATCAATCCAAGGTCTAAATGGGGTTTTAAAGGCCTAACAAGTGTAAACTGGTAGTAAAAAGATTAAAAATCGAAAAAATTTTAAGGAAAAAGAATCAATCTCCCACTGCGTCTCTGTCTTTCGTTTTTTTTAAGCGAAAAAGCGTTTTTAAGCAGAAAAATCGCAGAAAAAACCTCGATCCACTCACTTCTCCTCGCTGGCTCGCTCCAATACTCACGCTGTCCTGGGGCTCCTCCGGGGTACGTGGGAGGGTAGCCTCCGGGACCTCCAGCCGGAGGGTAGGCCTCCCTGGAGAGATATCCGTGGGCAGAAGGCGGAGGCGGGGGAGGCGCCCCCTCCCTCAGAGGCCTCTTCGATCCGGCGCCCGGGTAGGCGGGCGGGTAGCCGCCGTTTCCACCGTAACCGGCGGAGGCCTCGGGCTTGGCCATCTCACGGCCGTAGGGGTCACGAGCATAGGGATGAGACTCGTAGGAATGGGAGCGGCCGTCGCGAGAGACCGCAGAATCCGGGTAGCCGTCCCTGAAAATGGAAATTTCACTTCATAGGCCTAATATTTTTTTAGCAACTAAAAGCCGCTTTTTTGGCAACCCTCCGCGCAGCTTTGTTTCGCTTTTTTGGTAAACTAAAGCCGATTTTTGGCAAACTAAAGCCGCTTTTTTCTGCTTTTTGGAAACCTGAGGCCGCTTTTTTGGCAACATGAGGCCGCTTTTTTAGAAACCAAAGCCGCTTTTTTGGCAAACTAAAGCCGCTTTTTTTCTGCTTTTTGGTAACCTGAAGCCGCTTTTTTTAGCAAATTAAAGCCGCTTTTTTCCGCTTTTTGTAACCTGAGGCCGCTTTTTTGGCAAACTAAAGCCGCTTTTTTTCTGTTTTTTTTTGGCAACCAAAGGCCGCTTGACCTGCTTTTTGGCTATTAAAAGCCGCTTTTTTGGCAACCCGCCACACCGCTTTGTTTCGCTTGTTTGTAACCAGAGGCCGGCCGATTTGCGACCAAAACGCACAACCTAAGACCGCTTTGGGACAGAAATAACCAAACTTAACCCGCTTTAAGACCAATTTATCAGCTTAAGGCCGCTTTAAGGTCGATTTTCCAGCATAAGATGATGCTTTCTTCAGCTTTTTGGCAATCTAAGGCCGCTTTATTCCGTTTTTGGCGTCCTAAGACCGCTTTTCCCACCTTCCATAGCCCGCGGGGTAGTTGTTGTTCGAAGCGGCGAGCGACGGCGCGGCTCCTCCTCCATAGTACTCTGAAATCCGCATTTTCAGTTCCACGCCACTTTTCCAATAAATAAATACGAAAATGATTAAAAACAAACCCTCGCTAGGAGGTCTCTGCATGAGGGTCTTTCGAGTGGACGACGGAGGAGCATCTGAAGCGGTTGTTTAGACAGAGACGACTCTCTTTCTCTAACTCTCTCCCTCTATCTCTCTCTGTCTCTCTTATTAGAGAAAAAAAGAGAAAGAAAGAGAGAGAGGGCTAGAGAAAGAGAGCAAGACAAAAAACATAGAAAAGCACATGAAAACTTGCCAATTTGAATCTCCCGCCGTCATCAAAACAAACAGAAAAGGGACAAAACCTACCAAAGTGGGCCTAAAACAAAAAGCGGAGCTCCAATCGGGCACAACAAGAGACAGTCGGGGGGCAACAACCTGAAGAGTCCACTTTTCTCGCGCAATATGCAAATTCCTTCATTCTTCTGCTTCTCTTTTCTTCTCTGATTCTGGCTCTTCTCGGCTGTTCTGTCTCTGTTTGTCCTGCGATTTGGCTCTTTTCTTCAGGGGATTATCGGGCTGGACGGGTGGACATATCTTGGTAATTTACATATTGCAGGCCAATTATACAGTTTTTTTTACATATACATTTGCATATTACATGGATAAGTAGTCGTTCTTTCTGTAGAAGCGGAGGATTCTTGGCATTTATGTAATGAATGGACATGTAGTATTCAGTTTCAGGCATTTGTGGACGTGTAATTTGTTTTTTGAGTGGCAAAACGAAAAAAAGAAAGAAAAAAGTGAAAACAAACCCTTGGGGACGGTGAGGTCGATGTGGTCGGAGTCCATCTCCCGGATGCGGACGTGGTCAACCTGAAAAATGGGACTATTTTCATTAAATTTCATTAAAATTATTTTTTTAGTAATTTTAAAAAAATTAATTTTTAATCAATTAACTTTTGGGATTTTAATCATTTTATCGTTGAAAAACTGTCAAAGCGGTCTTTGGTTGCAAAAAAGCGGTTCAAGCGGCCTATGGTTGCAAAAAGCGGTCCAAGCGGCTTTTGGTTGCAAAAAAGCGGTTCAAGCGGCCTATGGTTGTCAAAAAGCGGTCCAAGCGGCCTTTGGTTGCAAAAAAGCAGTTCAAGCGGCCTATGGTTGCCAAAAAGTAGCCCAAGCGGCCTTTGGTTGCCAAAAAGCGGTCCAAGCGGCCTTTGGTTGACAAAAGCGGCTATTTTTCGACGAAATTCCCTACTCACATTAGCGTATTCGGCCTTGATGGTGCAGCAGCCGGAGTAGATGTCGGCTCCGTTGATGGCATGTTTCACAACCTAAAAACATCTTTTATAAACTGCAAAGTTCAAATTTCCCACCTTGGCAACTTCGGGCGACTGGAATTCCACGAGGGAGGTCAGCACATGAGTCCTCTTTATGATGGCGATGCGGAGGACCTCTCCATGGACGGCGCAGATGTCCTTCAGGGTCTGGAAATTAGAATTTTAGGCTTTAAACCCATAAAAAAAAAGATTTTATGGGTTTTTGAAGAGAAAAATTGGAATTTAAAGCTTTAAAAAAAGTTTTTTTTATAAAGAAAAATGATAATTTAAGGATTTAAACATTTTAAAAAAAGCGATAACTGACCGTGGCATTTATCAAATACTTCAAATTGGAGACGCTGACGACGAGAACGTGGTTCGGACGGGCGCTTTCGAAGCCTATGCGCATTATGGACTTCAGCGAGGAGAAGCCGATGCGGCACTCCGCTCCGCCGATGAAGATGGCGTTGGTGGTGCCGGCGGTGACACAGGTGGCGGCGGCTGAAAGAGAAGAGTTAGAGAGACCGCTTTTCGGCAGCAAAAGGCCGCTTTCTGGCAATCATAGGCCGCTGAGAGAGAAAGAACTAACCGGACATGCTCTCGAACTCGACCAGTCCGTAGGTCCCACGGTAGCGCTTGACCGACGCGTAGTTGATGGGGCCGAAGATGCCCAGGGCCTCGAGAACATCGGCTTCGGTGACCTTAAATGGCAAATTTTAAATTTTTAAAAAATTATTTTATTTTTCAAGAATTTAGGTAATTTTGAGAACTTTTAAAAACTTTTCAACAATTCGAGCAAAAATATAGCATTTCCCACTTATCTTAAATTAGCAAAATAATTTATTTTAACAAATATTTTGATTTTAAAATTTTTTTTTCACACTTCTCTTTTACCTTTTTCACTTTTGTCAACCTTTTTTTTTAAATTCTGGCTTTACTTGATTCAAAATATGAATATATAAAATACAAAAATCATACTCACCACCGGGGTCAGCCCGGAGATGTGAACGACGGGCGATGGCTCGTCGGTGGGACGGGAAGGCTCCTCCTCTCGGAAACGTTTGGCCGGCGGGTGATCCATTTTATTAAAACCCTGAATTAATTTTATTTTTTAAATGTAAAAAAATTAATTTAAAGAAATTAAAAACAAAAAAATAACAATTACATCAGATAAATAACGGCACGAAGACCTTTAAAAACAAAACAAATTGGCCTTCAAAAAGACAGAAAATTCATTAAATGAGCGAGGGACCCGTACTTAATATCACAATTTAAATGGTAATAAATAAAGCTGATACATTTTAAAAAGCGATAAATAGATAAATTAATTTAAATAAATAAATGGGTGAATAAAAGCACCGGGAAAGCTCCTGGTAATTGGGGATTTTAGGGGCAAAGGGAAGGAAGAAATTGGAATTTTAGGGGCAAATCCGATGATTTTAGTGGCTCCGGCCCGTGAGAACCGCCTCATCCCACGGACCGTGAATCGTGCGTTTCCCCCTCTGCTTGATAATTAGAATATAGGGACATGCAAAAACGACGAAAGCCTGGCAGAAGAGGATGAAAACGGCTAGTTCTGCGTAGATTTCGTGGAGGAATACGGTAGTGGCGAGGGAGGAGAGGGCGGTCAGAGACGCAGAGCAGAGGGGCAGACGACGGAACATGGCGTTGCGGACGTGGGAGGAACAGGCGTGGATGGCGAAGGCCGAGGAGAGGAGGGCGAAGGCAGAGGGATTGGAATCCAGGCGGGAGAGCAGGAAGATGGCAGAGCACACACCGGAACTGGTCGAAAGGGGCATCGAGACACTGAAAATTAGGGGTTTAAGAATGTCAAAGGACCTCTCATTGCTTTTGGCAATGAAAAATGATTTGCGCTTACAGGGCTCTTTGAGCCGGCTCGGCCAGTCTATTAACCATTTTTAAAATGTAAAAACTTATCAATTAATGTTTAAAATACCCTAAATATCGTATTAGACGATTAAAGTTAATCAAAAAAGAAGTACCGGGAACGAACCTTGACCGTGTGGTTGGCAACTTAAGGGACTAATTCGAAATGGTGTAAAGCCATTTTTTTTAAATTGACAAATGAAAACATACGTTCGGCAATTTTATTCAAACCATATATTTTTTTCAATTTCTTGTGTTTTAATGTTTTTTTTTCAAGGCCGGCCCTGGACTACTTGGCGGGAAATTAAATTATTCGAAAATATATTATTTAGCATTTTTGTTTCTATATTTCCACTTTTTTACAAATGAGAATGGAGATTTTCGCATTTTGAATTGTCGTTATTTAGTGTTTTATTATGATTTTTACTAAAACCAACTTGTAAATCGTTTAAACAATCAATAAAATCAAATAAATAATGATTATGTTTGGTACAAATTCAAATTGCTAATGATTGCGCCATTCACCTCCGGGCCGGTCCTGTGCTTAGTCCGATTTCGTTTGGGTTTCAGCCGCGAGTACCTCATTTTCATTTTGCACGCAGAAATGAAGAAAACAAGCTCTTTAAGACACTCACATAGGTGCCCGGACGCCGTAATCGTGGAAGACGCAGCTCATGAAGGCGGTGAAGAAGGAGGTGGCGTAGACGGTGTCCGTGCTAATGGTCGTCGTCAGGGTTCTGAAATGGCACAATGAGAGACAAAAGAGAGACGATCAGAAATCCAGAGTCAACATGACAACTCGTGGAAATCGTGGCAATCCCCATATTTGACCAGCCTTTCTCCGTAAATAATGATTCTGGCGACCTCAGGCCGCCTTCCGCTTTTTCTGGTGACCTCAGGCCGCCTACCGCTTTTTTCTGAGAAACCTCAGGCCGCCTTCCGCTTTTTCCGGTGACCTCAGGCCGCCTTCCGCTTTTTCGGGTGACCTCAGGCCGCCTTCCGCCTTTCCTGGTGACCTCAGGCCGCTTTAGGCTACAAACCTGATAATGGGCGTCAGTCCGAAGCCGTAGAGCACCAAAGAGACGAGGGTGAAGGCATGGTCGAGGAAATCCAGCCTCTCCGGCGAGAGGAAAACGGCGTGGAGGGCGTAGAATCCGAGAAGAAGGGAGTAACTCCCGAATAGCAGAGGCTCCTCCCCCAGGTAGCCGTCCCTGACCTGAAAAATATCAAAGTTTTCAGTACAAAATTCATAATTTTTCATTAAATATATCGAAATTTAGTTATTTTATCATCAAAAATCGATTTTTCCTTCGAATAAACCCAATTTTTCCACAAAAATCCATAGAAAATGGGAATTTTTAAGATAAAACAGCAGAAAATTGAGAATAATGAAGCAGAAAAACGAACCTTTTCGAAAACGACGTAGAATAGAATAACGGAATTGACGTGGAAGACGAGGTTACAGCAGGCGACCACCGCATCCCAGTACTTGTACTGAACTACAGACACTGAAATAAAGCATTTTATTGATTTTAATATTAAAATTTAATTTTTATAAATAAATTAAAGTAAATTTAATTTAATTTAATAAAATAAAAATATTTTTAATTAAATTTTAAAAGTAAACTTAATAAATTTTGAATTGATTTTAAAAATAGTAATATTTAACTGTATATTGAACGAATTAAAAAGAAAGAAGGATTTTATTGATTTTATGTAATAAAATTATATTTTTATAAATTTGCTTACGTTTTTTTAAATTTAGTTTTTTTAAACCTGTTTAATAAATTAAAAATAAAATATTTTTAAAACAATAATTAATTTAAATTATTCCCTGAGTATCACATGTTTGGTCCCGCCACGATCGTTATAGACCTTCAAAATAAAGGCGAACCTGATTGAGGAATTGATTAGACCTTTAAACGAAAAAATAAAATAGCTAAATACATAAAATAGACCTTTAAACGTTATTTAAATTAAACGAAATATACCTTTAAAAATTGATTAATTGATTAATTTGAGATTAAAAATGGATTCGACCTTCAAAATCGATCAAAGACGACTTTCAGACTGTGTAAATCCCTAAAATTGATATAAAATAGACCTTTAAATAAGAATAAGTCCTTTAAATTCATAAAATTGATTTTGTAAACAAAAAATATGAAATTCCCGAAATTGCGTCATTATTAGCTCTATTAGAGTCAACAAAATAAAATTATACTAAAAATAACCTCAGTAATAAAAAAACAGGTATTTAAGTCTTAAATTCAAATTAAAGATTAAATTTTGAAATTTATAATGTAAAAACTACTTAAAAACAAGTACTTTTCAATGATAAATGTCATTCTTCATGTTTTACGACAAATTTCGTCATTTTGTATTGGTTGTAGCTTTTATTTGTATTAAATATGTAATATTAAGTGAATAATCAAGATAAAATAACATAAATAAATAAAAACTTACCATTTTTACGTAGTTCCTTGAGGAACTGCTCCTTTCCGCCCGAGTAATTATCGGGGAAGGGCTGCTTACGGTAGAGGATTTTCTTCCAACTTCCCATCCATGCAATCCTCACCGCCCTTTAAATTAAAGGAATATTGATTTAAATTAATTAAATTTAAAGTATAAATTTAAATAATAAAGCAATTAAAAAGCGCCGACAAATTAATGAATTTAAATGCCGGCGCGGTTCGAGATGCCATTTGCCGCACGGTTAATGAGCTTTTCGTGGCGGGACCCAGCATAAGTTTTCAAAACTCCGTCTGGTTGATGCCACAAATTAACCAAAAGTTTGTTTTTGAGAAAAAGTTTATTCAGCCACGAATTAACATTATTCTAAACGAATATTTCCTATACAATCAGGCCTGAGAAATCACAATCAGGTCCTCCTCCATGGACACTTTTAGCTCAGTGTAGTTTCCTTGACATCTTTTAACAGTCCAGGTGGAAACGCCATTTTCGTGCAAACAATCTTCAAAAAAGTCGAAAATCATTATAGTTGAAAAATATCCATAATCTTCATTAAAGTCATAGCCAAAATATAAAAAAGTGAATTTTGGAGTGTGCCACTGCCTCCCTTGCTTCCATTCCTGAAAAATAAAATATTTAAAAAAAATTTATGATTTATAAAAAATTAAGAAAAACTTAAAAACTTAACACGAGAATTCTGTAAAGTTTAAGCGGTATCAAAACCCCCCGCGACAGCGAAAAAAAAAAAGGATTTTGCCCAAACTTTGCCAAAATCATTTATTTGACCCCAAAAAACATTTCTGAAACTATAGGGTCAATATCGATTTTCTGTCCCGGGTTATTGCGTGCGCATCCGGTTTTTGTAACTTGGCAAAATTATACTTTTTCGAGGTTTTTCTAAATTTTGACTACTTTGCGTCAATTTGGGAGTGCATCATTTTCTTAATGCATCATTTTCTACGGTTAATTTGCCAATCATCCCTAAAATCTGTTTAAAAAAGTTTTTAAAACCATTGTACTCATATATGTATTTAATTTAATTCGCTTTATATAAAGTCAAAAAAATTTTTTTGAAAAAGAAAAAAGTCAAAAAAATTTTTTTGAGCTTTTTGTTTTGCTGTTTTTAGTGAAAACACTAAAAATAACGCAATTTTATTACGCGAAATATAACTTAAAACAAAAATATTATTGGTGACTTTTTGCCTTAAAATTGAATTAAATGGAATATCCTTATATACACTTGGCCGTTTCTTTCTTTTTGTTAACAGCGCAACGTGTTAGGCAAAAATATGCTCAGCCGCATTTCCTAGGTAGGAGACCGGTAATTCGGTGGGAAGGGCGAAAATTAGAATGAGCCTAAAATTTGCCATGGGGTATATTTGATAACTTTGCGGCCGAAGGCCGCCTAACTGTGCGGCCAGAGGCCGCCCCAGGAGTGTAGGACCGCCGAAGGCGGGCCGTAACTCCTGGTATGAGTACAATGGTTAAAAATTTTTAAAAGTTAAAAATTTAGAAAAAAACTTTGAAAAAGTATAATTTTTGTCTGCTTTTTGCCAATTACGCATGAAAATGATGACAAACATATGTTATTAAAACTTTTTTGTCCTGTCAAGACCTTTCCAAAAAGTACTATGACTTTGGAAATTGGATGAGTTGCGACCAAGTTACAAAAACCGGATGCGCACGCAATAACCCGGGACAGAAAACGATATTGACCCAAAAGATTCAGAAATGTGTTTTGGGGTCAAATAAATGTTTTTGGCAAAGTTTGGGCAAAATCCTTAGAGAATTTCCGTGTTAAAACAAAGGGATAAAAAGGAAAAATAAAACGTTTTTAACCTGAATTTTGGTCAGTAATTCATCGCAAGTCGTTCCTACGTGTCTCACTCTGACAGATACTTTTGCTTCTATTGAGAATAAGGTGTCGATGGAAGCGAACTTTTTACGTGGAAACATCAACATCACCTAAAATGTGAAGTTTTTGTTTTGTTGGACAAAATAAAGAAATAAAAATAGCGAAAAAGGGAACTTACGTTTTCGACATCTCTGAAGTCCTTGGGAAAGTCATCATCAGGTTCAAAAAAGTGAAGGAAAACATGTTTTAGCGGATAGTTCTGAAATCTGGAACTTTTAGAAAAGGTCACCACGATTTACGATAAGCTTTTTAATTTGGTAATACGACGTCCTGTCTAGTGCATACAGATTTAGCTCTTCGACACCTCGAACACGTTCAGCAATAAAACGGAGCATTTCAGGTTTTTGCTGATCCTGAAACAAACAGATGGGTGAGGAAGAGACAGTGTGTGTGTGTGTGAGTGTGAGAGTGTGTGTGTGTGTCCCAGACGGAAGGGCAATCTTTCAATTTGATTTCGCTAACATCCTTTATGGACCGCAATCTGGCAACCATAGGCCGCTTTTGAACCGCCTTCTGGCAACCATAGGCCGCTTTTGGACCGCCTTCTGGCAATCATAAGCCGCTTTTGGACCGCCTTCTGGCAATCATAGGCCGCTTTTTGGCAACGATAGGCCGCTTTTGGGAACTATAGGCCGCTTTTTGGGAACTATAGGCCGCTTTTGGACCGCTTTTGGTAACCATATACCGCTTTTTGAAACCATAGGCCGCTTTTTGGCAACCATGCCGCTGTTGGACCGCAATCTGGCAACCATAGGCCGCTTTCGGACCGCAATGTGGCAACCATAGGCCGCTTTTGGACCGCAATCTGGCAACCATAGGCCGCTTTTTGGCAACTATAGACCGCTTTTGGACCGCTTTTGGTAACCATAGGCCGCTTTTGGACCGCCTTCTGACAATCATAGGCCGCTTTTTGGCAACTATAGACCGCTTTTGGAAATCCTAGGGCGCTTTTGGACCGCTTTTTGGCAACCATAGGCCGCTTTTGGACCGCAATCTGGTAACCATAGGCCGCTTTTGGACCGCAATCTGGCAACCATAGGCCGCTTTTGTACCGTTTTTGGTAACCATAGGCCGCTTTTGGACCACTTTCTGGCAACCATAGGCCGCTATTGGACCGCCTTCTGGCAATCATAGGCCGCTTTTTGGCAACCATAGGCCGATTTTTGGCAACCATAGGCCGCTTTTTGGTAACCATAGGCCGCTTTTTGGGAACTATAGGCCCCTTTTGGACCGCAATCTGGAAACTATAGGCCACTTGTGGACCGCTTTTGGTAACCATAGGGCGCTTTTTGGAAAGAGACATTGCGTGTGTGTATGTGTGTGTGAGTGTACGTGTGTGTGTGTATGTATGTGATGTATGTATGTGTGTGTACGTGTGTGTGTTTGTGATTTACCTCAATTATAAGTGTCTTCGTCTGAACCCAGACGGAAGGGCAGTCTTTCATTTCGATGCTGCCACAACGGTCCTTTTCTTCGTCTTCATTCGGATCCAGACATTTAAAAAAATAGCCGAATCCAGCCTAAAAGTGCGTTTCAAGTTCTTAATAAAGCAATGTTTTACTTCAGCCATAAAGGAATCCACAGAGCACGGAAAAACTGTAGAAGACCGGTTCGAACAAAGCTTCCTTGTTGATTCGCTGCATTCTTCAAACAATGAAAGTTGTTTGTAAGTTAACTAAAATTAATTAACTATTTGTTTATAAAATAAAAATTAGCAAACTTTTTCATGAATTCCACAGCGAATGTAATAAGGAAGCCCATCGAACGCGATATGTTGCTGAAACTGATCGAATCGATTCGATGTTTAAACAAAGTTTAAAGAATTTTGATTTCGGAATTTTAAAATGAAATTTGTTTTAATTACTTTTTTTTAATTTTTAAAATTTGGTTTGCATAAGTTTTTTTTCTTTTGTGTGTAAAACTTGTAAGTCGAATTTCTATACTAAAGTAACCCTGAATAATTTATTTAGTTTTCTTTTGACTTTTTAAAATTTCACTTTTTTACAAATGTAAGTTTTTGTGCGGATGAGTTTAAAGGGCAAGGTTTAAAAAGTTGGCTAAGGTTGAAATAAAATCGATTAAAAAGTACCTTGGATGATGCAGATGTTGGAGTCATTGCACTGATCGCGTGAATATTGCAAATGAAATTTTATTCAACGCGCGGAAAAAAAGCGGAAAATGGCTTTTTTGCAGCAAATAGGCGATTGCAATGTGAGGCAAAATTGATTTAAAACCCAGCCTTTGATCAAATTTTTAAATTATTTAGTTGAAAGTTTTATTTTCCAGTTAAAAACGCAGTTCATAAGCTGACTTTGGTTGCCGCATAGCGGCTTTTTAATTCCCAAACCCAGGTCAAGAGGCCTACGGTTGCCAAAAAGCGGCATTTAATTGCTAGGTCAGGCGGCCTTTGGTTGCCAAAAAGCGGCTTTTCATTCCTAAACTTAGGTAATTAGGTAAAGCGGCCTTTAGTTGCCACAAAAATTTATCTCTCTTTATCTTTCTCTCTCTCTCTCCCTCTCCATCTCCCCACCTCAACACCTGAAAAACAGTATTTATCCAATAAAGCAACAAAACATACTGTAATTATTAGCATAATGCACAAATAAGGTGAGCATTAATAGATTCAGTCCTAGACGTGGATCTTCTTGATGACTTCCTGGAGGAGACCGTCGGTGACCACCGTCTCGGGGACCCCCTCGAAGTGGTCCGAGACCCAGTTCTTGACGGCAGCGTGGTGGAATTCGTACTCCTAAAACGGAGATTTTCGATGCGACGGCCAGAAAACTACAGTATACCTTGCACTCGAATTCGTGGATTTTCGAGAAAATGTAGCGGTTGATGCAGAAACCGCAGTCGTAGAGGCCGCTGCGCTGAAAATCCAATTTACTAGCGGTTTTTTGTGGAAAATGCAATTTGCCGCATGGTTTTCGATTGAGACTGCCGATTGCCGCACGGTTTCATGGAAGAAATGCCGCTCGCTGCACAGTTTTATTGCAAAAATGCGGATTGCCGCACAATATTCTAATGAAACGTACCGGTTTGCACCAATTGTCCGTGAGCAGTTTGCGGAAGTACTCCATTCCGCGGGGCACATCGAAACGATCCATGACCGTCCACATGTTTGTGGCCTCCTCCCAGAAAGCTGGAATTTATGGGATTAAATTAGGCTTAGACCGCTTTTTGGCAACAAAATGCGGCTTGACCTGCCTTTTGTCAATTGAAAGCCGCTTTTACGTAATTAAGAGCCGCTTTTTAAGAATAGAAAGCCGCTTTTTGGAAAATAAAAGCCACTTTATGGCAACAAACAACCAACGGTCGCTTTTTTGTGAATTAAAGCCGCTATTTAGGAATTAAAAGCCGTTTTTTTGTGAATTAAAGTCGCTTTTTAGTAATTAAGAGCCGCTTTTTAGGAATTAAAAGCCGCTTTTTGGAAAATAAAAGCCGCTTTATGGCAACCAAAGGCCGCTTTTTTGTGAATTAAAGCCGCTTTTTGGAAAATAAAAGCCACAAAGGCCGCTTTTTGTGAATTAAAGCCGCTTAATAAAAGCCGCTTTTTGATAATTAAAAGCCGCTTTTTGGTAATTAAAAGCGCTTTATGATAATTAAAAGCCGCTTTTTGGAAAATAAAAGCCACAAAGGCCGCTTTTTGTGAATTAAAGCCGCTTAATAAAAGCCGTTTTTGGCAATTAAAAGCCGCTTTTTGGTCATTAAAAGCATGGTAATTAAAAGCGCTTATTGGAAAATAAAGCCGCTTTCTTGGCAATTAAGAGCGCTTCATGGTAAACAAAGGCCGCTTGATCTGCTTTTTGGAAATTAAAAGCTGCTTTTTGGCAACCAAAGGCCGCTTTTTGGCAACCATAGGCCGCTTTTATGTAATCAAATGCGCTTTTTGATAATTAACAACCGCTTTATGGTAATTAAAGCGCTTTATGATACTTAAAAGCTGCTTTTTTAAATTAAAGCAGCATTTTAATTAAAAGCGCTTTACGATAATTAAAAGCACATATGGTAATTAAAGCCGCTTTTTAGGAATTAAAAGCCGCTTTTAGGTAATTAAGAGCCACTTTATGGTAATTAAGGGCCGCTTTTGGTTGACTTGCTTTCTGGCAATTAAAAACGCTTTTTTAATAATTGAAAGCCGCTTTTTGGCAACCAAAGGCCGCTTAACCTGCTTTTGACTATTAAAAGCCGCTTTTTGGCAACCAAAGGCCGCTTGACCTGCAGAGGTGTTCTCAGAAGACTCGGCACACTGCATGAAGGTCGTGTCGGAGAAGCGCCAGTCGTAGGCCTCCTCCAACATCCTCTCAAAGGCCGGCAGGTCGACTTCCTTGATGTCGACGCTGTCCTTGTCCTGCTGAAAGGAGAGAATTAGAGACAGAGAGAAAAAGAGAGAGAGAGAGAGAGAGAATTAGAGAGAGAATGGGAGAGAGAATTAGAGAGAGAATGAGAGAGAGAGAGAGAGAGAGAGAGAGAGAGAGAGAGAGAGAGAAACCCGCCTCCTGGAAACCGCCGTAGAACAGGGCCTTGAAGTATTTGGAGCGGAAAGCCAGAATCTACAAAAAAAAGAACTTAAATTAATGGATTTTTCTAGAGTACCATCTTATGGACGTTGAACTGCGTCCCATCCACGACCAGCTTCACGTCCGTCAGGTCAGGGTCGCCGAATTCCTTCGTTACAAGCGCCATTTTTCTGAAATTCACTGATTGCCATATTATTTAAGGGAGAATTGATTGATGCGAGGATTTCTCCAGAGAAGATTGCCATTATATACCCACGAAAAGTGTTGTTTTCCATCGAAAAGCAGCTTTTATCACAAAGAGCGATTCTATTTTACTGATTTGAATTGTGTACTTTAAACGCGGATGGCAGCACTGTTTTTATACAAAATGCCAATTCAGCACGGTTTCATTTATCATCAAAACTGCCGTTTACCGCATGGGTTTCCTTTAAAAATGTCGTTTGCCTCATGGTTTTATCTCGAAAATCCATTTACAGCGCCCTTTTCTTTTTTAAACTTAAAATGCCATTTGCCGCGCGGTTTTCAGAAACTGTTTGATTGACGATTTTTAGCCAAAAAGCCGTTTGCCGCACGATTTTCCCAAAAATGCCGATGGTCGCATGCTTTTTTTTCTCCAAATACGCCATTTTCCGCACGGTTTTTAACTATAAAACAATTTGAATTTGAATAACGCAAGATTTTCATTAAAAAAATGCCGTTTGCCGTGTGGTTTCTTTTAAAGTGCAGTTCAACGCGAGGATTTCCGTAAAATCAGCGATTTTCTGCACCGATTTGGTTTAAAATGCCGATTGCCGCACGGTTTTCCACAACAAATTCAACAACCCACGGTTTCCTTCCCAATGTCGCTTCCCATTTCACGGTTTCCTTCCCGACTCATTTCTCAACAAAACCACCTCTTCTCAGGGTGCAATATGCAAATGTGGGGTATAACCAAGAAAAAAACAAGAAAATATGCCGAAGATGTGTATTTACAGTAGTACAGTAGGATTTACAGTAGAAACATGTACAAAGTGTGGCAATCATGGCGTTTTCGATCACTTCCGGGGACTCGGCGCGCCCTTCATCCAATCCTTGCTCTGCCGCAGCTCCCCCATTCGCTCGGCAGCATCTTCGAGCAGTTTCTTCCTTTTCTCGGGGCCTCCCAAGACATCCGGGCAGTGCGAAAGGAGGATAGTGTGCAATTCGTCTCTGTGACCGGAGAGCACGACACCGTTGGCCAAGTGTTCGGCGCCTTTGGCCAGGTTCTTCTCCGCATCGGCACAGTTGACATGGTCGACCAGCCAGTCGCCCTCTTCCAGTTCCTAAAGGAAAATTCTCTATTTCTCTCTCTCTCTCTGTGTCTCTCCCTCTCTCTTTATCTCTCTCTCTCTAACTCACCGCAAACACGCGGGCCAGCCTCCCTTTCGCAGCCTTGATCATTCCGATGACATCGATGGTAAACTTGTAATTGATGGCCCTGAAAGAGGGGATTACCTTTCTCAACCGAATGAATGCCGCTGCCAGAAAGTAGAATAGTTCCAACCGAGTGGCACATAATTCGAGAAAGGCGTTTTAAGACCGACAATCTCTAAGCGACAACAACAGGGCGGTCCTAGAGAAAATAGATTAGGCTGAAACTGTTAAAATTACTTGTTCAGGCCCCAAATAATCGAAAAACATACCTAATTTGGGTTGTTTGACCTTAAGGTTACACTTAAAGCCTTAAAGACTCAAACTTCATAACTTTGTTCAAACTCAATATTTTTTCGTTCTAAAAGTTACAATCGATAAATCTTTTTAAGCAAAAAGAGGGGATTACCTTTCTCAACCGAATGAATGCCGCTGCCAGAAAGTAGAATAGTTCCAACCGAGTGGCACATAATTGTAATTTACCAACAAAAAAAATTTAAAAAAATTAATGCTATCTGACTACTGAAAAAAACCGCAATTTGACATTTGAAAGTGCAACTTGAACGAAAAATCAGCCCTTTTTAGTAGATTAACGTAAAATAAGAGTTTTGGGAGGCAGCAATTGCAGAAGATAATGCAAATATATGAAAAATTGATCCAAATCTAGTTCCTCTAAATTGAAAAAAAAAATAGTTCTAGGGTAAAATTGCACGCTTTTCTGAAGGTAAAGATCGTTTTTCGATAACTTGAGTTTAAACTACAAACTACAAACCTGTCCTGTTCGATCGTGGCGATGACTTTGTCGTTCTCGTTGAAGCAATTCTTCATCCGCTCCTCGGCCTCCGGCAGCTGTTTCTTGATCTGATCGAACAGCTGTGCCTTGATCTTGTCGAAGTAGTAGGCGTTCTTCTGGAGAACCTCGAGGAGTTCATCCTGGTGGCGGGAGATCACAATGGCGTTGGACATGTGTTCGACGCCCTTGTCGATGAATCCATTGGCCAGATTCATCTCCACGTCTTCCAGTTGCTGAAAGGAGAAAATATTATCTTTCTCTCTCTCTTTCTAAAATTTTGAAAATGTAATTTTTTTTTTAAATTTTACAAATTTTTCTTTGTTATAAGTTAAATTAAATTTTTAAAAAAATTTGGGTTTATCCTGATTTACCGGATTATATAGAAATTCCCGGATCTCTTTATTTATTTATTTTAAAAAATAAATTTTATTTTCATATGAAATATTAAAATTGTTAAAAATTCAAAAATTAAATCTGAAAAATCCGGTAAAAAATTAAGATCTGTAAAAAATCCGGTAATTAAGGTAACTTCTAAATGCCCGGAAATTTCTCCCGAATAATTTTTTTAAAAATTTCATTTTAAAAATTAAATTTAAAAAAAGTTTTTAAATTGTTAAAAGTCTCTCTCTCTCTAACTCACATCAATGACGAGGGCCAGCCTTCCACCCCCACTCTTCGCGATCTTGAGACAGTGGATGATGTGCTTTTCGTCGAGGCCCAATTCAATCTGCTGTTCCTCGTGGGCCATTAGCCTGAAAAAGCCGCTTTTTACTATTTTAAAATCGTATTTTCGTCTAGAATTAGCTTAAAATCCAGAATATAACATAAGAATTTAGCACCAATGTCTCAGATGACTTCTGACCCGAATCCACGATATTTTGAACCAACCTGTCCTGTTCGTTGTCGAGGCCCAATTCAATCTGCTGCTTCTCGTTGGCCATGTTACGGAATCAGCACTGAAAATGAAGACGAATTAGCATTTATGAAGAAAACACGAAAAATTGGAAGAATTTCAAGAATTTCTCGACAAAACCAGGCATTTTACATCGACTACACTTATTTTTTTTAATGAAAAGCGACGAAAAAACCAGGAAAACTTCAGCATAGTTTGAGCAAATTTTAATGTAAATTATAGTTAATACATTTATTTTCGACAATATTTAGCAAAAATCACATAGAAACAACGATGAAAATGATGGAAAATGGAGATTTCGAAAATTTAAAGTGAACAAAATTTGAAAATTAAAATACTGTGCCTCCCAAACAAGATTACTGTAAGATTGGCATTGGAGCACACTTTGTGACAAAACAGTCTTTGCCTCAAAAATTGATCGATTTACGTTAATTTGACGGTGTTTTTGCGTGGTTTTTCCACGAACAATGCCGTTTACTTTTTCCCAAAAATGCCGATGGACGCCCGGTTTTTACTCACGGTGTGTCCAAACCAGCAGTAGCAAAAATTCTGGGCAAAGTGCCAAAATTTTATTGGTCTCGACGCGAAACGTTCCAATATTCAGCTGTCGACTATGGATTGGAACGTTTCGCGTCGAGACCAATAACATTTTGGCACTTTGCCCAGAACGCTGGGGAGTGATTTCCTACTGCGCAAAACCAATGGGTGGGACACACCGTGGCGATTTAAAACTTGGAAAATTAAAGGGAGGAAATTAAAGGAATGACCCAGTGAGATTACTGTAGGATTGGCATTAGAGCGCACTTTTTGAGAGAAAGTTGATTCTATGCGCGACAAAGGTTCCGCGTCCCACGCCTGCACCCTAGATGCGAGAGAGTATGCGGCGGGAACCCGTAAGCGATCGGCAACACCGCTGGGTAGGGTTATTTAAGCGATCTCAAACCAACTGTCCGCGTGCAGTGGTGAGAATCGTTGTGACGGGCTAGTTTCCCAACTAATAAGTAAAATCGGGGGTCAGGTCAGAAATGGTCTCGTGAGGGTTCCCCGTCTACCCATGCGGTGACGTCCCCCTTTGTTTTTTTGTATTTTTTTTAAAATTCACTTTGAATTAATCAAGTTATAACAAAGATACCGTAACCGCGCGCAATAACCCGGAACCAAAAAAATCGATATTGACCTAAAATTCTCAGAAATGTTTTTTTCGGATCATTCCAATGTTTTTGACCAAGTTTGGGGAAAATTAATTTTTCCTACAGTTTAATGTACGATTGGCAGTGGAGCACACTTTGTGACAAAACACTATATTTGCCTGAAAATCGATCGATTTGTGTTATTTTTTCTTTGATTTGGCGCTTTTTTTGCTAACGTATTTTGAAAATAATAAATAAAATAATAAAAATAAGATTATAAATTAAGAAAAAATGCGTTTAATATACATATTTTCCTTAAAACATGGGTAAAAAGCCACCATAAAAATCATAAAAACTGCTTCATTTCAGAAGACTGGTGCAAAGACGCCTTTATTGTACGCCTCATCCAATCCACTGAAGTTATCATTGTTTCCTGCTCTTCTTCTGGCTCTTCTGACTCCTGGAGCTATCCTCAGCCTTACTCTTCGATCCACTTTTCTTCTTCAATTTCTCCCTCTCCGATACCAAGTCCCTCATCCGCTTCTCCATCATTTTCCTCTCCTTTTTCTTGTCTCTGCACGGACGGAAGAACTTGTTGTCGACGAACCACAGCAACGGAATTCCGGGGAAGAAGAAGGCAAAGGCGGTACCTACGATGACCCAACCCCACAAAGTGTCTTCTGAAGAAGAGGGTTAGAGAGAGAGATAGAGAGAGAGAAGGAGAGAGGGAGAGAGAGAGAGAGAGAGAGAGAGAAGGAGAGAGAGAGAGAGACTCACCACTGCCCCAGTACTTCTCCCTAGGAGGCCAAATGATATCATCCGGTCCCTTCTGCTCAACCTCCTTCTTTCCAATATCGACCTCATCCACGAAAGAGCCTTCTGTTTCCGTAATTTTCTCAGTGGAGGTCGAAGTTTCCGCTTTTGTAAGAGCCAACTGGATGAAGACGAGGAGCGATCCGATGAAAATGCTCCGGAGAAGCATTTTTGAAGAAGAGACGACCTTCTTTTGAGGGAAAACGGGGGAGAATGAAGAGGGCAGGGGAAGCCACGGTGGCATTAGCGTAACGGGGAATGGTAGGCAAATGTGAGAGGTTTAGATGGTTAGAGACGCAGAGGAGGTGGTTACAGAGAGAGAGAGAGAGAGAGAGAGAGAGAGAGAGAGAGTTAGACGGTTAGAGACGCAGAGGATAAGGTTAGAGGGAGAGGGTTGACGGTTAGAGACGCAGAGGACCGGGTTAGAGGGAGAGGATTAGACAGTTAGAGACGCAGAGCAGATGGTTAGAGTCAGAGAATTAGACAGTTAGAGGCGAAGATGAGGTTATTAGAGGGAGACGGTTAGATACGCAGAAGGTTGGAGACGCAGATGGTCAGAGACGCAGATGGTTAGAGACGCAGAAAAGCAGAAACAGACGGTTAGAGACGCAGAGATTCCTTGTTTTCAGGGAGCAGATTACGCTCTCTCTCTCTTTCTCTCTTTCACTTTTTCTCCCTCCCTCCCTCCCTCTCTCTTTCTCTCTCTCTCTCTCTCTCTCTCTCTCTCTCTCTCTCTCTCGTAACGATTTTACAACCGTTCTCATTGCAGTGTAACGTGCACAAATTATTCCGCCGCCGAAATCGGTCAACAATTATTTTTCCCATCAGTTCATTATCTCTACTGCTACCAAATCACGGGAATGGGAAACTCCCTACTACAAAAGCAGATGTTTCGTACCATTAGCATCCAGCAACATGTGGTCCTCCACCGCCGTCTTCTGCGCCTTCTTCGTGCTCTCCGCCCACTCTTGTGGGGTCCCCCAGACCACCCAGGTGCCTTCGACCGAGGCTCCTACAACTGAGGCTCCCACATCTACCACCACTCTCCCGACCACCACCACCACCACTGCTCAACCTACCGGAAGTGAGTTTTGAAGGAAATGGCAGCCTTAGGCCGCTTAAAAATCCAACTGGCATCCTCAGGCCGCTTTCTACACAACAAAACTGGCAACCTCAGGCCGCTTTTTGAACAAAATCAAACGATAACTGGCATTCTCAGGCCGCTTTTTGCCAAAAACTAGCATCCTCAGGCCGCTTTCTTCTAAAAACTAGCATCATAAGGCCGCTTTAGAACGAAAACTGGCATCCTCAGGCCACTTTCTACCAAAGACTGGCATCCTCAGGCCGCTTTCTTCCAAAAACTGGCATCCTCAGGCCGCTTTATACCTCAAAACTCGCATCCTCAGGTCGCTTTCTTCCAAAAACTGGCATCCTCAGGCCGCTTTCTTCGAAAAACTGGCATCCTCATGCCGCTTTCTTCCAAAAACTGGCATCCTCGGGCCGCTTTCTTCCAAAAACTGGCATACTCAGGCCGCTTTCTTCCAAAAACTGGCATCCTCAGGCCGCTTTATACCTCAAAACTCGCATCCTCAGGTCGCTTTCTTCCAAAAACTGGCATCCTCAGGCCGCTTTCTTCCAAAAACTGGCATCCTTGGGCCGCTTTCTTCCAAAAACTGGCATCCTCAGGCCGCTTTCTTCCAAAAATTGCCATTCGCAAGCCGCTTTTTGCCAAAAACTGGTATCCTCAGTCCGCTTTCTGCACACCAAAACTGGCAACCTCAGGCCGCTTTCTTCCAAAAACTGGCATCCTCAGGCCGCTTTCTTCCAAAAACTGGCAACCTCAGGCCGCTTTCTTCCAAAAACTGGCATCCTCAGGCCGCTTTCTTCCAAAAACTGGCATCCTCGGGCCGCTTTCTTCCCAAAACAGGCATCCTCAGGCCGCTTTCTAGCTATAACTGGCATCCGTAGGCCGCTTTCTTCCGAAAACTGGCAAACCCAGGCCGCTTTCTTCCAAAAACTGGCATCCATAGGCCGCTTTCTAGAGAAACTGGCATTCTCAGGCAGCTTTTTATCAAAAACTGGTATCCTCAGGCCGCTTTAAATTTAAAGAGAAACTTTTTTTTCCAGCTGAATGCGAGGCTCCTACCTATGTCGATCAGAACACAAAGCACAGCATAGCTGGCAAAATGACGTAAGTTTCGAATTTCAAAAGAATTACTTTCAAAATTGGATTTCAGAATGACTCAAATGAGCAAGACTCGCACAGATTTCCGGTGCAACGCAGTGGACCTAGAAGAACACTTCAGCGCCACCTCAATCGAATATATGCATTACAACCAAGCTGGCGACTTGGTAAACATGACACAAGAAGTAAGTTACTGTCGTGGGACAGAATTCAACTTTTTGTTCAGGTTGTTCCTATTAATGCTGGTGGTAGTATGACCTGGGAGTGTCACAAAACGATCAAGAAGTATGTTCAGTCTCACGAAGGAACCAACGTCAAAGTTGTGAACCGCGTGAGGTGCAGCTCCTTCATCAAGACGACTTCTGCCAGCTTGATCGAGAATGATTTGGAAAACACTCCTTTCCCAAAAGCTCTGTGAAACTAACAATAAATGTTCATGAATGAAATTGCTTAAGAGACAATGTCAGTAAAAGTAAAATCTGTCCAAAAGCGGCATATGGTTTCCAAAACGGTCCAAAAGCGGCCTATGGTTTCAAACAAGCGGTTCAAAAGGGGCCTATGGTTTCCAACAAGCGGTCTCCAAAAGCGGCCCTTGGTTTCCAAAAGCGGTCCAAAAGCGGCCTATGATTTCCAAACCGCGGTCCAAAAGCGGCCTATGGTTCCGAAAATCGGTCCAAAAGCGGCCTATGATTTCCAAAAAGCGGTCCAAAAGCGGCCTATGGTTTCCAAAAAGCGGTCCAAAAGCGGCCTATGGTTACCAGAAAGTGGTCCAAAAGCGGCCTATGGTTTCAAAAACGCATTCTAAAAGCGGCCTATGGTTTCCAAAACGCGGTCCAAAAGCGGCCTATGCTTACCAGAAAGTGGTTCAAAAGCGGCCTATGGTTTCAAAAACGCATTCTAAAACCGGCCTATGGTTTCCAAAAAGCGGTCCAAAAGCTCTCTCTACCAGAAAGTGGTTCAAAAGCGGCCTGTGATTTCCAAAAAGCGGTCTCCAAAAGCGGCCTATGGTTTCAAAAAGCATTCTAAAAGCGGCCTATTGTTTCAAAAAGCGGCATATGGTTTCCAAAGGCCGTAGTTGACTAATCGAAAATTATTAATTCTGGTTACATTACATTTAAAAAAAATACAGTTAAAACATATTCTGAGGTTATTTCATCAAAAAAGCTCTTGTTTCGCGAGTTTTAGCCATTTTGTTCCAATTCCGTTGATATCGGAGGAAGAAGCGGGGCGGGCGCCGTCTCGACTGTCTGCGCCCTCCAAGCGAGAGATTTCTGCCAAACGCGCGTCCTGCATCTGCAGCGCCGCTGCACGGGCCTACATAAGCGGCGTCATTTCACCAGCTGGCATGAAGCAGTTGGAACTATTAGCGTCAGCCGTAAGGGTATATCCGGGCCACGCCGTTGGTAGAGCGCCTCCTGTGTGAATCGTGAGTTAATGTTCAGCTGTTTGGGGTTCGGCTGGCTTCATCTCATACCGATCGCTTCTAGGAGCTTGATTGACGAAGGGGTGGGGACGTCCCTCAGATTCACAACCTTTTCCTTTTTTGGATGCTTTTCGGGACTTTGGAGACGTAATTTAAGTGAATATACCTCTTCTCCTTCCATTTTGCACCAGTTAAAAAATATCTGTCTCGTCTTTCTCGAGTCGGTGCATATCTCTCTCTCCTCAAAACCATACATAAAGTATTTATTCAGTGTTATATATCACAATGTCTTGTAATAAAGCACTAGGAGAGAGAAAGGCTGCGAGATTTGGCTTAAAATGGTAAACTGAGGAATATACAAACTCTCTGTAAGGCACTCTTTCAACTCGTCGGCAAGGGGAGCAGTTGTTGAGCGAATGGGAAAACTATGTACAGGGAAAAGCTCTACTGATTTTGATATTTGGAAACTGAAACGTTAAATAACTGAAATTAAATTAAGAAGGATGGCGGGGCTGGGTACGTCGGACGATTTCTTTGTTGAGGACGGTGCGCATTCGTTCGTACCTGCAACAATTTGATTACTGCCACACACACATACACACACATACACACGGCCTATGATTTCAAAGCGGCCTATGGTTGCCAGAAGGCGGTCAAAAGCGGCCTATGGTTTCAAAAAGCGATTCAAAAGCGGCATATGGCTGCCAGAAAGCTGTCCAAAAGCGGCCTATGATTGTCAAAAGCGGTCCAAACGCGGCCTATTGTTTCCAATGAGCGGTACAAAAGCGGACCAAAAGCGACTTATGGTTTCCAAAAAGCGGTCTAAAAGCGGTCCAAAAGCGGCCTATTGTTTCAAAAAGCGGTCCAAAAGCGGCCTAGGATTTACAAATAGCGGTCCAGAATCAGCTCATAGTTTCAAAAAGTTGTCCAAAAGTGGCCTATGATTGTAAGCAATCGATAGAAAAGCGGCCTATGGTTTCCAAAGAGCGGTCCAAAAGCGGCCAGTGGTTGCCAAAAAGCGGTCCAAAAGCGGTCTACGGTTGCCAGAAAGCGGTCCAAAGCGGCCTATGGTTTCCAAAAGCGGCTTATGTTGCCAAAAGAGGTCCACAAGCGGCCTATTGTTTCAAAAAGAGGTCCAAAAGCGGCCGTCCAAAAGTGGTTTATGATTGTAAGCAATCGATAGAAAAGCGGTCTATGGTTTCCAAAGAGCGGTCCAAAACCAGCCAATGGTTTCCAAAATGCGGTCTAAAATAGATCCAAAAGCGGCCTTTGGTTGCCAGAAAGCGGTATTCTCTCTCTCTCTCCCTCTCTCCCTTACCTCCTAACAGTGTCGATGACCTCCTGTTTATAAAGTTTGCGCATCATCCTCTCAAACTGTTCCAACTGCATTGTCGGAAACAGCTCAAACTGAAATTTCATTTTTGAATTTTCCCTCTAAAAATCGGTTCAACCTCAAGTAAATGGTCCAAATCGGTGTCAGCTTGAGCGTACATCATCAACCAGTCAGGGACATCTATAAAAAACCAAAAATTATCCATTTTGTAAGAAAACAACCTTCTTGCTGGATGATATTCAAGTGTTCCACTGCACTTTCAGCTCTTCTGCTGGCAACCAACATTGACTCTGTTCTGCTGATGGGAGGGGCGAAACCGGGGTGTTCCACTTGAGAATGACCGTTCATTTCGCTAAAAAAAAGAATGTTTAGGCCGCTTTTGAGATAAAGATGACAGCCTAAGGCCGCTTTTAAGAGAAAGCAGTCAGCCTCAGGCCCCTTATAAAGGACCTCGTAAAATTGATTTTTCAAAGTCTCTTAACAATTATTTTATTGAATAGGTGTCGTTTCCAGGATTCTGAAACATACCCCTTTTATATGATTTCAACTGCAAAAGGGGCGCGTTTACACGGCCGTTTTACGCGTTTGCCGCACGTAAACACGGCTACAGTGGGCGAGAGAGTATGGGAAATAAGGAGACGCAGAGTTGGCGGGAATTCAAACTACAATTTCCCCAAAATTTCAAGCGCTCCTAAATCGGTTTCTTTTTATAAAAAACAGGTAAAAGAGGTATTGATCGGAATCCTGGGAATGATATCTAGACTTAAAATCAGAAAAATTGTTTTTACGCGGTCCTTCCCCCTTTCAGAAAGCAAAAAACTCACTTAAAATACAGTACTCCAGACTGTTCACTAAAAATCTTCCTCCAACCAACAGGTAGATTCTCATTAGCAAATGGGTGAATCCAATGAGTTCTTCTGGTGTTGTGATCCACGTAGTACCTTAAAAGTACCTTGATTTTTTGTAACAGTGGAATAATGTGGCAAAAAACGATGAATGAAGGTAAAGATGAATTGATTACCTCAAGCCTTCTGGAGTAACTTCAATTGCCCAATTTTGAGGAAGAGGTAGTTCGTCTTGTTGAGGAGAACCGGAGACAAGGCACTCATCGCCTGAAAGTTATAAAAAAATATATTTGTACAAAATTTTGATAATTTGTAAAATTTTAATAAAATTTAAAAAATACCAATTATGGAAGATCCCATGGCTCTTCCAGGGAGACTTTGAAGGGAAACGAAGCGTTGTTGGTGTTCTGGTGGTTGAGAGAGTCTGAAATTTTCCGTATTTTTCTCTACAGCTCTCTCTCTCTCTCTCTCTTTCTCTCTCTCTCTCTCTCTCTCTCTGTGTCTCTCTCTCTGACTCTCTCTCTTTATCTTTCCCTCTCTCTCTCTCTCTCTCTCTCTCTCTCTCTTCCCTCTCTCTCCTCTCCCAACTCACGCAGGATCCAACTGATCCATGAAAGATTCCACATTTCCTATACTATGCGATGTTGTAAGCGGTTTTCTGTGGTGTTCCCTCCTCGGATCACTTAAATTGCCATGTTAAATGCTAATTTCTAAAAAAAACTCACTTAAAACTATGAGACGACAATGCCCCAGGAACTGGGCTCCTTTTCCCATCTCCTTGGTCAAATCGTTGTTGATGGACCTAAAATCGACATTTCTTTTTGTAAAACCTTATCAAAATTGTTTTTTTATTAATAAAATGTGTATTTATTAATTAAACTTACAAGTAGATGTCGATTTGTGTGAGAGCTGTTGTTGTTGTTGTTGATAAAGAGAGAGGAGGTAGAGATTGATGGGTCGTTTGGGAGAAATCCCTGAAAATATGTGCTCAAAAGCTGGATCCCTCAATTTAATAAATGACATTTAACAGTTTTTGCATCATTATTCCACTGTTTCAATTGTGAAGTTCAAATTTTAAAGTATTTGAAAACAGTGGAAAGATGTGACAAATCCTTCTTTTGGCACTACATGGCTAGGCTCCTCGAATCAGGCACTGTTTTCCCGCACCCGTACCACCTCGGGCGCTCCGCTGAACGGGGTTATTTAAGCGACGCCACAATGCCTCCTCCCATCGCTTGTAAAGGTGAAAATCTTTCGGGATTCCTGAGAACTTTGATGTTTCCATCAAAATTCTCTAACTTAGAGGCGTAGATCAACGTTCCCTGCGTGTATCAGACGTATTCTGAGCGTTTGGTTCCTTATCCGGAACGAACATTTTTGGTTTCAGTGTGTTTTTTTTGTTTTAGGTAGGTTTAAACATAAAGTTTTTTTAAAGAAAAAGTGATCTGTTAGAAAGCGGCCTGAGGTTGCCATTTTTCCATAGAAAGAGTCCTGAGGCTACCACTTCTCAATTGACAGCGGCCTGAGGTTGCCGGTTTCCCCCCTAGAAAGCGGCCTGAGGCTACCATTCCACTGTAGACAGTGACTTAAGACTACCAGTTTTCTATGGAAAGCGGCCTGAGGATGGCAGTTTCTTTCAGAAAGGAATGTCAGTTTTTATATGAAGCGGCCTGAGGCTGCCAGTTTTCTCTTTAAAGCGGTCTCAGCCTACCAGGGTTTTACAGAAAGCGGCCTTAGGCTGCCACTTTTCAATTCAAAGGTATTATGATAATTCCAATTCCAAGCCTAATTCAAAACACTTTTTGCTATCTGCCACCGATCTCGTACGGGTGTGAAACTCACGACACTACCATGTCGGACAAACAGAGTTTTCTGCGTCTCTTCAGGCGGGAACATTGAAAATTCAAAAGTGACAATCAAAAGTCGATAAATCGATTGATTGAATGAATGCGTAAACACCGTGCACATAGTTGGTTAAAATGTCTGTTATCTACATTTGAATATTGCCTGGAACGGCCAAAAAATGGCATTTCAGATGCAGATTGCTCCAAAACGACGCATTTAAACTCTAATTTGTTATATATTTTCTTGAATAACTTTTAAAGCTTTTTAATTTGAGATACAATCAAAAGGGTCCATGGCGGTCCCTTAAAAAACATTTTTTTGATTTTTCCACCCACCACAGAGGTTTTTCAATAGAAATCGTTTTAATTAGCCAGTTTTCAATAGAAATCGGCCTATGATGCCAGTTATCTATGGAAAGCGACCTAGAGCGGCCTGAGGCTACCACTTCTCCTTGAAAGCGGCCTGAGTCTACCAGTTTTTAAGGAATAGCGCTACCAGTTTTAAATAAAAGCGATCTGAAGGTTCACTAAATAAAAAAGTCTATTTAAGCGACCTGAGGCAGGAAAGCGGTCTAAAGATGCCTGCTTTCTCCAACAAGCGGCCTGAGGCTGCCAGGTTCTATAAAAAGAGACATGGCTGGTTTTTATAAAAAGCGGCCTGCGGTTTTCCACAAAGCGCCCTGAGGCTACCGGTTTTTCATAGCTAACTAGTTTATTTGGGCAAGTTTTCATTATGAACTGATTTTGAGTTGAAAAACAAATGTTCGGTGTTTAATGTGTAAAAAAACTAAATTGTTAAATTTCCACCCTCTTTCTAAAAAAATTTAAACCCTCTTTCTAAAAAAATTTAAGGGTCCCTTAAAAAAAATAAAATTTTAAAATTTCCACCCACCACAGAGGGTCTTCTGGGCGATCCCTCGGCACTGTCGCTGGGGGAGCCCACTTCCTGAGTCGTCGGCGGGGACTGGTTCTGATCAGCCGGGATGACGACTGGTTGACTCTGTGAGATAGCGGCCTCCGACGGCAAATTATTGGAAATTGAGAGGGAAGCCGGTTTTGTCTCAGGCCTCGAATACGAGGAAGTTGGCTTCAAATCAGCTCCAGAAATAGTGGCTCTTTTCACAATACTGTGAGCTAAAAACAAAAATAAAAGAGAAAAAAGTGCCTCAAATGGCAGAAAATGTAATAAAAATAGAATAAAATAATATTACTTACAGGTTAATGAAGGAACTGGTGGTGGACTGGCCCTTCTCACATATTTCCCTTGCGTACCCTCAATATACGAAGGCAGCTGTTGTTTTTTACTCCTCGAGAACATTCTATTTTTCAGTAATTATCTATCCATAACCTGAATTTTTAATTATTTTATTGTGTTATTTTTGTTAATTATAAGGATTGTTAAAAAAATCCCGTTGATTTTTACTAGTTTTTAAGGTAAAATCAGGGAATGTTATGAGTAGACAACTGATAGCATTTACAGAGCGTTTGCTGGAAAATATTGTACGTAATGAACCCCTTTGTTCTCATACAGTAACCCAAAAAGTAACTTGGCGTGGAACTAAAAATGTTAGACGTAAAATGCTAATAGCGTGACTACCGTCATCCATAATCTGGCCGCTTTTTATTTTCGAAATTTGAATTTTGTGTCAGCTTTTTTTCACTTTTAAACCTGTTATTTTTATTATATTTATTGATTTTAGGTTTATTAATTCTAAATTTCATTTTTTCGAGTTTATTTGCTAAGAAATGTGTAAAAAATAGCGTACAATTCGAGACGCAAAGAATTGGGCCCAAAAGTTGATTTTCGAAAAACTTGGCGGTTTTTTTTCTAAATTTTTATTATTGTTTTTTAAAAATTGTCGACGTTGAAAGATTTCATTCAGAATTAAGCGAACATTTCGAGAAAATTAGATTTGTATTGATTTTTTATGACATTTTCAATTTATTTCAGTTTTCTGTTCTTCTGTTTTTAAAATTTTATTGATAAATTGATTTTTCAGTTAAAATGGGTGAAAATGGCTCAGATTCGCCGGCAGAACAGAACGGGTCCACTCCCGCGCCCACAGTGGCGTCCGTCTCCATGCCGCTCCTACCCCAACACGGAGAGGTTCGTTTTAATTGATTTTTACGTTTTAAATTTTATTTTAAAGGTCTAAATCAGGTTTTAAAGGTCTAAATATTCCTTTGAAATGTGGTAGTCTGGATTTAAAGGACTAAATCACTTTTTAAATGTATAAAGTAGCATTTAAATGTATGTAATTTGGTTAAAGGTCTAAATTACCAGTTTAAAGGTCTCAATCAGAACTTAAATGTCTAAATAACTATTTAAGAGACTAAACCATTTTTCCCTATTTAAAGGTCCTTATCCGTTTTAAAGGTCTAAATACCTTTTTTTGGGGGGGGGGGATTAAATCACTTTTAAAGGTCTAAATCGGAATTGTTTAAAGGTTTAAGGTTTAAATCACTATTTAAAGGTCCAAATCAGCAATGTAATGGTTTAAATCATCAATTTAAAGGTCTAAATCCCGTTTTTTTTCAGGTATTTGTGGGTGCAGGGGCGAAGAAAGAAGCCCAGCTGTTGGGCCTCGGTCTGACGAAGCTCAGCTCCCGCAGGAAGGACGACCTGGCATCTGCCAAGCGCTACGCCATGGACGTCTCCATAAAGCAGATTATGATCCGCCAGCAGAAGGCCCAGCAGGAAAATGTGCATTTTTCTTTCATTTTTGGCGATTTCTGTGATTTTTTTTCTCAATTTTATTCGATTTTTGGGTGATTTTTTAATAATTTTTTTGTGATTTCCACTAATTCTGGTCAATTTCAGCAGCAGAAGCAGATAATGTACGCCCAGGCTCTGTCCCTCATGGCCAGGGTCTACATTGGATCCGTGTCCTTTGAAGTCAGGGAGGAGAACATAAAGAAGGCCTTCGAGGTGTTCGGCCCGATTAAGAGCATAAATATGAGCTACGACGCCACCACTGGGGTTAGTTTACGGTTTAAAATTCAAATTTAGGCAGTCGGCTGGTAGGAATATAGTGAATTTGGCGGCCTACGGCTGCCAGAAGCGGTCTACGTCGTTTAATCCGTCAAAAACTGTTCTAAGCGGCCTGTGACTGCCAAAAGCGGTCCTAGGCGGCCTGAGGTCACCAAAAATCAGAAAGCGACCTGAGGTTGCCAGAAAAAGCGGAAAGCGGCCTGAGGTCACCAGAAAAGGCGGAAAGCGGCCTGAGGTCGCCAGAAAAAGCGGAAAGCGGCCTGAAGTCGCCAGAAAAAGCGGAAAGCGGCTTGAGGTTGCCAGAAAAAGCGGAAAGCGGCCTGAGGTTGCCAGAAAAACGTAAAGCGGTCTGAGGTCGCCAGAAAAAGCGGAAAGCGGCCTGAGGTAGCCAGAAAAAGCGGACAGCGACCTGAGGTAGCCAGAAAAAGCGGAAAGCGGCCTTAGGTTGTCAGAAAAAGCGGAAAGCGGCCTACTCCTGCCAGAAGCGGCCTAATTAACCAATTTCCTGTTTCCAGCACCACAAAGGATTCGCCTTCCTCGAGTACGAAGTGCCGGAAGCCGCCCTCCTCGCGCAGGAATCCATGAACGGCCAGCTGATGGGCGGTCGCAACCTCAAAGTACGTGATTTCTTTTTACGTATTTCCTTTTTACCGTAGTCTTTGTGTTGGTGGCAGCCCCGGGGAGTTTCCACTAATTTTCGTTCCGACGCACAATTTGCCTGAAACTTCTCCGGGGGCTTCTAAATTGCTCGATTCAACTTAGAATAGGTTTCGCAGGTCGGTCGGCCGTCGAACATGCCCCAGGCCCAGCCCATCATCGAAATGCTCCAGAACGACGCCAAGAAGTACTACAGGTGAGGGTTTTTATTATATTTTAATTTTAAAGTGCTAATTTTAAAGGAATTTTAAAGTTTTGGCGGCCTGCGCCTGTCAGAAGCGGCCTGACACGACACGTACGGTTCGCAACTGCTGGAAGAGCTATTGGGCTTAATATGACACAAAAATTTAATTTTTGGGGTGCTATATGCTAATTAGGGGGTGCTTTTTTCAAATTAAACAGAATCGTGACAAACAGTGGAGTAATGGCGTTAACGACCACATTGATTTTTCAGAAAACTTTTTCTTGCTTTACATTTTGAAATATATTTTTTCTCTAAAATCCGGATATTAGAAAATAGCACATTAGCGTAAAACATCCCCAAAAAGGAAAAAAATAGGATTTGGAATGAAACAATAATAAAACTGCTGATTCTCCATTTTTTTGGAAGAAAATTGAAAACTACCATTTAAAATTTAAAAAAATCAACGCTCCAGTGATATTTAAAAAAATGAGTGATATAAAAGTCGATTAAAATTTTTGTATTAAATTATCCAAAATTTTGAAAAATTGCGAAACGGTCTTTTAATAGAATTTAGCTTACAATTTTGAATAAATATAATCTTTTTTTACATTTAATTTTTTTTAGAATTCAAGATAAAATTAATTATTCCGCAAAATTCAAATTTTCCATTTTTAAAAACATTTTTTCAAGAATTGTTGTTTTCGAAAAATTGACTTGGAAACTCCATTTCCTAAAAAAATAAAAGTCATAAAACTTTTTTTAGTAATCCGGGCAAATTTCTTACAAAAATTCGGTAAACCAGAAAAACCCTATATAAGCCGCCTTAGACCGCTTCTGACATCCTTAGGCCGCCCAAAAATCCACGTTCCAACCTTATTATTTCATAATTTCCTGATTTCAGAGTCTACGTCTCTTCAGTCCATCCAGATCTCTCGGAGACCGACCTGAAGTCCGTTTTCGAGGCCTTCGGAGTCATCGTCAAATGCCAATTGGCTAGGCAGAGTTCCCTCGGAAAAGGAAGCCACAGGTAATTTTGTTTCTATTTATTTTATTAAAAAAATTGTTTAAATGATAAAAATGCTAATTTTCCATTTTCAGAGGCTTCGGCTACATTGAATTCAACAACAGAAACGCCATGATGGAGGCCATTTCCGGAATGAACATGTTCGATTTGGGAGGACAGTTCCTCAGGGTGAGCGGCCTTAGGTTAACGGAAGAGGCAGAAGCGGCCTGACGTTACCAGAAAAAGCGGAAAGCGGCCTGAGGTCGCCAGAAAAAGCGGAAAGCGGCCTGAGGTCGCCAGAAAAAGCGGAAAGCGGCCTGAGGTCGCCAGAAAAAGCGGAAAGCGGCCTGAGGTCACCAAAAAAAGCGGAAAGCGGCCTGAGGTCGCCAGAAAAAGCGGAAAGTGGTCTAAATGATTTCATTTCAGGTGGGTCGCTGCATCACTCCGCCGGAGGCCCTGCAGTACCTCCAGCCGTCCGCCCCTGCGGCCATCCCCGCGGCAGCCGCCGTCGCAGCCGCCGCAATCACCGCCAAAGTCATGGCGGCGGAGGCCACCGGGGTACGATAGTTATATTCCTTCAACCGTTTGTTTTATTGTTATCCTCTCTCTCTCTTTCGATTGTGTAGCGATCTCTCGTCAATAAAAATTCCGCCGGTTTTGTTGCTTCTGTGGCGTGGCGGAGGGAGTGAAAGAAACGAAAAATACACTTTTTTTGAAAAATTAAAAAAAAAAAATTTTTCCCCAGAGTTTGTTGCGATAAAACGAGAGTTTATTGACGAGAGATCGCTTTTTCTTAGAAAATTTCTATGTTTTTATAGGAATTTTTTGATTTTGACTCAAAATCTTTTTTTTAAAATCAAAAATCGATCGAGTGGGGGCAATATTCTAATTTTAAAACCGGGGCAGTTTTCTAATTTTTTTTTACCAGCCACACGGCCATGGTTCGATTCCTGTTGGTGCAGTTTTTAAATTATAATTAAATTTAAATAAACTTTATTTAAAATAAATTAGGTAATAGTTTGAATAATTTAAAATTAAGTTAGGTTAATAAAATTTAAATTATTTAGAATTGAATTTTAATTTTATTTAGGATGATAAAAAAGAGAAATAATTAAACTATAAAAAATAAACTAGAATTAACCTAATTTTAAATTAACTTAATTTAGTTTTTAAATATAATTTTTATCTAAAATGTAGTTTGTTCACAATTAAAAATATTTCAGAAATTAAATATTTTAAATTAAAGTTTAAATATTCCGGAAATTGAAATATTTTAGAATTAAATTATTCGAATTTAAAATTAAATCATTATAAAATATGAGACTTTTTATAGTTAATTAAAATACTTTAAATTAACTTATTTGATAATCAAAATATAATATTTTTAAAATTAATTTTAAATTTAATTTTTATAAATAAATTGTAATAAAATAAAAAATAAAAATAATTAAATAAAAATAGATCGAACCCTGGTCGTTTCCCTACCATTTCCCCAAAATTCCCTGTTTTTATGTTGTTTTATCGATATTTAGTTTTAAAATTATTTCAATTGATTTTTAAATTGTTTTAATTGATTTTTAAATTGTTTTTAATTATAAATCAATATTTTTCAGTCCAAGGGTGGAAGTGAGACCGCCTCGCCCAGGACGCCCAGGCCTCAGAGCCCCGCCCAGAAGGCCCTGCCCTCTCCACCGAGAAGTCCCTCCGCCGGATCTGCCACGCCTCCAGGATACACCGTACCTCCTCCAGTTGTCAAGGTTTGTCCGATTTCTATGTTTATCCTATGTGATACGGGTTTTAGCCTCCTTCCCGCCTGGCTCTGACGAATGAGCCCTCGGTGGCTGAACTGCCGCCCCCGCCGGGCCTCGTCCCGCCCACTCTGGCCGCCCCTCCTCCGCCTCCTTCCATCGTTCAGGTAATTCTCTCTCTCTCTCTCTCTCTCTCTCTCTCTCTCTCTCTCTCTCTCTCTCTCTCTGTCTCTCTCTTTCATACTCAAGCTCTGCGTCTCCAACCTTCCTCCGGTCTCTAACTGTCTGCGTCTCTAACCCTCCTTTGGTCTCTAAATGTGTGCGTCTCTAACCCTCCGGTCTCTAACTGTCTGCGTCTCTAACCCTCCTCCGGTCTCTAACTGTCTGTTTCTCTCTCTCTCTTTTTAAATTGCCTAAAATACACTCAAATTCATGTTTAACATTAGAGACAAATATTGTCCTTGAAAACTTCAATGTATAGTGATTTTTTCGGCGAAAAATCAAGAAAAAATATCAAAAACTGAATTTTTATTCCAATTTTTACTAATTCAGCTTTTGAGTGTTTTGTTTTGAAAAAAAAAAAGAAATGGGCTAGATATATTATTAAAAAAAACATAATTCAAAATTATAATAAAAATGACCCCGAAATTTTGAAAAAATGTTTTGTTTAATTTAATTTCAATAGAAAATGACGTAATTTTAAGCAGATTTCAATGAAAAATTTTAGTTTTCTCAATTTTTCTTAAACATAAATTTTTATGTGCGCTAATTCCTGTTTCCATTGTAGTTATTATTATTATTATTATTATTATTATTATTAATTTTTCATTTTCAGAAAGTTGTGCAAAATTCAGTTTCGCTTAAAATTTAAAAAAAAAAAAAAAAAAAAAAAACGAAAAATTATTTCAATATTTTATTTTTTGTCTCTCTCTAACCCTCTCTATTTTCAGCCCCCGCCTCCTCCCACCACCTCCCGTCGCGGTGGCTTCGGTGGCTTCGCCGCAGCCCCTCCTCCGGGCGTCATCGCCCCTCCGGGGGTCCTCCCCCCTCCCGGCGTTCTTCCTCCGCCCGGCATCCTTCCTCCCCCTGGAATCGTAGCTCCCCCAGGAGTGATGGCCCCTCCCTCCCTCCTTCCGGATGGCCCCCCTCCCGCGCCCTCAGAGGCCGCTCCGCCCCCTCCCCCTCCTTCCAAGCCGAAGAAGAAGAAAAAGAAGGACGAGAGGAGTCTCGGCGAGAAGGTGATTAGCATACTGCGACCATACAATGCGGTTTATTCAAATTTAGATGCAAAAGCTCTTCAGTTCGCAGAAGCAGCTGTGGGAGGAGAGTCTGATGGGACCGGCCTCCTACGGTCTGGCTGATCCGAATGTGGGGCCGAAGGATGACACCGAGGAGAAGAAGGCCCAGGAGGAACAGCTCAGTGAGTTTCATGGATTTATATGAAATTTGCATATTGCGCATGATTTTCGGCTAATTTTGCCGTTTGCCGCATAATTTTAGGTTGAAATTGCCGCTTTTTAAGCCTAAGGCCGCAGAAAGCCGCTTTTCACGGCCTCAGGCCGCAGAAGACCACTTTTTATAGCCTTAGGCCGCAGAAGACCGCCTCTTACAGCCTCAGGCCGCAGAAGACCGCTTTTCACGGCCTCAGGCCGCAGTAGACCGCTTTTTTTATTCTCACGAATAATGCCGTTTGCCGCACAGTTTTCCACAAAAGAAAACGCCGATTTCCGCACGGTTTTCTCACAAAAATGCCATTTGCCGCATGGCTTTCTGATGAAATCCCATATTTTTTCGCACTGATTTTGCTTGAGTGCCGATTGCCGCATAATTTTATTTTAAAAAATGCCGATTGCCGCACAGTTTTCCGTCAAAAACGCCGATTTCCGGACGGGTTTGTTATAAAATTCTAATTTCCGCCTTTATAAATTTAAATAAATTTTAAAAAAATTATTAAATTTAAAAATCATTTAAAAATTTTAAATTTAAATAAATTTAAATTTAAAAATTATAAAAAATTCAATAATGCCATTTGCCGCAGTTTTCTATCCAAAAAATTATTTAGGCACATTTTTTTTCTGATAAAATTCTAATTTTTCGTTTTTTTTTAGACCAGCTGGCGATCACGGGCAGTGTGCAGAGCATGGCGTTGGCCATAATTGGCGAAGGAGCCGTGGTGGCAAAGGGAAAACTGAAGGTGCACGACCAGGAGGAGAAGAAGGACACGATGCCGAAGCGAAGGAGCAACCGAGTGAAGGACCCGAAGAAGATCCAGCCGAAGCTCAACACGGCCACCAAGGTGGCGGCGGCGCACATCGCAGGAGGACTGGCGGACGCTGTGAGACAGGAGGCATCCGCACAGGAGGACGCCAGTCTGGCCAGTCAGGAGAGTGTGCAGAGCATTCGGTGAGGGACGCAGAGGAAGGAGAGAGATAGAGCGAGAAAGAAAAAGAGAAAGAGAGAGAGAGAGTCCAGAGAGAGAGAGAGAGAGAGTCCAGAGAGAGAGAGAGAGAGTCCAGAGAGAGAGAGAGAGAGAGAGAGAGAGAGAGGGAGAGAGAGAGAGAGGGAGAGAGAGAGACCCCTTTTTTGGCAATTAATAGCCGCTTTTTGGCAACAATAGGCCGCTTTACCTGGTTTTTCTGGCTCTCTCCTGGATTAGCGGTCCTTAAATAATAGCAATCCATAAAATTTTTATTATATTTTATTTTTCTAATGTTTTGGTTTTTTTAAATTTTCGACATTTTCACTTAAAATTTAAAAAAAATATTATGAAAAAAAATTAAACACTTCTTTTTATTATATTAAATATATGCTTTAGTTTTTTTTAATTCTCGACACTCACTTTCCACACTCAAATATATTTCGAAAATAAAAAAAAACAACCAAAATATTACAAAAATGAAATACAATAAAAAAAACATTTTTTTTAAACTATTTTTTGGAATCTTCAGACAGGATAGAGCCATATAACCTTGGTTTACCGGTTTAAAAAAATAATTAAAAAATGGAGTTTTAAAAAATCGGAAAATTTGATTTTTGCGGAATATTTCTATTTTAAATTCTAAAAAAAATTAAATTAAAAAATAAGGTTCTATTTAATATTTCAAGCATGAATAACCATTTTCAACTGAAACAAAGTCAAGCTGAGTTCTATGAAAATACCCTTCAAGTTCTATGAAAATACCCGCAATTTTATGGGAGCAGGTGCCTACAAAAAAGAAAAAAAGTCAGAGACGCAGAGGAAAAGTCAGACTACCAGAATCAAAAGTTAGAGACGCAGAGTCACCCCCTGTTTTCAGTGGAAACGACGCCCGCCACTTGCTGATGGCCAAGTTGATGCGCACAAACCGCTCATCCGTCATGATTCTGAGGAATATGGTCGGTTTTTTCTTAAATTTTTTTTAAAAACTCGTTTAAAAAACTACAGTAACCCGATA
>JAJQXH010000086.1:3170000-3195000 GCA_022343465.1 Oscheius sp. G VE-2021 | reverse complement strand
AAATATAACTTTTATAAGTATAAAGCCTTATTATTTTGAAAATCCAAAAAATAAAAACCTTTCTTTTTTTCAGATCGCCGCCATAAACTGTGCCGATTCAGTAAATGAAATCACATGCCGTGCTAATGGTGTCCAATATTTCCCTTATATTAAGGTAATGTAAAGTTTTTAATCTTTTGTATATTTAAAATAATTAAACTACAGTAACCCAAAATTTCAGTATTTCCCTAGAAATTCGACCGGAAGAGACGACGGATCCTTGCTGAGGCCGTTGTGGTCGGTTGCGGAAATGAGATCACAACTTACTAAGGTTGGGAAAATTATTTTTAGTTTTATAATTATAATGTTAAATATTATTTTAAAAAAAGACAATATTCACGGTTTGTTACAATTAACGCATGGTTTTTATACTGTTTCGTCGATTGCCGCACGGTTTTTGTAACCTCGCCGATTGCCGCACGGTTATATTTTTTTGCAGTTGCTGCACGGTTTTTTAGGCAAACTGTCGATAACCTTATGGTTTTCCGTAAATGTGACGATTGTAATTTCGCTAATTGCCGCACGGTTTTTATTAAATATTTTCGCCGATTGAATTTTACATTTCAAATTAATAAAAATAAAACTTTTGAAAACAATAAAATATTTTGCCGCACGGTTTTTATAATCCTGCCGTTTGCCGCACGCTTTTTCAAAACCTTGTCAATAGCCGCACGTTTTTTATATATTCGCCGAATCCCACGGTTTTTCCTGTAATTTCGCTAATTGCCGCACGGTTTTTATTAAATAATTTCGCCGATTGAATTTTACATTTCAAATTAATAAAAATAAAACTTTTGAAAACAATAAAATATTTATTGATTAAGGTCGTTATGGACGACTACTCCGTGAACCGCTTTGATGACTGGCCGAGTTTCGATCACCTCGGAGAGTAAGTTAATTTTATTTTTAATTCTCAAAATTAAAAAAAAAGTTAATTTAAAATTTTTAAAATTTAAAAAAAAATCAAAAAGACATTCAGAATGAAACTGTGGGACGAGAAAGAGTAAGTGTGTGATTTAGAATAGTATACCGTAAAATTAAAATAACTCTAATTTCAGTCTCATCACCTACGGAGACCTTTGGGAAAACTCTCCTGAGGAAATTCAACACATGGCCATTATTTTCGAAAATCATCAGGCTAGCCCAACTGGGGCTGAGGTTAGTTCCTTTTTGTGATATTTATCGATTTTTCGTAACATTTAATTTTTTTTTTAAATTTTAAAGGTATTCTTGTAACAATGCAAATTATTTTTGTAATCAAATTTTTGCTGAATTTTTCCTAAATACAATATTATTAAAATATAAAATCACCTATTAAAAATGTTAGTTTATTTTGAATTTTACAACTTTTCGTGTGTCCACTGAATTGGAAACGTTCTTGAAAACTTTGTGAAGTGACACTGCTGAAACGTTGAACCAAAATGTTTATGTACCAATTTTTTTTATTTAAAAAAATATGTATGTTTCATAAAAAATGACAACAACACAAACTAATTAATTTTGAAATTTGACATGGTTTGAAAATTTTTGTCGAGAAATGAATTATTTTTTGCTGAAAATACAAAACGGAATATTTCGTCATTGATCCAGAGAAGTGAATTTAATTAAAACATTGAGAAAATTTCTCTTAAAGGTTTTTTTTAGAAAATTGATTAAAATATACATTTTTAAAAACATTTTGAAGTCCGATAATTAATTTTTAAAAAATTCAATTTTGTTAAAAATGAATAAGTTGGAAACATTACAAAAAAACTAACAAACTGATAAAAACATTACAAAAAGTTAAAAAAGGGATTTTTGGTATACCGAGAAATTGTTCATTTTACAAATCAATGTATTTCAGGGACTAAATGCGTAGAACCAAAAACGGAGGAGTTGAAGAATGGAAAATTCTTTAAATTTACCCTGAATTTTAAAAAATAAATTGTGTAAATATTAAATTTCAAAAATCATTTTCAGCTCCTCCTCGATCTCCACAAATACAGAGACAACCTGATCGCTCGTCGTTGCCTGAAGAACCACCCCTTGGCTGAATCTCTCCACATTCTCGATTTTCCCTCCATGGCCATTTTCAAACGAGGAGAGAAGAAACCAATCCTCATGGCTGAGTGAGATTTTTTGAATTTCATTTGTAAAATTAACTAATTTTTCAGACTCCGTCGCCTCCTTTTGACAGAAATTGAAAGCTTTATGACCAACACTTCGAACCTTCAGCAGGTCCACTTCAGCCATCACAGGAAGAACAAAACAAAGGTGGACCCTTGTGAAAAGGATCCTGAGGGGTTAGTTTCAAAAATTTTACTACCGTTTGGTGTCTAAAAACCTTAAAAAATCATAAAGGTACCCCCTTATGTGATTTTAATCAATTTTTTTCAAAACCAATCTTTCTAGTTTTTATTTACCAGAAAGAATATAGTTTGCTGATCCCAAAATCCTATTAATGCTTGGAAAAAAATTTGAGGGAGTTATGGACTCTAAAAATGGATTTTAAAATCTTAGAGAGTAAAAAAAACCATAAGGGTACCCCCTTATGAGATTTTGATCAAAATTGTTTTCGAAACCAATCTTTCTAGTTTTCATTTACCAGGAAAACCTAATTAAGAATTTTTTTAAATTTTAAAGGAAAGGACCGCGCCAATTTTTCTGATTTTGTGATAAAAACCTAGATCTAATTCCCTGGATTCCTGAAAATACCTCTTTTACCCATTTTCTATCAGAATAAACCAATTTAGGAGCGTTTAAAATTTTGGGGAAAATGTAGTTTGAATTGCCGCCAACTCTGCGTCTCCCCATTTTCTACACTCTCTCGCCCACTCTAGCCGTATTTTCGTGCGGCAAACGCGTAAAACGGCCGTGTAAACGCGCCCCGTTTGCAGTCCAAATCTTATAAAAGGGGTATGTTTCAAAACAGTGGAAACGGCATCTTTCGATGAAATCATTCTTAAGAAAGTGTGAAAAATCAAGTTTACGAGGTCCTACCTTAATGTTTAGAAATAATTTAAAAATTTAACTGAAATTTCAGATGCCGCGCTCTTTTCTACGTCTCCGAAGTAGATATGCTGAAAGCTATGCGCTACGCCCTGTTCCGTGAGACCGCTCGTACCGCTGTTCCCATTGAAGGAAGCAATCTGACTGCTCTTTTGACGTTTACGAGCCTTCTGGCAGATCACTTCCCAGTGGTCTCGAGGGGAATCAATGAGGTACGACCTTAACTCTTTAACAATTACCTAGCTTATCAAGAGTCGTTCCCTAAACTTTTTAAATTTTACCTTAGCATATCAAAAGCCATTACCTTAACTCTTTAACAATTAGCTTAGAATATTAAGAGCCATTACCATATCCCATTAACAATTACCTTAGCAAATCAAGAGTCATTACCTTAACTCTAACAATTAATTTAGCATATCAAGAGCCATTACCTTAGAACATTAAAAGTTAGCCTAGCTTATCAAAAGCCATTACCTTAACTCTTTAAAAACTTACCTTAATATGTCAACAGCCATTACCTTAATTCTTTAAAAATTACCTTGGCATATCAAGAACCATTACCTTAACCTTTTAACAATGACCTTAGCATATCAAGAGACAATACCGTAACTCTTTAAAAACTACCTTAGTAATCAAGAGCCGTTACCTTAGCTTTTCAACAAAACCTTAGCATATGAATAGCCATTACCTTAACTCTTTAAAAATTACCTTAGCATGTCAGCAGCCATTACCTTAGCCCATTAACAGTTACCCTAGCTTATCAAGAGTCGTTCCCTTAACTCTTTAACAATTACCTTAGCATATCAAGAGCCATTACCTTAACTCTTTAAAAATTACCTTAGCATATCCAGAGCCGTTACCTTAACTTTTTAACAATGACCTTAGCATATCAAGAGCCATTACCTTAACTCATTACCTTAGTACATCCAGAGTCGTTACCTTAACTTTTTAGCAATGACCTTAGCATTTCAAGAGGCATTACCTTAACTCTTTAACAATTACCTTAGCATATGAAGAGTCGTTACCCTAACTTTTAAACAATTATCTTATAGTTTGCATTACAAGACACATGACTTTAACTCTTTAACAATACCTTAGCATATCAAGAGACAATACCTTAACTTTTTGAAAATTACCTTAGCATATCCAGAGCCGTGACCTTAACTTTTTAACAATGACCTTAGGATATCAAGATCCAGTACCTTAACTATTAAGCAATTACCTTAGAATATCAAGAGTCATTACCTTAACTCTAACAATTACCTTAGCATATCAAGAGCCATTACCTTATCCCGTTAAAATTACCTTAGCAGATCTAACGACATTTCTTTTCAGACCTACCTCGATCGCTCCAACCGCGCAGTCAAGGTCTTCGCTCATCTCCGCGACTTCCTCCAAAAGAAGATAAACGAAGGAGTCTCCCTTCCAGTCGACGAGTGGCAAAGGGAATTCGAAGACGCTGAGGTACTTTTATTTTCAAACAATCAGAAACAATCCTTGAAACATTCAGAAGATCTACGGCCACCCCTTCCCCAGAACAGCCGACTGGGACCACTGTAAGGGATCAAGTGGAGAATTCAGAGGCTACACCTGTGGATTGTGGACTTCTTTCCACACTTTGACAGTTTCCGCTTATAGACAGGCGGCTGCCACTAACCGTGAGTCTCAAAGGGATTATAAATAAGTATATGAAATTTTAGTGGCCGATTTTCGGGCGATGTCTCCTTTGGAGGCTATTCGGGAATGGGTTTCTGTTTTCTTCGGTTGTGAGCATTGCCGTGATCATTTCTTGAAGATGTCTACTAAGACTTTCAAAATGGAGGATAATGTAAGTGGCAAGAGAAAGAGAGATAGAGAGAGATATAAAAATAAATAAAAAGATAAAAACCTATATCTCATTCCCAGGATTCCGAAAAATAGCTATTTTACCCATTTTGGATCAAAATGAAACGATTTAGGAGCGCTTGAAATTTTGGGGAAATTGTAGTTTGAATTGCCGCCAACTCTGCGTCTCCCCATTTCCCACACTCTCTCGCCCACACTGGCCGTATTTTCATGCGGCAAACGCGTAAAAAGGCCGTGTAAACGCGCCCCTTTTGCAGTCCAAATCATATAAAAGGGGTATGTTTCAGAATCGAGGAAACGATATCTACTTAATAATAAAATAATAAAGATACTTTGAAAAATCAATTTTAGGAGGTCCTTCCCCTTTAACCTTTAAATTCTAGGTCCACACTCCAGAAGACTCGTTCATGTGGCTCTGGAAGGCCCACAACATCGTAAACGCCCGTCTCCGCGGCCGTGACACAGAAGACCCCAAATTCCCCAAGTACCAATTCCCTGGAAAATTCCTCTGCGCCGAGTGTGAATCCGAGACGGAGCCGAATGAGACAGTTGTCAAGGACTTCCTTCTGGACCACTACAGCAAAATCAAGCCCTACGTGGAAGAAGAGAACCTTTTTGAGCGACTGAGGAGATGATTCCCTTTCTTTATCGATGGCTACACATCTTGCCCTAAATTATTCGAAAGCTTTTACTTTTTAGGGGATCACTGATCCCGAATGAGATGCATGGCAATAAATCACTTTGAACTGTGTCTTCTAACGTGTGGACGTGTGCGAGTGAGTGAGTGTCTGTTTGCGTGTGTGTATGTGTTGTAAAATCATTCATTCATATATGTATGAGGTATTCTATTCTTTTTTAGTTGAAGTTTAAATTTTTAACAAAAAATCAGAATTGCTACAATTTGCTATTTTGCTATTTTTAAAAAATTAGAAATTCAGTTTTGTTTCAATGTCAAAACACTGAAAATTTTGTTTAAAAGATTTGTTATTTTATTATTTTGAATTTATTTTTTTTAAAATAATTATTTAATTTTTGTATAATTATTTTATAACGAATTTTTCTATGTGAAAGTACTTTGACGTTGTTATTTTAAAAGTGATCCTGAACACAAAGTAATATATTTCCAGATTTGAAACTTTTTAACTTTTGGAAAAAATCTTCTGATAAATTTAATACCCAAATAAATTGAATAATTTCCCTTTCAAAAAATAAAATGTTTTAAATTAAGAGCTTTAAAAAAACCCTGGGGCGTAATTTAGACAACGAAAAAAAAACTAAAGAATGTCTGTGAGATTGTGTGTGTGTTAATGTGAGCGCGTGTGTGTGCTAGCGTGAGTATGTGTGTATATGAATGTAAGCATAAGTGTGTGTAAGCGTGTCTGATCGCGTGTGTATGTGTATGTATGTGTGTGTGAAAGTGTGTACGTGTGTGATTATGTGTGAACGTGTGAGAGAATGCGTGGCTAGGCTTTTCTCTGTCTCTGTCTCTGTCTCTGTCTCTGTCTCTGTCTCTCTCTCTCTCTCTTTTTCTCTCTCCGTCTCTCTGTCTCTTTCTCTCTCTCCCCCCCCTCTCCCTCTCTCTCTCTTTCTCTCTTTCTCTCTATCTCTTTCTCTTTCTCTCTCCGTCTCTCTGTCTCTTTCTCTCTCTCCCCCCTCTCTCTCTCCCTCTCCCTCTCTCTCTCTCTCTCTCTCTCTTTCTCTCTTTCTCTCTCTCTCTCTCTCTCTCTCTCTCTCTCTCTCTCTCTCTCCATGTCTGATTTGTGTCTGGTCTCATATCACAATCATACCTTTTCGCTCCAACGGGCGCCGTTTGCAAATGAAAAAAAAATCGATTCTTCATTGTTCCTACTACCTTCTTACGCAACGGATGGGAGTTTCCTTACTACATAAGCAGATAATCCAAGTGGCCTTATCACAGCTACATGTGGCTCTCCACCTTCTTTCTTTTCACCTACCTAATCCTCCCAACCACCAGTGGTGGAATCCCGAAGACCACCCATAAAGTCACCACCAAATCATATAAAAGGGTATGTTTTAGAATCATGGAAACGACATCTATTCAATGAAATAATTGTAAAGCGACTTTGAAAAATGAATTTTACGAGGCCCTTGCCCTTTAAATAAAACTTGAGATGGGAAAGTGTTTTTTTATCATTCCTTTATTCATCACAATACTGATATCCAGACATAAAGAGATCAAATTAAATAGGTAGATAGGATCACGAGAGACGGAATAAATAGGCATCTACTACGAGCGTCTAACAGTCGAAGTCGTTCATCACTGGCAGCATCCACAGCGTCAGTTCGGTCTCCATCACGTTTAGCAGAGGCTTGTAAGCGCTGGTTTCGGAGGAGGCGCCGAAGAGTTGCTGGAAATCACGCATTGGAGACGGAGTTTCAGTGAGGTAGTGAAGTTTGTCGTGATTTAGATCGTGTGAACGTGATTGAAATAGTAAGACCGTGAACAAAATCGCGAGACCGTGAGTGAGATCGTGAGTGCGTGAGTGAGATCGTGCGTGAGATCTTGAAATCATAAGGGAGATTGTGAGATCGTGAATGTGTGGGCTAGGTCGTGATCGTGAAAACGTGAGTGAAATCGCGAGACTGCCCGTGAGATCGCGAGATTGTGAATGCAATTGTAAGCAGGATCTCGTAGGGTCGTGGGCAAAATTGCGAGACCGTGAGTCAGTGAGTGAGATCGTGTGTGAGATCTTCAAATCATAAGAAAGACCGTGAGATCGTGAATGTGTGAGTTTGGTCGTGAGATCGTGATTTAATAGGATCGTGATGCCGTGAGTGAAATTGCGAGACCGCCAGTGAGATCGTGAATGAGATCGCGAGACCCTTAATGAGAACGTGAGATCGTGAATGTGATCGTGAGTAGGATCGTGAGACCGTGAGTGAAATTGCGAGACGGCCAATGAGATCGTGAGATCGTGAGGGAGATTGTCTGTGAACGTGAGACCGTGAGCGAAATCGCTAATTATGAGTGAGTTCGTGAGTTTGTGAGTGAATCCAAGAGAGTGTAGGTAAAATTCAGAGATCGTGAAATCGTGAATAAGTTCGTGACAACTTGAGTGCGTGAATGAGATCGTGAGAGCGTGAGCAAGATCGTGATACTGTGAGTAAGTCCGTGAGTGATATCGTGAGAGTGTGTGATCGTGAGAACGTGAGTAAGTGAAAGTTTCAACTTACGTTCAAGCTCATTCGGCTGGTGCTCGGAAGGCTCTCCAACTTCTCGCAGATCTCGTCCTTTGAAGTGGTAGCACTGGGAATTTCCGGATAGCATCCAATCTAAAAAGACACTTTTTACTTTTTCAAACTCTTGAATCCTGACCTTTTCCTTCAGAGCCAAGACTTCCTTGCTGAAATCGTTGCTGGAGAACATGAGGAAAGCAAAGCAGGTCTTCTCAGAAGACTTGCAGTACTCGTCCCTGACGTCTAAGGAGAGCTGGAACTGAAAATAAACTGTTTTTGGGGATTGCAAAGTTTTGCTCACGGCGTTGTGGCGGATTTTTCCCAAGGAGTCACAAAGGGAGAGGAGGGAGGAGGCTCCTCGGGAAGAGGGAAGAGACAAAGCGGTGGCGAAAACGGTAAAGAGGACTGCCAACTTGAACATTTCTGAAATAGGAAAGTGAGGGGGGAGAGAGAGATGGGGAGAGAGAATGAGAGAGAGAGAGAGAGAGAGAGAAAGAGAGAGAGAGAAAGAGAGAAAGAGAGAAAGAGAGAGAGAGAGAGAGAGAGAGAGAGAGAGAGAGAGAGAGAGAGAGAGAGAGAGAAGGAGGGAATAGAAAGAAAGAGGAAGAAAGAGGAAGAAGTGAGAATAGAGAGAGAGAGAGAGAAATAGAGAAAGAGAGAGAGAGAGAGAGAGAGAGAGAGAGAGAGAAAGAGAGAAAGAGAGAAAGAGAGAAAGAGAGAAAGAGAGAAAGAGAGAAAGAGAGAAAGAGAGAAAGAGAGAAAGAGAGAAAGAGAGAAAGAGAGAAAGAGAGAAAGAGAGAAAGAGAGAAAGAGAGAAAGAGAGAAAGAGAGAAAGAGAGAAAGAGAGAAAGAGAGAAAGAGAAAGAGATAGATAGATATAGAGATAGAGAGAAAGAGAGAGAGAGAAATTGAGAGAGAGTTAGAGGGAGAGAGAGAAAGAGAGAAACGAAACGATTCTTCGTAAGAACTAGTCTACTATCGCATGTTTGTCCAAAAGTTTTGCAGTTTTCGCCTTGATCTGCTCTTTCTCGTGTATTCTGACCTCTCCCCAACTAAGCTCTACGTCAAATAAATGAGGGTGTTTGATCTGTTTTTATATTCCGAGGTACATAAAACGCTTGTGACGCCGAGGACTTTAGAACGTACGCAAAAAGACCAAAAATGAGAAAAAAAGAGAGCTCAAAGTATCAGATGAGCGAAGAAAACACATTGTAATTCCATTTTGTCATGCCAAGCACTTAGCGATAAAAAATGGCGCGTGTTAAAATTCAGAAGCACGCACATGCAATAACATTAAACCGAAAAATGGCATCATCGAAATAGCTTCTGGTGATGACGCAACCAGGAAGTGCTTTAGTGGTCTAAGTATCATTATTTAGGTGACGTCCTAAGGAAGTCGCCTTTGAGTCTTAAGAAACGGCAACAATGTTCAGAAACTTCCATTTCCGTTGCGGTGATTGTTGTGTGGAGGAATAATGGAACAGCTGGAAATAGGTCCGCCTCGTTGGTCTTAACCCGAAAATCGGGCGGAAATGGTCCAAAAACCAAGTATTTTTAGAATTGGTTTCTAAAGTCTCTGTCTCTCTGTCTCTCTCTGTCTCTCTCTCTCTCTCTCTCTGTCTGTCTGTCTGTCTGTCTGTCTCTCTCTCTCTCTCTCTCTCTCTAAATAGTAAATTTTCATAAAAGAATAAACGCGGAAATTTTTAAATCCAAAACAATGGCTAACTTTTCTAACAGACGAATGTAAAAGAATGAAAAAGAAAGTTGTTTTAAACCTTATATCCCATTTTCAAAATAAGGTCTTTGGTGATCAGTAATTACGCTGTATTTTCAGTGTTTCAATGATTTCATTTATGAAATATACTGTCTGGATCACCTGCGAAAACCAGCCTAACAATGTCTTTTTCAGGATGTTATTGAAATTAGCGCGGGGGAGACAGCCGGTCACTGATGCCATTATTCTAAGTGCGTAAGAATAGGGAAAAACAGTTGAAAGTTTCTATTTTTAAATTGAAATAAAATATTAGAGTGAATTGAACTAATGGATAATGGATGCACTTTAAGTGGTGGGGGTCTGCCGGGGAAACAGGAAGAGATTGACACAAGAGAGATAGATAGAGAGAGAGAGAGAGAGAGACAGAGACAAAGACAAAATGAGACAAAACCCCTCCCCCGCCTCCTGAATATTCAATTTCAATTTTAATCCCAAATCCGTAGGGTTGTTGTCCCTTAGCCTTAGTGACTACAGCCAAACGTGCTAATTGAAGCGTCCAGTGGAAGTGAAAACAGAAATGGAATGATTAACGACTGGTCGTGCGTAGGCGCTGTTTTCTGGTTGGATTTCAGTACATTTCCGCTCTGATTTCAATGGGATTTCAAATTAAAACAGGCGGAAGAATTTGGTAGATTACATAGAAAATAGAGATTACGGTAGTGCTTTGTTCCGAGGTGGTGTGGATCTGAACAAACATTAAGCTTTGATTTAAATGAATACTTTAATTGATAAAGTACTAACTTAAGGGGGAAGGACCACGTAAAAATAAGTTTTCTGTTTTTGTGATAATAGTCTCGATATTATTCCCAGGATTCCGAAATATACCTCTTTTACACATTTTGGATCAAAATGAATCGATTTAGAATTTCGGAAAATTAAAAAAAAACCGTTAAAAATTTCGGTAATCTTTTGTAGAGTCATTTTAAATTTTACATCACAAAACAAAATAAATTTAAATGAAAACCTTTGAAAACTTTAATTTTGAAAAACAAACCGTCTAGTTTTTATGCGAATAAAGTAAATGGTTAAATGTTTTAAAAAAACGACAAAACTCATAGGAATTTTAAATTTTATAAAAAAAAAAGTTTCACACTCACTCACTCACTCATACGTAATCGTCACACACACACGTATACACACATACACACACAATAGATTCCAAGAAGGCGAAAAGGAAGTGAAGGAAAAAGTTATCTCCCAAAAATCTAAGGAATGCTCTTATCGAAAGTTTCAGGGGGCTCCAAATTTTGCAGAACAAGGAACCCTACCAGATCAATGAAAAAATAAAAGTATAAAAAATGGAGTAGCGTAGCCAACACTATAAACTACAAACTAAAAACACTCTAGTCAGCTTTCTGAACAGTTGGTCTTTTTACTTTTGACTGCATTCTTTTGTTGAAAACTTTTAATTTGTCATGAAACATTGGAATGATGTGGCAAAACCAAATTTGCGTCACTGTTTTTAATCTTTTTCTTAAATAAGCCAATTGCACTTTTTTCATAAAAAGACGGTTAAATCAAGCATTGAAAAATAGAAAATGACTAATTTCATCAAAGGACATGTTTCAAATAGAAGGAACAGGCACATGTAGATTTAATAATTTATAGTTAAAGACTAAAAAAAGAAATCAGGAAGTTGTTTATGAATTAAAAATCTATTTTCGTGGGTGCTCTGGGGCAAAGAATGTAGTACTTTTTGCTTTTCAAAGTTTTGCACATATGGACCAAAGAATGAAAAGATAACAGGAGCATTCTAATCCCTATAATCTAGCCATAAAAATGTTTGATTTTTGACAAAAAACACGTTTTTTTGTTTTATTTTTTTATTAGTTAAATAATTTAAAAATCTGTTTTTGCTAACTTACAGAAGATTAATTAATTGTTACCTTTGAAAATTTTTGGTTTGGATGAAAGCAAGCTTTTCTTATATTGATTATATTGGCCAGTTTTATTACATTTTGTAAGATTATTTTGATACATTTTTATTATTAATTATGTTTTGATGCCAGTCTTTATGAAACCACTCTAATGTTTCAAACGTCGTATAGTGGGGTGATGAATGGGGTTTTAAATAAATTCCAATAAAAAATTTCCGAAACAGTGAAAATGACAAAAAATTAAATGAATTTTTCAATTTTTCAGCATTTTTGGAAAATTTAACAATTGACAGTCAACAGCAGTTCATAATTTTAAATCAAAATTAATTCTTTTTGTAAAAATGGGTTAATTAACTTTACAAAAGATTTATTTTTTATAATTCCGAAAAGGTCTTTAAAAAACTACTTCGGTTTTTGAAAGTTATTCATGCTAAGTAACAAAATCCCAATAAAATGAAATTAAAAAAGTACCTAAATAAGTGAAAACGGCTTAATTTTAATTGAATTAGTTAAAATCAATCCCTTTTTAATCATAGAAAGTAGCTCATCTTAAAAGAATTTTAATTCAAAAACTGAAAGTGATTCAATTATAATTAAATTAAATTAAAATTAAAAATTACATGTAAAAAAATCTGTTTGTGTAATTTTCGATGATTCCAATTATTTGTATATCCGATTTTCACATTTACTTTTAAACACTCTTAAAAACACTTTAACTATGATTTTAAAAGAAAATACGATGTTTATATTTATTTTTTAAACATTGTTTTTAATTTTAAAAATGATTTTGATTTAAAAAAATATAAAACAATAAAAGTGATTCAATTAAAATTAAAATAGCTATTTGGCTGTTCAATCACTTTTAAGTTTTACTTGAAAGTGACTCATTAAAAAAAATTTTTAATTAAAAAAATGAAAGGGCAGTGTGTTCCGAGGGAGGGGTACGTGTCCCTCTGAGAACATGTTGCGAAGGGAGGAGGCGTGGCCCCGCCCACCAGGGAAGACCAATCGGTCAGAACTGGGAGTGACAGGGAGCAAACTCCAATGAGACTACTACGCTCCAGTGCAAAAGAGGAGTGATTGCAAGTAAATATGACGCCTTCCTTTTAGGAAACAAATTCCATTCAGAAAATGGAATCTTTTAAACAAACAAAAAAGACCACGTTGCCAAAAAGTGCTCCCCGTCAGGGAATTTTTGCTTTTCATTAATAAAAAAAGTTTGAAAAATCTTATAGTATTTTTTTAATAAAAAAAGCCTCTTGACGATTGATTTCAGAAAAAATTATCAAAAATTAAACAAGGGCCCTTATGTTTTTTACCCTAGGAGGTTTTTAGAGACCATAACTCTTTTTTAAGAGACCAAAACCCTAATTAAAATATTTTTCCAAATTTAACAAGGTTTTTGGGACCAGCAAACTATACTGTTTATTGTAAAAAAAACAGTATAAAATTTGTATAAAAAAGTATTGGTAAAAAATCACATAAGGGTACCCTTAGCCTCATGACGACTGATTTCAGAAATTTTTTTATCTACAATTAAACAAGGGGGTACCCTTATGTTTTTTACCCTATGAGATTTTTAGAGACCTCCTCAGATTAAAACATTTCTCCTTCTTATTTTAAATAGGTTTTTTGGAGTATAAAATCACAAAAAGTAAGTTTTCATAAAAAAATGAAAAAAAAAATTTAAATTTGCGTTTTTTCTTTGTATCTTCCGTGTTTAAAAAAGTAAATGTGAAAAAATATTTTTTTAATACCCAGAATGGTATCAACATATAATTTTACACCCGACAACCGTAAGGAATGTTATAAGTGTAAAACAATTACAACAAAAAAAATTTAAAAAAAATTTTTTTTTTTAAAAAAAAAAAAAAAAAAAAAAAAAACCCAAAATATTACAAAGTCTCAAGATTAGAGCAGAACTGGTAATGACAGGGAGCAAACTTCATTAAGACTACAACGCTCCAGTGCAAAAGAAGAGTGTGATTAGCGAATAAATATGACACATTCCTTTTATAGAAACCACATTCCGTTCTAAAATTATGGTCGAAAACAAGAAAGTGGAATTTTCAAAATGGCGATTATAAAATCATAAAGCATAAAGTTTGTTGACGTTTGATGCAAGGATGGCAAGACGATGACTTTCAGCGACCGCCGCTTTTACCAGAGAAGTATCAAAAGTTCGCTTCCACCTCGAGACAACATTTTACTGTCAATTTAATTTTTTTACAAATATTTTTTTTACATTTTACAAAATTTAAAAAAAGAATTATTGTTGTTTACGTTTGACTACATATAATAAAATTTTAATTCTTTTTGTTTTTTAACTAATGTTTTTTCGATGACCGATTTTTCACAAACAACGATAGCAATAAAATTTAAGATTTACCAAAATCGTATTTAATTTTTGAAAATTCAAATTTAAGGTTTACCAAAATCGTATTTAATTTTTAAAAATTAAAATTTAAGATTTACCAAAATCGTATTTAATTTTTAAAAATTCAAATTTAAGATTTACCAAAATCGTATTTAATTTTTAAAAATTAAAATTTAAGATTTACCAAAATCGTATTTTATGATTCAGCTTAATGCTACTCGTATTTGATAAACTATTCCAATGTTTCAACGATTTAATTAAAAAAAAACAACTAAAAACTAACTGTTTTTATTGGCCAAAAAATATCAAAACCAAAAGAGAAATAAATTCAACCAGTAAAAATAAAATTTTACTCTAGCTAAATTTAAAACTAAATTTTTTTTAAAATTCTAAATTTTTTCAAAGGTTTTTAGAAATAACCATTATTAACCATAATGTTTGAATGCATTCAACCTTCAGTTTTTGTGTTTCGGATCGTTCCCACCCAACAAAAATTATTTTCAGCTTTAAAATTATTATGTAAAAAATGTATTTTCCATTTCTGAAAAAAATAAAAATAGCCAAGTCATCTTAATATTTCAAAAAGGTTTCTTCTCATAGTGAAATTGTCAAGCACAGTATAAAGTCAAAAATGATAAAAAAGTAAAAAATAAAAATTGAAAAACAACTAATAACAAATAATTGATCTATGAAATTCTACATGGTTTCTAAAAATCTCTCTTTGTTGTTTATCGGTTTATTATAACATTTCCAATGAATTTCTGAGTAACCCCGATGGCTTTTTGAATAATTCGGCAACATGGGATTGATCTTGATAATACAATGAGTAATACATAAAATATGCGGTTATGCATCATATGCAGAAAACAATTGGAGAATAATGGCATTTACCACGTAAGTAAGTAAAAATGACGTTGTGCAATGTGATGAATGAAAAGGGAGAGTTATTTTTATTTCAACAATAAAATTTCAATAAAATTATTTTTAAATAGTATTTTGATCTTTTTTTTTGCTTTAAAAAAACTTGGAAAATGTTTTAAAAATTTGCAAAATTGAGCTTTTTTTACAGTTCTTTTTAATTTTTTTTTCTGAATTTCAACCCCTTTCAATTCTTTTTTTCGTTCAAAATTTCAATGCTGTTTTCAGAAAATAATAATCAGGCGCAAATATTTTTTTAAAAATAAAATGGTTTTTTTAAAAATTTTGTTGAAAAATTAGAAAAAAAGGCTTCGGATTAATAAAAAAACGTCAATGTACGCTCGGGTTCAGAACCTATTTTAGAGACACTTTGAGTTATTAGGTTGGTATAATCACCCAGAATCACCACAGAAAATCCATGATTATCCAAAGAAACATTTTGCAGAAAGTAATCTAAAAAATAGTTTTTTGATGCCTGGAAGTAGAGGGTGGAAAATAGAAGGATGTAAATTCGTAACTGAAATTTTTTTCAGGGTTTGTAAAATTATGCAATTGTGTAATTCTTGTAAACGGATATTTTTTGTTTGTAGTTTTTTGGTAATAAAGCGAGTGTAAATTTTCTAAAACATTGAAGTGATGTGCCAAAAGTTTACCACGAGATAACTTCGACTAGCGGCACCTGTGCTCAATAATATAAAAATAGTGAAACGGCTAAAAATCATGTAAAATCACTCCGATTTAAAAAAAACATTGAGGCAATGCACCAAAAATTATGAAAAAATTGTTTTTTTTTGCGAGATTTTAACTTTTAAATGAACTTCTTCTTTTAAAAATGAATATAAAACTTTAAAAAAAATTCTTGGAACATTTGTGTTGAAGACAAAAAAGTTGTGTTAAGAGTGAAATATGGTATATTTTTAAGCTTAAATATTCTTTTTTAAACGTGACTATCCCTTTTAAGAAAATGAAAATTTCGAATGTACGATCAAAGTGTATAAATATTTTTCAGTTTACACATTTTGATGCCGTTTGATATGCCTATAATCTGCGATTATCCTTGAAGATTAAGTTTTGTTTGGAGTTGTTTTTAGAAAATGATCCCAAGAGCAAAATATTTTATAAAATTGCAAAACAAGTTTTTAATCGCTGACGTAGAACTTTTTTCAAAGATCAAAGCAAACTTTCCTTACAATCATTTTTTGAAAAATAAGTAAATAAATGAAAATATGAAAAAAAAACTATAGAAAAAAATTAAACAAAAGTAAATTTTTTAAAACAGCTGCCGATTTCGTCTGGGTTTGAGTACCAAAAAAACTGTTTTCTGGCAAACGGGCGCTTTTGAATACCAATCAACTTGTTTTTATGAATCTGATTGGCAAAAACTTAATTTGGAAAAAATTTAGGCCTTAAGTACCAATAAAAGTTTAATTAAGATTCGTACGTCTACAATACCCTATGTTTACGTAAATTTATGGTAAAAAACTAAAGAGTTAAATTTGCTACCTTTTGAAAATTAATTGCGTAATATTAAAAAAACCAGTTGAAATGTAAATTTTCAGTATAAAACAATTTTTTAAAATTTTTCTTCTTTTATTTCACAAAATGTAAAGAAAGCAATTGAATAAAGAAAAAACAAAGTGCATTAAACAAATGCATAATTTCAGTTGATCTTTAAAAAAGTTAAATTTTTTAAATTATTTTAGTGCTTATTTCAGTGCTTAATCTAATAATCAAACTACAACAGTATTTTTCAATAGAAACTTTTTGAGTGCTTTTTTGAGTATAATTTTCTAAAGCTCATATATCTGACATTAAAATTTTTGTATAAATTAAAAAAGAATTTTAAAACATTTTTTTTCCAAAAAACTTTTATTTTTCATCATGTTTGTGTTTCAGATAAGTTTTTAGTTAAGAAATGCTGGGTGGTTTCCACTGTGTTGTGGTTAAAAAATTAGCCGAAGAAAAACAATAACAACAATTGATATGCCCGAGTTTTTTATTTGATTAACAAAAGAATTTTTACCTTGAGTTAAAACCACTAACTTAAAAATTCTCTTTTCCCTTAAACCGGAACAAATTATTCCAAAATATGGGTGGTCGGAAAAATAATCAGGGCTTGAAATAGAGTCGTATAGTAGAGGAAGTAGCTCATCCACTTATTATTGGGTCTTTTGGGAGGATTTGCAGAAAACGGTTTACTTCAGTTGGCCTCGGTTGAAGACCAGTGTTACACTTTGGGAGATAAGGGTCATTTATCACTAGGGAAGGAGGGAGGTGAAGTGTAATTTGCACTTTTTGCCTCGTTCTTTTGCACTAAGAAAAGGGCAGTTGTAAATAACAACAGGAGGTGGGGGTCGTCCCGAGAATCGGTTGCACGTGGGGAGGACGAAATTTTTTTTATGAAGGAATGGGGTGAGTGAGTGAGTGATTAAGGAAAACATCGTTGCTGCATCAATGTTGCGAATTTTTCGAAACATTGATGTGCAAAAAGTTTCCAAAGGTTAAAATTTTGGTTTATACGACTTTTATCTTTCAATAAACTAAATTTTAAAAAAAAGTTCACATTAGAAATTTTGTGATAGAGATAGATCACCACTGAAAATCCATGATTTGCCACACAAATAGCGAAATGTAGCGTCAAAACACTTCTTAAAGTATATTTTTTATGTAATGTAACAAAAATGCGACTCTAAATTTACTGAAACAGTGAAGTGATGTGTCAAAAGTTTTTCAATTTTAAATACCTTTGACTAGCGGCACCTTTACTCTTTTTCAAAAACAGAAGTAACTAAAAAATCCTTTAAAAACCTACCCGGATTTTTCTGAAAAATTGAAATGATGTAGCAAAAATTGAAAAAATTGCATTTTTTGTAGTTTTGTTGCAGTATTTTAACTTTCAAAAAATTACTTTAAAAAACTCTCTCCCTCTCTCTTTCTCTCTTTCTCTCCCTCTTTTCTCTCTAGTGAAGTGAGTAAGTGAGTGTGAGTGTGTGTGCGTGTGCACGTGACGGACTAAATTTTACCAACGAAGGTTCGAAACGTCAAGTATGATATCCGATCTCTCGGGAACGGTCAATTAGCAAGAAGGGAAACCCCTTCGGAAGTCGTAATCCGATCCTTGGTAGGCTATGCCAAAAAGTGGTTCTTGGTTATGGTGACGTGGTGTGACGACAGAGAGAGAGAGAGAGAGAGAGAGAGAGAGAAAGAAAGAAAGAAAGAGAGAAAGAAAGAAAGAAAGAAAGAAAGAAAGAAAGAAAGAAAGAAAGAAAGAAAGAAAGAAAGAAAGAAAGAAAGAAAGAAAGAAAGAAAGAAAGAAAGAAAGAAAGAAAGAAAGAAAGAAAGAGAGAGAGAGAGAGAGAGAGAGAGAGAGAGAGAGAGAGAGAGAGAGAGAGAGAGAGAGAGAGAGAGAGAGAGAGAGAGAGAGAGGGGAAAAGAGAGAGAGAGAGAGAGAGAGAGAGAGAGAGAGAGAGAGAGAGAGAGAGAAAGAGAGAGAGAGAGAGAGAGAGAGAGAAAGAGAGAGAGAGAGAGAGAGAGAGAGAGAGGAAAGAGAGAAAGAGAAAGAGAGAAAGAGAGAGAGAGAGAGAGAGAGAGAGAGAGAGAGAGAGAGAGAGAGAGGGGGAGAGAAAGAGAGAGAGACCGAGGGAAAAGAGAGAGAGGAAAAGATAGATAGATAGATAGAGAGAGAGAGAGAGAGAGAGAAAGAGAGAGAGAGAGTATTTTTTAAAAGCAATTCATTCAAAAGTTAAAATACTGCAACAAAACTACACAAAAAGCAGTTCTTATACAATTTTTGCTACATCACTCCAATGTTTCAGAAAATTTCGGATTTTGAAAAAGAAAGTAAAGGTGGCACTAGTCAAAGTTATTCCAAATTGAAAAACTTTTAACACATCACTTCACTGTTTCAGTAAATTTAGAGCCACATTTGTGTTACATTACATTGCTAAAATACTACTTTAGAAGTGGTTTTACGCTAATTTTTGCTATTTTTGTGGTAAATCATTGATTTTCAGTGGTGATAAATATTTTTTTTGTTTAGTGAAAATAAAAAGTCGTATAAACCACAAAATTTTAATTTTTTGAAATTTTTTTGCCGCATCACTTCAATGTTTCAAAAAAGTCGAAACACTGAAGTGATGCAGCAACGATTTTTTCTTAATCACTCACTCACTCACTTTATCACTTTTCGGACAGCCGAATTTATCACGCCGAATGCGCTTAAATTAAACAATCTTTCCGAGGCCACGTGAAATGCCTCAGTTTGACGTCGACAAGGGATTAAAACTACACTCCACTTTCCGAAAACTAACATAAACAGACCAGAATTCAAAGGAATGAAAGAGGAAGGAATGGAATCTTCTCAACGGGAAAATAGTTGTCAACACTTGGTGATGTTTGCTGTGAAAAAAAGTTTGTTTATTTTTGATTAGCGGAATTGTTGAATTAGCGGTAACTATGACGGAATAGCCTATTTGTAGCTTATGTGATTCAGATGAAAATGAATTCAATGAAAGAAAAGTTCCGGTTCTTAGAAAATAAAATATTTTATAGTGAACAAATGTTGAAATTGTGAAAAAGGGTTTTGAGGTCACTTAATTGACAGAAAGAAGTGAAAAACACACACTCACACACACACTCACACACGCTCACACGTCCACACACACATACGCACACACACACACAAACACACACTACGTACACTAGACATCATATTTGGTTTATGTTGTCTTGCTAGATTTCCGCTGGGTATTAGGACGTGGCAGAAAATGATGCGAATGTTTATGCACCCAACAAGCTTAATATTCGGGATAGGCCGAAAACAAGTTTTCATGGGATTGAGCTTCGGCCTCACCCAGTGACGATGACTTGGTTTATAATCGCAGTGAAATTTATTTTCGTCGCGAAGTCGAGCGAAGAAGAGTTATTAGCTGTTAAAATGTAAAGCACGTCGTGTAGCAGTGGAGTGATGGGGCAAAAATAGTTATAAAATTAAAAATTGTATTTTTAACGGATAAGGGCTACAGGTTTAATGTTTAACCGCTGAATTGTTGAGTACATAATGAAACAGTGAAGTGATAAGACAATTATGTTTGACAATAAAACTTGGTAAATGTCATTGTCAGTTTCCAACATGTAACTGTTTTTTTAATATTCTAAGTAAATTTTCTCAGTTTTTGGTAGTTTTGATTTTTTAGTAATGAAACAGTGGAGTGATGGGACAAACAAAATAAAAAATTTAAATTGGCAAATGTCATTGTCACTTTCCAACATACAACTGTTTTTTTAAACCTTTCAGGTCAATTGTTTTTGGTAGGTTTGATGTTTTTGTCATGAAACAGTGGAGTGATGGGACAAATAAATTTAAAAATTTAAGTTGACAAAGACTACAGTCTGTTTTTACGGATTACTGTCCGTTAACCGTTCAGAATAAGTAAATTGTTTTTTAGTAGATGTGATGACGAAATGCTAATAATATAATCAGACAAGCACTTTTCTGAAATTGCTTTATTTTTAGATGCGATTTTAATTGAATGCTTTTTTATTAAAGTATTTTTGACCTATTAAGTTACGGTAGGCAAAAAAACAAAAAAAAGTTTAAAAAAAGTTTTTCTCTATCGTTCTCTTTCTCTAACTCTCTCTGCATCTCTCTCTCTATCTCTCTCTGTTCTCTCTCTTCTCTCTCCTCTCTCCTCTCTCCTCTCTCTCTCTCTCTCTCTCTCTCTTTCACTCACTTTTTTCACTCTCTCTCTTTGTAAATGTATACCAGGTCAAAAACACGTGTGGTCTCGCAATTAAAGCAATAATGGCTGTCATGTTTTCCTCAATGGACGATTTCTGCCATGTGCGTACACATCCTGCCCAAGTCAAACGTGGGTTTTCGTAATGTGACCACAGGCTTTCGATTAAGTTGAGAATCTTATGCAAAGCTTCTTATGAACATCGCCACTTCCGATAATTTAGAGAGGGGGTGGGTACGCTGAGGGATGAAAAAAAAACGAAATACCGGAGTTAGGGAAAGGAATCAATTTAAAAAAAAGTAGTAAGTAAAAAATGATCAAATGAAATTTTAGTCCAATTATAATTTTTTTAAATATACCTCAATATTCATCTACTAACAATTGCTCACTGGCCTTGTTGGGTTATAATATTCATGAAACCTTCAACAACTTTCAAAACTAGATATTATTTTTTTAAAGAAATTATTTTTTAAACTTATTTGTTTCGAAAAAATATAATTTTTATAAGCGGATTTCTATGTATAAAAATAAAAATTATTTTTAAATTAAATTTGGAATTTTTAAAGTATTCTTTTGTACTTCGAACAAAGAACTAACCCATTTTAACTAAACATTCTCCGAAAAAAACGAAAAATAACACATTTTGTGATTTTTGCGCGCGATTGTGAATTATTACTCGCGATTGTGAATTTTAAAAAAAACTACTACTAATACACAAACTTTTTAATTTTTTGATTATTAAAAAATTCTAAATTTATTTTAAGAAACTTTATATTAAAACTTTTTTTTAAACAACAAGTGAACAAAAATTTGATCTGTGTAAAAAATTGAAACAGACCTACCTAAAACTAAAAATCTAAAATATATAACTTTTTTTTGCAATTTCCTTGTGCAATTTTGTTTTTCGAAAAGAAAAAGAAAAAAATTGCCGAAAAATGTTTAAAATTTTGATTTTTTTAATCACAGTGTTTGGCTTTTGTTAAACCAATGTTCTTCTTTTTTCATTAAGGTAAATGCAATTATGAAAAAAAACATTTGGAACATTTTAGGGAATCTCTATTTTCGGCATTTGAAAATCACCGAGTTTGTTTAAGTAAGTTCATTTTTTTCAGAATTCGCTCACTCAATTTTAAAAACTTATTTAAGCGGAAAAATACGAACACAATTTCTCAAAATTTGAAAACAATCCTTTAAGCTTAGAAATTGAAAATAATTCTTTTCACTTGATTAAAAATGAAAGCAAAAAAACTTTATTGAAAAACAAAAACACGACAGAATTGCATAAAGTAGGTAATTTTAAAATGAAATTAACAAGTAGTTCTGGTCCTTGTCCTTTCACTTAGTGGGACAGTAGAAATGTGTGAATTATGCTTTCCGAAAAAAATCCGCACCACTCCAATTCTCCAGATGATGACAATAGCGTCGATTAGAGGGAACCAGGCAAAGGCGAAGGGAAGAAGATCCAGGTACTGAAATTTTAAAATTTTGTGAATTCTTTTCTAACTATTTTATTTTGAAACTTTTGCTTAAAAATTGTTTTAAAACTTAATTTTTTTGTCATTTTAAAACAATTTTAATTTGAAACTATTGCTTAAAAATTGTAAGAAAACAAAAAAATTAAAATTTTAATACTAATTTTTTTGTAGTTTAAAAACAATTTTAATTTGAAACTTTAAAATAAATTACATTTTAATAATTTTTGTATTAAAACTAAAATTAAAAACTCACCCGATCATCGGTAAAATGAACCAGTGGTAGAATAATTTCCAAAACTAGAGGTAAATGAATGCAGAAAATAGGAATAAAAGCCTAAAAAAGTTTTAAAAAAGTTGTAAAAGTTTCAAACCTGAATTAGTAAAAGACCAAAAAGTTCTCGTTGAGTTCTCATAGCAATGACATTTTTTCGAATGCGGGAGTTTATAAAATGGGTGGCTACGAACATAATGAAACAGCAGAAGAGGAGGATTATGGCGAGGTAGCTGACGGAGATTTGGAAGATGGTTTTCTGGAAAAGTCAGATTTTAGAGAGAGAGAGAGAGAGAGAGAGAGAGAGAGAGAGAAGGAAAGAGAGAGAGAGAGAGAGAGAGAGAGAGAGAGAGAAGGAAAGAGAGAGAGAGAGAGAGAGAGAGAAGGAAAGAGAGAGAGAGAGAGAGAGAGAGAGAGAGAGAGAAGGAAAGAGAGAGAGTGAGAGAGAGAGAGAGAGAGAGAAAGAAAGAGAGAGAGAGAGAGAAAGAGAGAGAGAAGGGAAGGGAGAGAGAGAGAGAGAGAGAGAGAGAGAGAGAGAGAAGGAAAGAGAGAGAGACAGAGAGAGAGAGAGAGAGAGAGAGAGAGAGAGAGAGAGAGAGAAGGAAAGAGAGAGAGAGAGAGAGAGAGAGAAGGAAAGAGAGAGAGAGAGAGAGAAGGAAAGAGAGAGAGTGAGAGAGAGAGAGAGAGAGAGAGAGAGAAGGAAAGAGAGAGAGAGAGAGAAAGAGAGAGAGAAGGGAAGGGAGAGAGAGAGAGAGAGAGAGAGAGAGAAGGAAAGAGAGAGAGACAGAGAGAGAGAGAGAGAGAGAGAGAGAGAGAGAGAGAGAGAGAGAGAGAAGGAAAGAGAGAGAGATAGAGAGAGAAGGAAAGAGAGAGAGAGAGAGAGAGAGAGAGAGAGAGAGAGAGAGAGAGAGAGAGAGAGAAGGAAAGAGAGAGAGATAGAGAGAGAAGGAAAGAGAGAGAGAGAGAGAGAGAGAGAGAGAGAGAGAGAGAGAGAGAGAGAGAAGAGAAAAAAAAATAGAAAGAGACATATACTTATAGTTGTAAATACATTTTAAACTGAAACTTATCTAATGAAAATATTTTAAAAAAATCAATTAAACTTTCAGCTGAAATTCACAAAATTCAAAAGTTTCTTTGTAATAAAAACAACAATATTTTAATTAAAATAGTCCTTGATCGACATTTTTTGTAAAACTGGAAATAAATTGTTTTGCCAAAAAATTAATTTTAACAAATATTTTTAATTTCTTTTTAAAAAATCAAAACAAAAAGAACTTACCTAAGTAATTCCTAAAAAAAAGCATTGTTACATTAAAAAGTAACTGTAAATGGCAAAATTATGAAAATAAAATTTGCTTTTTAAAATTGTTTTTAATGTTTATTATGTGTTTCAAGCTATTTTTAGGTTAGTATTACCATGTTATAACGCATAAAAGCGCGGATAATTTAAAACATTATTTTTTTAATACAAAGAGCTTTTTTAAACCATTTTATGCCTATTGAAAAATCTAAATTCAGAAACACTATGCCAAATGAAGTAATTAGGGAAACAATTGTTTTCATCTGAAATTTTTATCAATGTTTTGTTATGAAAGAATGTTAAATCGTTGAAACTTGAAAACAAATTCAATAATTTTAAAAAAAGTTTTTGTCTCAATGTTTCAGGCAATTTTCGCATCAGCGATGTCATCTGATGAAAAAGAGAACCATAGAAAAAAAGACAGAGAAAGAGAGAGAGAGAGAGAGAGAGAGAGAGAGAGAGAGACGAAGAGATAGAGAGAAAGAGAGAGATAAAAACAGAAACCTACGCTATAAATAGCCGCCAGAAACGGTTTCTGCTGCAATCCGTGGTAAGCAATAATATCCACTTCCTCGTAAGTTTCAGCACTTGGCCACATGCCAACCACAATTAAAATAGTCCAAGAGATAACAAAGAAGTGGGCCACAACAATGGAATAACCCAAAGCTACACTTTTCTTCAGATAATGATTAGGGGGCCTAAGAATTCGAATTATTGAAAGAAAAATAGATAAGCTTACAGGCAAATGATGATAAATCGATAGTAAAACTGCCAGGAGAGGAGAACTGTAGACTGAGAAAAGAGGAAAAGAAAGGCCGCCACGAGGACCCGACCGATGAAGACGTTGGCTTCAAAACCAGTGTTTTGGATGAGAAGGGCGGTGTCGTGGACGTGGATTGCCTGAAACAAAATGGCTTTGCAATTTTTCAATTTTTTCGTTTTTTTTTTGGGTTGGGACATCATTCCACTGTTTCAAAGTTTTCTTACCATTTCAACTTAATAATAACAGGAGCCGGCTCATCTGAACGAAAAGCATGCCAAAAACACCAACCTGCGGGACTCAAACCCAGACCAAATCGGGAATTCAAGTTTTTATTTAAATTTTTATCTATTTGTTTTTATTTTTTAAACATTTGTTTGATTTTTTTTGTTTGATTTCCATGATCTAATTGGCAATCACATGGCAGCGCTTATCTAACA
>JAJQXH010000086.1:3162500-3165000 GCA_022343465.1 Oscheius sp. G VE-2021 | reverse complement strand
GGCCGTGTTTCCGTGCGGCAAACGCGTAAAAAGGCCGTGTAAACGTGCCCCTTTTGCAGTCCAAATCATAAAAAACTATAATAAAGATACTTAGAAAAATCAATTTTACGAGGTCCTTCCCCTTTAAAAGGAAATGACCTCGAAAAATTGATTTTTCAAAGTCTCTTTACAATTTTTTCATTGAATAGATATCGTTTCCACGATTCTGAAACATACCCCTTTTTCGACTGCAAAAGGGGCGGGTTTACACGGCCGGCCGTTTTACGCGTTTGCCGCACGGAAACACGGCCAGAGTGGGCGAGAGAGTGTGGGAAATGGGGAGACGCAGAGTTGGCGGCAATTCAAACTACAATTTCCCCAAAATTTCAAGCGCTCCTAAATCGGTTCACTTTGATCCAAAATGGGAAAAAAGGTATTTTTCGGAAACCTGGGAATGAGATCTAGGTTTTTATTTTTAAAAAAAACAGATAAAATAGTTTTTACTGTCTTGTTTCAGAGGGACATAACTACTAACTTCTTTAAACTGGCTCTTATGCTCGAAAGTTTCCTGGTGATACCAATTCTCTTCATAACTGGGGCCTTCTGCACCTACTCCATCATAACCCACATGAATCGCGTGAATGCCTCTCAAAACACTCGGCAACTTCAATTAAAGCTCATCAAACTATTGCTGATACAAGTAAGCAAAATTCCGTTTTTTTTAAGAGACGGTGTCAGTAAAAATCGAAAAGTCATTATATAGGGTAAAGATAACATTCTGAGACTTTTGAGTCATTATCCATTTTTGATCCGGGTTACGGTAACTTTCTTCAAACTCAACCAAATTTTAATTTGGGGGTTTGAATCGATAGCCCTTTTTTCCCTGACAAACATTGTAATTGATACCAAAACTAGGTTTTCCTGAAATTTTTTTTCGATACAAATGTTTTCCGTGCCAATTGTAATTTTCAACGGTTGTTTCCATTGAAAATTCTGGGTTTTTCATTTTTCAAATTCATTTTTCACCATGATGCTGCCGCTCAAAATTCAATAACCATTTTTAGATCAACGCAGAAAAGTATGGAGTATTTTTTCTAAAATAGTGGCAATACCTGTATTAGGGTGTTTAGATAGCGAAAATGTAAAAAAAAATTAAATTGTTTTTTTTACTTTTGAGAAAAAACTACTGTATTGATAAAAATGTTTAAAAAATATTTTTATTCACACAGTAAAAATGTTTATTCAATTCTAAAAAAAAACCAGTTTGTTACTTGAAAGTTTCAAAATTGCTTAATTATAAACCTATTTATTCACAAACGATTTTTGTGTGTCTTTATTTATTTTTAATGTTCAAAAATAAGTTTTAAAAATATTATTACATTTAAAGTCATTAATAAACTGACAATAGGTACAGTGAGCTGAAACATTGAATTCCGTAAATGTCCCTCAAATTTGAGTAATTGTTGTCCATCTTTAAAAAAAATGGATTTTTAAAGGTTTTTTTCTCAAATTTAAAAAAATTGAAATCACGTAAACTTGCTTTGAATTTCTGAAAAAGCTGTAAATTTTAGAGAGAAAAAAAGAGAAAAACCAGGATTAAAAGTTTTGTTCGGAAATGTCTCGAATCACGTGAATTCTAAATCAGTTCATTTAAAATTGAAAACATTTAAAATTGATTAAAAGTTTAAATTTCTTAAACAATTTAAAAAAAGTTTTTAACCTTTTTTTAAAATTTATTATGTCAAAGTTTCACCTCTGTTTTATATTTAAAGCCAACTTTTTTCTGGCTTTTCAGCTCTAGTGGACTTTGGATGAAAATCTTGTTTTGGTAACAATTACAGTTTTTTTGTCAGCGTAAAAATAGTAATCGATTCATACCCCCAAATTTAATTTTGGTTGAGTTTGAAGAAAGTTACCGTAACCCATGGTCGCCTACCGTAACCCGGCGTCAAAAATCGATAATGACCCCAAAAGTCTCAGAATGTCATATGTAGCCTATTTTATCATTTTGGACAACTGTTGAGCAAAATCGAAGACAAAAAATTCCTGTCACTGGCCTGCTCGCCTTTTACTGACATGCTCTCAATTGTCAAATTATTTAGTTGGCCAGTTTCATTTTTTTCCACGGCTCACCATGTATGATTATGATCTACTCAGCAGGCCAAAACATCACCTTATCGGATAGCACAATGCAAGTGCTATCGGTTGCATTCAGTATGGATCCGTTTCTGAATCCCATTTTGATATTTATATTTGTAAGGGAGTACAGGGAACAGTTAAAATTTTGGAAATGGACTAAGAAAGAGGAGGATGGGAAGACAAGAGCCTTTACGAAGTCAGGAATGTCGATAGTAACGTGATAAACAATTTAAAACCCTCTTTTCATGTGTGTGCACGTGAGTGCGTGTGTGAGCGTACATGTGTGTACATTTGTGTAATTGAGCGTGTGTGCATGTGTGCATGTGTGTATGTGTGCATGCGATTGAGCGTTTGAGTGTGTTATGTGTATATGTATATGTGT
>JAJQXH010000086.1:3085000-3157500 GCA_022343465.1 Oscheius sp. G VE-2021 | reverse complement strand
GACCAAACACCGAAAATAATTTTTCAACGTTTTTACCAGTTTGGGTCAATTTGGACTAGTCGGCACATACTTTTTCGTTTTCTACGACATTTCATAGAATGGTACTTAAAAATAAAAACAATTTAACCCCATCATACTCAAATATACGTTTTTATTCATTTTTTTGCGCAAAAATAGGCCGAAAATATTTTGAACGAATTTTTTTTGATCGTTTGAAAAACTTTAACGTGTCACTGCTCAGTGTTGTTTTATACATGTTTTAACAAACTCATAAAAAATAACAATATTTTTTAACAAACTCATAAAAACCAATTTCAAAAATTATTTGGCCAGTTTTTGAGCCAAAAATTGGATAAAATCACATATTTGAGTATAATGGGATCAAATTGTTTTTATTTTTGAATATTTGTTGGAAACCCTCAAAAAAGTGAAATTTTTCCACAAAAAAGTAAAAACCTGTGTTGAGGTACATTACAACTTTAAAAAAATGACAAGACCTTTCGAAAAAGTACCATATGTTAAGAATTTAGATGAGTTTTGATAAAGATACCGCAGCGCGGGTGCGCGCGCAATAACACGGGTTTCAGAAATGTGTTTTGCTGTCAAATAATTTTTTTGACAAAGTTTTCGCAAAATTCATTTATCCTCTGTTGCAGAATTTCCGTCTTAAGATCTTTGAAAAACGAAAAGAGAGAAATGGAAGGATGGAAAAGGAGTGAAAAAGAGAAAGAGAGAGAGAGAGAGAGAGAGAGAGAGAGAGAGAGAGAGAGAGAGAGAGAAAGAAAGAAAGAAAGAAAGAAAGAAAGAAAGAAAGAAAGAAAGAAAGAAAGAAAGAAAGAAAGAAAGAAAGAAAGAAAGAAAGAAAGAAAGAAAGAAAGAAAGAAAGAAAGAAAGAAAGAAAGAGGGAGAGAGAGAGGGAGAAAGAGGGAGAGAGAAAGAGATAGAGAGAGGGAGAGAGACAGAAAGAGATAGAGAGAGGTAGAGAGACAGAAAGAGAGAGAGAGAGAGAGAGAGAGAAAGAGAGAGAGAGAGAGAGAGAGAGAAAGGGGAGAGAGAGAGGGAGAGAGAGGGAGAGAGAGGGAAAGAGATATAGAGAGGGAGAGAGACAGAAAGAGATAGAGAGAGGGAGACAGAAAGAGATAGAGAGAGGGAGAGAGAAAGAGATAGAGAGAGGGAGAGAGAGAGAGAGAGAGAGAGATAGAGAGAGGGAGAAAGAGTTAGACATTAAGAGAGAGAGAGAGAAAAAAAAGAGAAAGAGAGACAGATTTATGACTTCTGCTTGAAAGTTTCACGTGGCTGAGAGAAACCTCTTTGCACCGCGTTTTCCCAAACCAAAAAAAAATGAAGTGCACATATAGCGAACCCTCAATAATTGCTCAGACCCGTTCATTAGCGCGTCTCAGGGCATTAAATTGCCTTGTTTATTAGGCCGCGTCTAGGAAGACATCAATTTCTGGCCTAAACTGTTGACGTTTTCTCTCCTTAATTAAATGTCTCGTCTGTCTTTGGACACAAAGAATCGAAAGATTAACATGATGAGTCCGGTGAAAACTCGATGCATAGGGCAAAATGAAAATTTAAATCACTTTAAGGTTTCAGTAAAAAGTAATTGGAGCACAGAATTGCGTAAGGGTAGAACGTGGTTTAGCTACAAATCAAATAGATTTTAATTCAAAGAAAGTAATTCCCACTCCTACTGACCAATTTACTCAGCCGTTACGCAAAATTTATCAAAAATCATAAAGAGCTACAATGTTGAAATTAATTGAGCTCACCGTTTAAAAAAAGTTTTTGACCAATTTGAATATTAAAAAAAATTCAATTTACTTCAGACAATTCTTTGAGCTGTGGAAAGATTAATATTACGACGTGTAAAATGGGGAAAAAATTCATAATAATTTGGATTAAAATACATAAAAATTTATAGTTGTTAAAATTTAAATATTTAAAAAAGGTACATAAGGGCCCGAAAAATTATAAATTCATAAAAGTTAAAAACGGTGACTGGTAAACTGAACAACCCAAGTTCGATCCCAGCTAGACAAAACTTTTTTTTCCGCTAATTGTTTTATTGTCATATTTTACCAGAGTTTTTTGTTAACATACATAACACATACTTTTATAAAATATTTAAAAAAAGAATTTTCAATTTACCTGGTTTTAAAGCTGAAAATGAGGCTTTTAAACTCCATTTTATCCATTTTTCCAGGGTCCAAATCACAAAAAGTGTTTCAAGATTTTAATTCAAAGAATGTATATTGAATTATAAAAAAACCTAAAACTTAAACAAAATTTAAATATTAAAAGTTGAAAAGGAATTTTTTTAATGTTTTCCGTAGTTGGCTTTAACAAAAAGAAAACGTTAACCGAACATATGTCTAAAACACTAAAACACTAAAACGGTGTTTTAGACATTTTTTCCATAAAAAAACATTTCAATGAAATATTTATTTAAAATTTTTTTTTCATTTGTTCCATTTTAGTTTGTAAAATTTTCCAAGTGCCAAATCACAGAAACCGCCTCAAGATTACAATTCAAAGAACGTAATCCCCACTCTTCCCAACCAATTTTAGTCGTTAAGCAAGATTAATAGTAATCAAATCGGTCTCTGTTCAAGTACTTTCCCTTTTCTTCTTGAAATCCTAAATTGAAGTTCCTACGCAAGCGGTTCTTTAAAATCTGGTCTCGTTGGTTCAATCTTCCATTTGTAATTGCCGACGGAATCCGAAGTTCAAGGCTACAAATCAACACAACTTTTGCTTCGATGAATTCATCAACACCGCATTCTACGCCCTCTTATAAGCAAAAGTTTTTTTTCTTTTTACACTTCTTCCAAGTAGGGATTATAGTTCTTTGACTCATTTATAGCAATCTATCGAGGATTGTAGAAGTCGATCATAGAACATTCAAAGGAGGCAGCATTTGAGTTAACTTTGCCTCAAGTGCCTCAAGTGCTTCAAGGGCTCTTAAAGGGGAAGGACCGTGTAAAAATAATTTCTCTGATTTTGTGCTAAAAGCCTAGATCTCATTCCCAGGATTCCGAAAAATGCCTCTTGTGCCCATTTTGGATCAAAATGAACCGATTTAGGTGCGCTTGATATTTTGGGGAAATTGTTGTTTGAATTGCCGCCAACTCTGCGTCTCCCCATTTCCCACACTCTCTCGCCCACTCTAGCCGTATTTCCGTGCGGCAAACGCGTAAAACGGCCGTGTAAACGCGCCCCTTTTGCAGTTCAAAACACATAAAAGGGGTATATTTCAGAATCGTGGAAACGACATCTATTCAATGAAACAATTGTAAAGATATTTTAAAAATTAATTTGACAAGGTCTTCGGCGTTCGGCGGTCGTTTGCAAATTTTAGCGAAATGATGATGTTAATCCAAAATGTTAAATTTTTATATAAAATGCAATTAATTTTAAAATTTTATGTAGTATATAAGTAAATTAAAGTTGGAAAAAGGTAATGCACCGATCGGGATCGAACCCTGGTGGATTTGGTGAAAGTTTCACTTAAAAATCTAATTGAATTGGCTGGCCGACCCGACCTAAAAAAATTCCGGTCGCTGAAAATTTAAAAAAAAAACTATTTTAACATGTTTTTGCCAAAAGTTTGTTGATTAAATGTTTCAGCTTTGTTTTAGAACATCACCGCTTTTCACTTTCTAGTTTATCAGTTGTCCCGCAAAAATATATTTGAATATGAAAAAATATGTGTATATTGTTTTGTAAAAAAAGAAAAAAATGCATAAAAGAGTTAAATTTATCTTTATCCTAATCTCTGGTCGAATTAAGAGCCATAACAAGGCCACTGATCACTCAAACATAAGAATGATCTTCTCTGAATACTGGGCATAATTACATCAATGTGATGATTCCCATGTGTTTTGGCAAAGATGAAAAACAATTAGGAAAAGGCCAAATTTTTGTGACCAATTTGTGACTTTTTAGCCAAAAAATGATGTTTCATATAACAAAAGACAGTTTTTTTTCAAAGTGACCCTCTAAATTTTAAATCGTCCGGTTTTTGTCACACCATTCCAATGTTTTCATTTTATTAATAATTTAGTGGCATTGAAACATAACCCAACGATCAAACCTTAATGATTGTACATTGTATACTTTTATTTGCACAATTACACTTACAATATTTTTGTTTCTAGCTTGATTTGGTTTGATTTTGCAGTATTCTCAATGTTGTTATGAATTTTTAGCTGGAAGTGTTCACTTCCTGTCGGAGGAAAAGCGCATCGAAGTGAAAAAGGTGTGACTTTCACTCACTTCATATTTTCGCATAATTACACTACAGTAGGTTTGAAAGGAACACCGGCAATTATATTTTTGCTGCTGATGAGAGAGAGAGAGAAAGAGAGAGAGAGGAAGAGAAGAGAGAGAGAGAGAAAAAAGAGAAAGAGAGAGAGAAAGAGAGAAAGAGTGAGAGAGAGAGAAACAATCCTACAAAATCAAACCAGCAAAGGCATAATGAATGGACTATTCCCAGTCAACCACCACTTAATCAAAACAGAGAATTAGTATAACCTAATCGTTCAAATGCCCTGCACCAGTCGTCTGGAGGTAAACAGATTGCGTGGCAAGGTCAATCCAGCGGGAGTGGATTGCCCTTAATGTTAGCTGCAGATGGTTGGTTCTATGGATTACACAAAACTAGGCAAAGTGCCAAACGAGAAAATATAAACAAAAAGGCGTTACTATTAAAATTATTTTTATATTTTCAGAAAAAAAATAAATTTTAATTATTTAGGAGGTCTGTGTGTGTTTAGATTTTTTGTAATCGCCCACGGGTTTACCTTATTTGGATTTCAGGGATAGCCTGATTATAGTTTCTTAAACAACAATTTGAACCACAATTTAAAAAAATTCAAAATTTAAATTATTTGCCGATTCCATACGGGTTCGAGGCGAACAAGAACGCAGACAAATTTTCCCCGGAATTAGGCGGGAAAAAGAAAATGATTTGACGTGTAACATAAAATTTATATCAGATAAAAATTTATGTTTTCGGTGGATTCCCAGAGATGTAGAAAGTTACTTGGAAAATATGAAAAAAATTTAATGGTGATAAAAAAAAATTTCACCTTCATATTCATTTGTTGCTGGACTCTAAACAACTGCTCAACTCTAAACAATGTAACTTGATGTTTTAAAACATTTCTGAAACATTTAGGTGGCCGAAAAATTGAAAAAATAATAAAAACTTTTGTAAAAAATATTGGCTAATTAAATGTTTCAGAAACGTTTGATACAAGGTTTAGGTCACTTTTGTCTCAAATGGGCAGGCGTGAAAAATAATTCAATTTGTAAAAGTACAAAATTTTTGTAGCTGACAAAAGTTTCTTGGAAGATGTGAACCGCGTTTATTTTCTCAAGGTTTTTTTTGAAAATGAAACTCAAACAAATGTAAAAAAAACTGTAGTTTAAGTAGTTTTGCTGATGTCGTATTGAAATTTAGATTGTATTTTTTGTATTTTACAAAAATAGTGAAACTCATAAAAATCACTTATTTTATCTGTCCATTTTTCTTACAATCAAGTTAAGCTCTGTTCGTCAGTTAATTTTTTTAAGAAGAAGTTTAAAACATTGGTTTCATTTATTTTTAAACTTTTCTCAACTATAATAAAAATTTAATATTTAGTATTAAAAAAGAAAAATAAATTTTATGCCAAACAAATGTTTCAACTATGATTTAGATCATTACTGCTTTTAGCCGAACAGTTGATCAGTTCCCCCGCACAAAAAATTAAAAATCATCTCTTAACAATTATTTCATTAAGTAGATTTCCATGATTCTGAACCATACCCCTTTTATATGATTTCGACTGGCGCGTTTACACGGCCGTTTTACGCGTTTGCCGCACGGAAACACGGCTAGAGTGGGCGAGAGAGTGTGGGAAATGGGGAGATGCAGAGTTGGCGGGAATTCAAACTACATTCATTGCGTGAAAAAGCGGGCGCAAACAGAGTGGGTGGTTTGGTTCCTCATCGTATAAAAAGAGAACAATAGAAATATTAGAACGCTATAAAAAGTGAACAAAAGAATTTTAATTGGACAAACGCTAAAACCACCACTGACGAAATATCGTTAAAACCGACTCAATGATGTTTCTTTAAACAAATTAATGTTTAGGGAAGGCTTTCATTATCCCGTCAGAGGTGGCTTTGGCGTTTGTTCAGTTAAAATTCTTTTGTTCACTTTTTATAGCGTTCTAATATTTCTATTGTTCTCTTTTTATACGATGAGGAACCAAACCACCCACTCTGTTTCGCCCGCTTTTTCACGCAATGAATTGTTCTCTTTTTATAATTATTCTTTGAATAATAAGACCTTCTCATATATTCACAAAACTTAACTCGCATATGAATTCACAAAAAAAAGCAGTCGTCGAAGTAATCGCATTTTCCGTAAAAAAACAATCGGGTTGAAAACACAAATTTTATTCTTGGAACAATGTGCAAACATTGTTTCTAAACAAGCAAAAAGAAATGCCAAAGGCGGGATTCGAACTCGGGTCGCGAGATTAGGAGACTGACGCGTGCGCCATTACACTAGGAGATCGCCGCGCCGCCAATTGAAAATTGTGTTTTTCGCTCGTATTCCCTCATTTTTTAACCGAATTGGCCAAAAATTGGCGCGCACCGAGCTTTCCATAGTTCCATTAACCTGCCAAAATTTGGAGGCTGTAGCTACTTTCATTCGCCCAAAACAAAATGATAATCACGCGACGGGAGACTTTGCCATTTTAGGCAGCGCAGAGGAATCAAACCACCGCGCAGCGCGCAAATTTTCCTAAAATTTCAAGCCCTCCTAAATCGATTCCTTTTGATCCGAAATGGGTAAAAGAGGTGTTTTTCGGAATCCTGGGAATGAGGTCTAGGTTTTTGTCACAAAATCAGAAAAAAAAACTCACTTGACCGTCGATAACCATGCTCATTTCTTGACGTGCCGAATTGTCCAGCGTCTGAAATGCAAATCAATTTACACGGAAATTTCAGCGAGAGTAAATATAATTAAAGGAAGTCACAAAATGGAAACAAAACATAAAGAATGCTTTCAACACAGTAATTGCGATAGATGCCAATTGGGGGGGGGGACGCTTTCATTCTGCAAATACGTGAGTTTTCCGAAGCAGGAATTCCAAATCTGGAATGGTTTTCCGAGAAAATCGTGGAACATACGTAGTTCAACTGCAAGATCTCACGAAAGACGGCTGGAATGACAAAAACTGACAAAATCAGTGTTGCAGAAATAAACTGCAGATTCAGGTGTAGTGAAGCGAGGAGAGTGAATGAGAAGGCGACAAATTGAGACAATAGACGGATCGGAAGAGAAGAGAGAGAGAGAGAGAGAATGAGAGAGAACGAGAGAGAAAGAGATAAGAAACAATCATTAGAGAGAAGACAGGAAAATGACGTTTTTGTCAAATTGTGACGAATAGACTAAAATTTAAAAGCTATGGTTTCACATCAATTATTTTAAATCAGACATTAATAGGTAGTCATAAAATTACAAGTGACACGAAATCTTGTTTTAATGCTCACAATTGTCTGAAAAAGCGTGTTCTGATTTGGGTTTGACAAACAAAAAGCAAGCAAAGTTTTTGCTCTCAAGAATAGTTGGTAATAAAAATTGATTTCTTTTTTCCAGCAAATTCTTCAAACGATATGCCTTGTCAACAAAATTGTGTTAAGGGGACCAGGGACATAAAAATTTTTTATACAGCTTAAAAAGTTGTTAAACAGGTTTGGGTTTAAATTCGTCGTTTTGGAAAAATCTGAATCCGAAATTCAATTTTTAAATTTTTCCAGGCGACATGCCCCTGTGGACAACCGGCATTTTTACGAACTAAGTGCACGGTGTTTACGCTTTTATCCAATTAATCGGTTTATGCAATTTTAGGTCGCCAAATTTTCAAAGTTCCCGCCTGAAAAGACGCAGAAAACTCTGGTTGTCTGGCATGGTAGCGCAGTTTCACACCCGTACGAGATCGGCGGCCGCGACAAGGGTAGTCCCGCCGCATACAGAGCACCATGGAAAAATGAAAATCGATTAGAAATCCCTGACGATTTCTTTAAGGTAATGAAAAACGATTTCGTACGTTTCTGGTTTAAATAAAATAAAATAGTTGTAAGGGGTTTTAACAAATTTCTCGAATTGCATTAAATTTCGCTAATTACGCTTGACAAAAATTACTGAATTTCACGCTGTTTTCAATTTTGAAAGGTTAGCTATTTTTTTATAAGAAAACATTTTTCTGGGAAATTCACAGGGAAACACAAAGTGAACAGCGTGGAAAGTAGGTTTTTTTATAGTTCGTGAGAATTGATAAAAACAATTATTAAAAAATAACAGAATGAGCATGGAAACAGTTTTGTTTCTATAAAAACAAAGTTCGCTTTTTAAAATTTTTATTGTTAAAAAAAACAAGTTCCGTTCTTAAGAAATTTGAAACATCAGAAATGATGAAATAATGATAGGTGGGATGACATGGATGACAAAATACACCCACGGGAGATGTTTTAGCGGAATCGGGTGAAAAACACGAATAATAATTATTCAGAAAGGGAATCATTGAACAATAAGAAGGGAACACATAAAGAAGACTATAGAAGTGAAGAAAAAATGAAAAAGAAAAAATAACATTGAAATATACCTTTGTGCTAAAAACAATCTGAATACTAGAGGGTTTCGAAACACTTAAAATAAGTTTATTAACAAAAATTCATTAATTTTATTTTAATTTACATTCAATAAAAGAAAACAAAAAGTTTGCATGTTGCCCCGTTGCTGTGAATCCTTAGCCCACCCTGGCCAATTCGCTATATGTATTTTGAGAGAGAGGTTTTACAAAAATGGATTTTTAAATTGAATTAATTAAAAACTTTAAAAAAACTTGCATCTATTTTTGTTGCAAACAGCGGTTCTAAGAACTTAATTCTTATTCTTTATGCTTAACATACTCATCCGTTACCTAAAATTTATCAAAAATTTGAAAAAAAGAAAGAATATAATTTTGAACAAAATTGAGCTCTTTTGAACAAAAATACTTTTTGATTTCAGTTTTTTTCAAGCCGTACGTGACATTTTCATTTTGAGTCTCGTATTTTAGAATTTGAGTATTTTTCATTTTTTTGCACTTTTTTCGTTTTTTTCAGTGTTTCAGTCAACTCTTAGAAAAACACTGCCGGAAAAGTTATTGATGTGAAGGTTCAGGTTGGCAAAAATAAATTAAATAAAACTTCCAAACCTAAAATCTCTTTTTTATAAACATTTTAAGAAATGTGAAAGTTTTCCTTTTTGCTAAGTTGAAACTGAGTTTTTAAATTCATGAAAATTATGGTTGTCAATCGTTTAAAATATTTTCCTGTTTTTTTTGTGCAAACTAACTAAAATAAGTTTTCGTTAGGCAAATGTTAATGAAGGAACATTAAAACTAACATTTTTGTAGTTTCAATGGCCAAGTGGCTAAATGGTTGGACTGGTAAACTACCCTAGTTCGATCCCCGCTCGACAAAAAAAGGAAAAACAAATAATTTTAATAATTTTAATAAAGATTGTTTTTAATTTGGGGCTAAAAAAGTTTGAATCAAAAAACTCACAACAAAAAAGCCCCAATTAAAAGCAAACAAAGTAGTGTTTTTAAAGAGTCCATCTCCGGTTGGTCTTTCATGTTTATCCGAGTTTTTCGTGTCTTTCATGTCACTCTATAAAATCTAAATGCAAAAAAACCATTAACCTTTTTTAATGAAAAAAAGTGTATGTTAAATAAATGGGAAGTGAGGGCGTAGAAGACAGATAAATGGGCACAACCTGTCACAATTTGGAGTTCCATGTAAAAAGAAAGCACTTCCGATAGACCGTGAAAGATTTATAGAAATAGGTTTTGTATTCTTGACTTTTAGAAAAAAGGCTCAGAATTTTTGACTTTTTGAAATTTCTATTTATGCAAGTTCAGAATCCAAAAAATTATCATCTCTCTCTCTTTCTCTCTCTCTCTGTAATTCGATCTCTCTCACATACGCACTCACCTGTAGAAGGCAATTACAGGCAGGACTTGTATATCGCACGGAGGTGAAAGATAACTTCCGTGAATGCCATTCTCGGACAAAGTAATTTATAGTCGCGGCGGAGAAGTAAACAAATGCACGTTGCGCCAATTTGGCAAAAAAAAACTCTGATGACTTCTAAACTACCTTTCCATCGTTGACAAAAGGCACTAAACTAAGGGCTGTAAACGCAGGGCCGATTTGACGAAAGGAAACTGGAACGATTTTTTTAAAAACAGTTTGTGGAAATGACAGTCAACGTACTTTTTCATTAGAGCGCGTTTTATGCGTTTGCCGCACGGAAACACGGCTAGAGTGGGAAATGGAGAGACGTAGACTTGTCGGCAATGCAAACGGCAATTTCTCCAAAACTTCAAGCGCTCCCAAATCGGTTAATTTTGATCCAAAATGGGTAAAAGAGGTATTTTTCGGAATCCTGGGAATGAGATCTAGGCTTTTACCACAAAAACGAAAAAAAAATATTTTTACGCGGTCCTTTCCTTTTAAGTGGTCATTAAAGCAACTCTATCGTTTGATACAGTTCTTTTTTTTAACATTGAAAGAATCAAACAAGAACTAGAAATGACTGGATTTTATACGAAATTTTGACATTTAATTGGATTATTTTGTTTCGAAAACATATTTTAATGTTAAAAGAACGACTTTTGAGAAATGGTGCCAAATAGAGATTTTTTGTTGTTGAAAATATCTTGAGCATGGGTGCTCCAAAACAGAGCCTTTTTAAAATCTGAAAAAAATAGTTTTAAAGAGCATTTACGTAACTGAGATACAAATTGACGACAAATGAAACGACAGGTAAATGATTCATTTAAGTATGTATTTTATTCCAGAAGATTTTAAGAGGACGAAGTTCAAAATGAACCGATTTATGAGCAAATTTTGGGGAAATTGTAGTTTGAATTGCCGCCAACTCTGCGTCTCCCCATTCCCCGTTACAACATGAGCCACATATTGTAAAAACAAAAATTGTAAATAAAAGAATAAATAAATAAGCGGTTTTTCGGCTTCAAACTCTCCAAAATCACAAAAAAATTATTTTTTTTGTGAAAATCTATTTCTAAGCCAGGGTTGCCACATAGTTGATCAAAAACTGGAAACTTACCTCTAATATGTTTGTGATTTTGTCCTTTCTACTGTATTTCAATTATTCTCGATGTATATAATAGAATCGGTACTGGGAATTATGCCAAATGACGTAAATTGAGTAAAAAGTACAATTTGTGCGGACAAAAGTTCAAAAATTTTATTGATCCAAAAGCCAGAGTTTCATGACATATAATCGGCAAAAAAATAGCCGCTGAAATTTGCTTGCATACAAAATTGAAACAGTGGAATGATACGCAAACACTGAAAACTCTGGAAAGGAATCATGAAACAGAAACCTGACTTTATAACTCTTTAAAAACAAAATTTCAGCTTAAAGTTTTAACCCCTTGATCTTTTTTGAAAATCAGTGAAGCATGAAATTCTGATCTGAGTTTCTTAGAATGGCACGTCCTTCCTTATTGTCGGCAGATTGAATTTCGTACATTGGGAGCGGAAAGTCAAAGTTTTGATGAGAAATTGCGACAAATCATGAACTGATTACTGTGGAATCCACAGTTCTCCAACATTAAAAAATATTGGAAAATTAAAACGTGCTCCTAATCGTAAGGGGATGGAACCTTGGTCGCAAAGGTTCGATCCTACCCGGTGCACTCTTTTCTTTAAATGACAATTGCTTTTTAAATAAAATTTTTTCTCATACAAATAATTTTTTAACTTTTTAAAAATAGTTTTAGAATTTAAAATAACTAGTGTTTAATTTTTTAAATGTTTTTTCTTATTCTTTTTATGTAGTTACATAATTTTTAAAAATTTAATTAGGATTCAAATTTGTCAGCGGAAAAATCGAAATGATGTTTTAAATAGGCACAATTTATCATACTTTCCGATTGCATCTAAATAAAAGTGCTTCCAATAGACCGTGAAAATAATATACAGAAAAAGGATTTGAATTTTTGAACTTAAGAAAAAGTGATTAGAAATATTGGAAATTTCTATTTATGAAAGTTAAACACCTTTTGAGAAAACCCTATTTTTAAAATAATTAACTTTAAACTTTTTTGTTGTTGCAGTTTTTGCTGTAAACCACCGTTTCAAACAGGTAAAAAGAATTTGTTAAAAAGAATTCGAACTACCCAATATAAATTTTCATGATTTTCTTGTCCAAGTGGCTAAGAGGTCGGTTTGGTAATCTTAACTACCCTAGTTCGATCCCTTTCGACAAAAGTTTTTCGCTTAATTTTTAAAATAGTTTTTATCCTCACTTTGAAATTTTTTGTCTCTGTTGATCCTTGAAATATAACGTTTTATTATAAAATATTTAACAAAATTAATTAAAATTAGTCCATGCGACAAAAACTATGGATAATTGACATTTTAGCGAACTACGTGTACGGTGTTTACGCGTCCGTCCAATCCATCGGTTTATCGACTTTTTGGTCGTCACTTTTGAATTCTCAATGTTCCCGCTTGAAAAGACGCAGACAACTCTGGTTGTCTGACATGGTAGCGCCGCGATTTTCAAACCCGTACGAGATCGGTGGCCGCGGCAAGGGTAGTCCGACCGCGTCTAGCAATGCTAATTCCGCAAAAAGGGCCCTAACGGTTCCTTTAACTTACCTGAAGAAGTAGTAACACGTAACTAATCAAACTCTCTGGGCGAGTCTATTTAAATTACCTCTAATGCTGCCTCCTTTGAATGTTCTATGGTCAACTTCCACAATCCTGGATAGATTGCTATAAATGAGGCAAAGAACTATAATCCCTACTTGGAAGAAGTGTAAAAAGAAAAAAAACTTTTGCTTATAAGAGGGCGTAGAATGCGGTGTTGATGAATTCATCGAAGCAAAAGTTGTGTTGATTTGTAGCCTTGAACTTCGGATTCCGTCGGCAATTACAAATGGAAGATTGAACCAACGAGACCAGATTTTAAAGAACCGCTTGCGTAGGAACTTCAATTTAGGATTTCAAGAAGAAAAGGGAAAGTACTTGAACAGAGACCGATTTGATTACTATTAATCTTGCTTAACGACTAAAATTGGTTGGGAAGAGTGGGGATTACGTTCTTTGAATTGTAATCTTGAGGCGGTTTCTGTGATTTGGCACTTGGAAAATTTTAAAAACAAAAATGAAACAAACTGAATACACATTAATTTTATAATTGAAAAAAAGACAGGTCACCGAGAAACCCTAAAATCGGTGAAACACCCACATATAACTAGGCATATTTCATATTAATTTTTTTTTTAGAAAATTTTAGTTTTTGCTTGTGACACATCATTACACTGTTTCAATGACCTACTACACATTTGTACAGTCTTACAGTAATATATTTGATACTGGCAGCTATTTTTTATTTAATTTATAAAAAAACTTTAAAAAAACTATGTTTTTTTCTGAAATTGTCTTAGTGTTTCAGACGCAAAATATTAAAAGAAAACAAATTCGAATCCAACTTTAACTAAGTGTTCTGTCGATAGTTTTTTTTAAAAATTTTGTCAGCTCCTTTTCCATTTCGAATAGCAAAACTTCCCTATTCTAAAATTATCGAAGAAAAACATTTTTAATTAATTAAATTTAAAAAAAAACTATTGGTTTGGATCGGTTTGTAGATGATACCACTAGCAAAAATTTAAAATTGTTGAACAACTAAACAAACAGAAAGAGTAAAAACTAAATTTGCAAAAAATAGTAGAATTTTTCGTTTCAATTTGATTTAAGTGCATTTTCATTTACATTTTTAGGTCTCCGGTGCCAATTTGTTCCTCCTCCTGAACTCGTTCCATTCTAAAAAAAAAAAACCCTACTAAAATTGTTTCCATATTTTACTTATCTAGGTTAACGAGGTTTTAAATCTAGGCCTCAAGAAACCTGAATTTCCAGATTCTTCATTTGGATTGCAGATTAATTAAAGTCAATTTCTTTTAAAAATAGACATCACATCAAATTGGAATTTGAAATACTCAATTAAAAGAATAAATAAAAATCCCATTTGAAAATGTATAAAAAAATTTGAGTTTTATTTTACGTTAATATTTTTGTGGAATTTTTAGAAAATTTTTTAGATCCACAGAAAAATCGTATTTTTTTCAATTGTTTTTGTTCAAATTTGTATAAATTTATATGAATGATTCAGGTATGTTGTTGATCAGCAGCGCCATATTGTCCACTAATAATAGACGTTTTTCTTTTTGAAAAAAAGTAAAGATGATTATTAATGAGCTATGAACGATTTAAAAAAAAATTGCTTATAGTAAGAAAAATAAACATACGAAATTAGTAAATGTGCACCCTTCCCCAAAATGCATTTATAATAAAAAACAGACTTTTTTCAACTCGTGTGCGAATCAGAGCACCATTGGCAACTTCACAACAAAAAAACTTCTAAGACTTGCCTGAAACACTCACTTGCCGCTTAAAACTAAAAAAAAACAAATTTCTTACATAGTATACCAGTTTTTGCATTCTTTTGAAATATTCCAATGGAAAAAAGGAACCCATGATGTACAACATTTTGATTATATTGTTAAAAATTACATTGTTAAAACATTTACTTTTTAACAATGTAAATACTGATTTTTTTAAATTATATATTTTTTAAACTAAACCACTATTCTAAATTTCTTGATTATGGTTCCCCTAAGATATTTACATGTCTCAGATATGTTTATATAATGGATTATTTGACAGACATGACGTCATTACATTAATAAAAATAAGATTTACATAAGGTTTCAGGGGCCTTTAATGACGCAGGCAATATTATTTTTTATTACGCAGGGAATATATTTTTTTTCTTAAGATCAAAAAGATTAAATATGAAAAATCAACACAATTTTAATTTTAAAATGGGTTTTCTTTGTTAATTTTTATAAATTAAAGATTCAAACAATTGAAATTTAGGGAACAAAACGTATAAATCTATATATAGTTTCACTGTCGAAATCATGAATGTTTCACAAAAATCAGGCGAAAACCAAAAGATGAAATAAAACTATTTATGTTTACATTCGTTTTATTCCTTTCACATTTTTATATCTAATATTATTTAACCCCTAATTGTTCCAAACCAGTCCCTCAATGGCCGCTAAACGTAAAATGTGTTGTTCCTTAATTGTCTTATCTGCCGCAGACGGAGAGGTAAGTGTGATAGCGCGCGGGATTCGTACAAAACACACGGGTCTAGGTTAGTGTGTTTTGGTCCATCAAACACAAACTTTAAATGAAGGGTTTAGATTGTTATCGATTTTGTAAAAAAGAATTTTATAATAATGCAGAACATTTCTGTTTTGATCACAGATTTAAAGTTTCATAATTTTGTAACCTTTGCATTTTCCTGTTTCTCATTTCTCTCTCACACTCTCTCACATTTACACATACACACATATACATAAACACAGACACACATTCCCTCGTACACACACCCACACACGCATACACACTCACACACATGTACTCACTCATAGAAACACATGCACACATGCACACATGCATGCAATAACGTACGTACACTAGACATCAGAGTGCTTATAAAGGTTGAAAAATGCATTTAGTTTAAAAATTACATTTAAAAACTTTTACAATTTCAAGAATTTTCAAGGCTTCAGATTCAAATTTGGAAAAAATATGAATTTCGATAACTTTAAAAATAACTAAAAAAAGAGTTTTTTTGTGTTGCTAATTGTATTTTTGTGTGCTACATCATTTTACTGTTTACTTGTTGTCAACGCATTTCTAAGACTTGGCTGAAACACTGAAGTAAACAAAAAATTTAAAAAAATTTGTAAAAAATTTAAGCAAAATTGGTTTTTTTAAAAATTAGAAACTCTTTTGTTTGGGGTATAAACTAATTCTAAATTGATATTTTAATTTTTTGCTTCCAGAAGATTACATTAAAAATATTGTGTTACTGTATTTCTAAAACTTACTTGAAACCTTGAATTGAAATATGAATTGTTTAATTTTGTTTCGATTTTTGTCACATTTAGCGTGAAACTTATATCTAGGGGGTGTTTACTTATAGATGTTGAAACAAATGGGAAGTTTAAAATAAAATAAAACATTTATTATGATTTCAGAAATTTTGAAAGCCTCAAAATTTATTTTAAAAAAGGTGAATATCTAAATTTTGATAACTAAAAATGTGCTTTTAAAAAAAAATCAATTTATTCTTGCTTTTTATTTATTTTTTTGTGTGCAACATCATCTTAATGTTCACTTGTTGACATCGTATTTCTAACACTTGGTTGAAACAGTGAAGTGAAATGCGAAATATTAAATTAATTTTTTTTCAATTTTTGTCAATTTCAGTTTCTTTTTCTTCTTCTTTTTCAAATCTTAAAAGGTAATATTATAAAATCTATATTTTCAAAAACTACCTGTTTTTCAATTTTGAACCATGAAATTCAATAATATTAGTTTTTTTGTGTATCCCACAGTCCTTTTTTTTCTATATTTGGTTCCCCATTCCCAGTCACTTTATTCTTTTCCTCCCTGCCTCATTTGGACCCTCTGATCTTCAATTTGGATGGTCCGCTAAAACAATGAAGTGACCAATATTTCAAAAAATAACCAAATTTTTACAAAAAAGTTGTAAAACTCTTTGCTGAATTGTTTTCAACTCGGTAACCGTTTTAGTTCTTGGAGTGTAAACTAACTCTGAATTGAATATTTTTTGAGTTCCAGACGATCATATCGAAAATGTTATGATAATGATTTTCTAAAGCTTGATTGAAACCTTGAACTGACAAGTGAAATGTTTTTTTCCGATTTTTGTCGATTTTAGAATAAATTTAAATTTAGATTTTTTTAAATGCAATTTTAGTTAAAACTTAATTTTTAAGGCACTAATTTTTTTTCTTCATAATTCATAAGATTATTTTTTAGTTTTTTTTTCAGACGATCACACTGAACATATTATGTGGATAAATTGAAGTGAAATACTAAATGTTAAATAAATATGTTTTTGACTTTGTCAATTTAAGTTTTTTTGGCTTTTGAAAAAAAAATCCAAAATTATACAATTTATATTTTTGAAAACTACCTGTTTTTCCATTTTTAATCATGAAATTCATTAATATTAGTTTTTTTGTGTATCCCCAGTCCTACTTTTTCTATCTTTGTTTCCCTATGCCCTCCTACTCTATATTTTCCCTCCCTGCCTCATTTGGACCCTCTGATCTTCAATTTGGGTGGTCCACGCCACCTTGCACTTTCCACCGCAAAGCAATCAACCGTCTCCAACCGCGACAGCTGACATTTTGCAGGGCATCGTTGTTCAAACATCTTTTCCACTTCCTGAAAGGAAATTAATTTAAAATTTAAATTTTTCATTAAAAAATCAAACATCGTCCCAATTTTCATTTCGTGGTATGTGCCCAATGGGAGCAAAGGTTGCGATAACCCAACACGTCAGTTTTTTCTGGGTCAATTATAATGGCGGATGAATAATTGGGGCAGAGGAGCAAAGAAAAAGGCTAAATGGTTAGTCGTGGGTGGAAATTGGCCTGAACTTGGTTGACCTCAATTTTATGCAGCAAAAAACCATCAACAATTTTATATATTTAATTTAAAACTCATTTATTGCATGATTTTTTGTGTAAACAACAGTTCTAAACATGCAAAAGACATTAAAAGTTAAAGGGAATTAAAATAAAATTGAAGAAAAGAAATTTTATTGGTTTTCCATGGCCAAGTGGTTAAGAGGTCGGACTGGTAAACTAAATAACCCTGGTTCGATCCCCGCCCAACAAACTTTTTTACCCACTAGATTAAGAAGTTACCTTAAAGGGAAAAGACCGCGTAAAAAGTAATTTATCTGATTTTGTGATGAAAGTCTAAATTTCATTCCCAGGATTCCGAAAAATATCTCTTTCGCCCATTTTGAATCAAAATGAATCGATATAAGAGCGCTTGAAATTTTGAGGAAATTGGAGTTTGAATTCTCGCCAACTCTGCGTCTCCGCATTTCCCACTCTCTCTCGCCCACTCTAGCCGTATTTCCGTGCGGCAAACGCGTAAAACGGCCGTGTAAACGCGCCCCTTTTGCAGTCCAAATCATATAAAAGGGGTATGTTTCAGAATCGTGGAAACGACATCTATTCTATGAAATAATTGTAAAGAGTCTTTGAAAAATCAATTTTACGAGGTATTTTCCCTTTAAGTTCTTAAATGTTAGCCAACTGTTTCCTCTTAGCTGATCAATTTCAATTTATCATTGTTGACTAGTGGTATGTCATGTTATCCTAAGCTACTAGGCTACATTGTAAAAATAAATGGGGAAAACAGGAAACATAAATGTCGGAAGACTCAGACAGGGCTACAACTCTGCAACAATCCGATCTTCAAAACAATCCGAGCGCAAAGACTGTTTTGCTCCCGAGAATGGTTGCAGAGAATGGGAAAACAGCTGAGAAAAAGAGAGAGAGAGAGAAAGAGAGAGAGAAAGAAAGAGAGAGAGAGAGAGAGAGAGAGAGAGAGAGAGAGAGAGACAGAGACAGACAGAGACAGACGAAAAGTCCCCTTCTGAGACACTTTTGCATTTCTTGTTGATTTCTCCCTCACCATCCTTTTCAGATTTCCTGCAGCACTCAGAAATCTCCCTCTTTCCATTGATCACCCCATCCATCTCAGAGATCCCATAAATCCACTCAGTTCATTTCCTTTTCCGCTTGAATTGGAGCAATCCGCGGTGATTTCTTGTGCGTCGTTCCCTGAAATACCTCGTGCAGCGCTGGATTTATGAGTTTCCTCGTCTGAAATTACGTGCCCAGACGGCTGCCCTTTGGCGTATGGCCGTTCCGGGAGGAAATTTAATTTTGATTGCAGGTTGCTTTGTCACGCCTCGTCTGTCAGCTCTCGACGTCAGAGATTAGGAAATCAACAACTGTCTAGAGATTGGAAAATGTTCTAAAACTTGAAAACATGGGAGAGAAAGGTCGAATGAGTGAGTGAGTGAGTGAGTGACTAACATGGGAATGTTTTTTCATCAGTTCATCAAAAATATTCACCCAAAGTTTAAAACAAAATTTGCCATAGTAAGGCTTAGGGTTTAGGTTTTAGCTTCGGCCACGAGAATTAAAAAAAATCAAAAGATTGTCATAACTTTTTATAAAAATAAGTTTTTATAAAAAATAAGTTATTGCAAAACAATGAAACTTTCGGACAAATTATAAATTAGAAAATTTTTTTTCTGATCTTTTCGTTTGTTTTCTTCAAAAATTCGGCCGCTGTCGGATGTTTTTTTTCTTTTTGCCTTTTATATGTTTGTCAATTCACAAATCAACGTTTTCTTAAAAAGTTGTTTGGAAATTAGAAAATTTAAAAAATTACTTTTTCCAAAAACATGTGTTAAAAAACAATCGAAAACCAAGGTCCCTAATCTGATTTTGAAAAGGGCCCCTTAAACTCTTAGTATATGGCCACCTTTTCCGGTATAGCTCGTTTTATTTGACCGCACAGATGAAATTACATTCCCATGTAAGTGAGTACCCTTCTATCTCTATTTGTAAATGTATGGGAATGCTTTTTCGTGTGCTCGTGAGCATGTGTGATCGTGTCACACGTTTTGTGACCCCAGACAGGCCTTCCGTTGAAAAGAGCAAAAGACCTTCGTCTAATTAATGTTTTCCTGCCCTTGTCTGCTCTTTTGATTTCTCAGAAGTCAAAACATGACGTGTTGTCTGCAACCTTGCAGAGTCATCAAATCCCGCACGTGCACATCGCCAGGTCAGAGAAAAGATACGGAGTCTGCGCTAAAAATAACCAAGGTGATCTCTGGATTGCGCAATTGTCTCAAGCAACCATATTTGTTTTGCTTGTTTTTAAACAAAACCTTTGAATACACAGTGGCCATTTAAAAAAAACCAATGTATGTCCAGTTCAAGATCTCACTTGGTTCTTATTTTATAAAAATTTCTTAATTTTTCTTTTTTTTTGTTTTGCATAGTTTTGCGATTTGGTATTTTCTTGTTTATGTTTGCCAATTTTCCAAAATAACAGCAAAATAATTACACTTAATTGCGCTTTTTAATAAGCGTTTGGGAGTACTATGAAGACGAGGGTGGCTGAAATGCGGGCGGGACCCAGAAAGTCCGACCCAAGAAGCTATGACAATGAGCGAGAAAAACGTCTCTGATACTGTAGGGTCAATATCGATTTTTGTTGTGCTAGAATACTTTCCGAGAGGTATAAAAACGTTTGTAATGCAAATCATGCCAAATCCCATAATTTTTTAATATTCAGGCGTAATTAGCAGAAAACAAATCGTAAGGTATATAACTTTTTTTTTGAAATTTCTTAACTTTTTCATTTCAAGGTCAGGTTTCGAGATTTGCCTTTTACTTGATCGTTTTCTACGAAAAATTTTAAATCTACGTTTTCCTCAATAATTTCAATTTTTAAGTAGTTAAAAATTAAATACTCAATATTTAAAAGGAGAGGACCTCGTAAAACTGATTTCTCAAAGTATCTTTATTATAGTTTCATCGAATAGATATCGTTTCCACGATTCTGAAACATACCCCTTTAATATTATTTGGACTGCAAAAGGGGCGCGTTTACACGGCCGTTTTACGCGTAAATACGGCTAGAGTGGGCGAGAGACTGTGGGAAAAGGAGAGACGCAGAGTTGGCGGCAATTCAAATGACAATTTCCCGAAAATTTCAAGAGCTCCAAAATTGCTTCATTTTGATCCAACATTTTTCGGAATCCTGGGAATGAGATTTAGGCTTTTATCGCAAATTAGAAAAATTATTTTTACGCGGACCTTCCCCTTTAAAATTAAAATAAAGCATTTTTGCGCCAAAGAAGACTATCTTTGCGTTTAGGGTAGTTTTTAATACATGGTTTACACATATGTAAATAACAAACAAAAAAAACTAAAATAAAAGTTTTTGACTTAAGTACCCCAAATGTTATTGCAAATGTAACCATCAAATAAGGTAAGTGCCAGGTCTCCCAAATTGACCCAAAATGAAATGAAACCCAATTTTTCAAAATGTTATTAATGTTTATGTAATTTTTTAAAAAAAATGGGCCCATTGAAAACGATTGAATTATTGTAAACGAAAATGATTGAAAACGTATGAAAATGTATGAAAAGCCCTTTTGAAGAAAAAAAACTATAAGGACCAGCACAATAACCCGAGACAAAAATCGATTTTTATCTGAAAATTGGTTTCTAAGGACATCTCTTTAAAAAAATTTATATCTTTAATATCTTTAAAAAAGTTTAAGGACATATCTTTAAAAAACATTTTTAAAGACATGTGTTTAATAACGTTTTCCCAAAAACAATACCAAAACCGTTTGTTCGTTAGATAATTCCCGTCTTCGAGAGAACAGCCGCTGGTTTTCGGAATAGCGGGCAAGTCCTGAACTGTACCATTTTTTCTAACCATAACTTTTGAATGCAAACCCCCTTCTACACTATCATTTTCTTTTTTTGACGTAGGTGTTGGAAATTGGGTGGGTACTCACAGAAAATGGCAATCATCGAAAACAGCACGGCGAGGACGGCTACATTTAATCGGATGAAGTTCAAATTGAGTGACATTGTGGTATGATGAAGATTAAAGTTCTACAACAAAAAATAGTGACCGTAATCTAAGTGGCCTTAATAAAGATCAAATCATCAAATTGGGTTTAATAAGTGTTAAATTATCCAACCAGTGTCTTTCTGTAAATTGTTGATTGCTCACTTTTTAATAATGGGTAATGTAAAAAAGAATTAATAAAAATAGGCGAGAAATACTGATTTTTAATTTTTAATTGTTAAGGTTAAATTTATAAACTTACAACTTAATTTTTCTTTCTAATTGTTTTTTTAAAATTTTTAACATTTGCAACTTATATATTTTTAAAAAAACTTACAATAAAAATTCGATCACTTCTATATAATAAAATATAATTTGGAAAAATGTAAAATATTTAAAATTGCGTTTCAGAAAAAAAGTAGATGCTAACTTTGTGCATTTTATCGGAGTTGGCTCAACCAAAAAAAAACATCGAGGGTACGGATCCACTACTTGAAAAATAGAAAAAAAACAACTTTAAAATTTTTTTATTTTTTTTTACTTTTGTATTTTTTTAAAAAAAATTTTTCGTTTTAAAAATAAGCAATTTCTATTTTTTAAATTTGCAATTAACCTTCTAATTTTCTATGTTCTAATTTTGAAAATATATTATTTAGAAAAAATGTCAATTTTTAAAATGTAAACTTTGTGAAAAAAATTGATTTCCACCGGGAACAAAACAAAGGAATAATTAAAAAATAATTTATAAAAAATTATAAAAAAAAGGTTTAAAATGGCGTTTCAAAAAACGTCTGATAAAAGAAAGACTACCTTTTTAAATTGGGATTAAAAATATTTTTTTAAATAAAAAATTGAAAAAAAAGGTTGCTCCGGTGTAGACCCTCGATGTTTTTTCTATAAGTAATTTGTAGTTTTTACATCAATCATGTAATCCGTTTACGCGCTCAATTTTATGTAAATTTTTTATCTATCGTCTGAAACCCATAAGAAACCGGCGTTTGCGTGAGTACACTCACTGTTTTATTTACTGTTGTATATGTTGTATAGTTTTTATTATTTTTCTTAATTTAGCACAAAAGTGTAGTTATATATTTTTATAGTTAAAGCACTATCAGACTTCAATTAAATTAAATTTATACTTCCCATGAATAAATGTAAATAATTTCATACGTTCCTAGCTTGATGTATTTGATGACAACCATTTTCCATGACTACATTTTCATTTTTAAAATTAATCCGACTTTAAAACACAACAAAACCATTATTCACTTTTATTACAATAAATATAGTCGTTTGATATAAAAACCAAAATAAACTCGGTATATTTGAAATGGGATATATGCGGTTAAATAAAGCCTGATCTGTCTATGACTAAGGGGTTGGCCTAGGGGGAATGTGTACTTTTATCAGAGAAAGGAGAAAGAGTGGACCTGGATTATGGGAGATCTTGAAAAAAGGACCCATGAGGGTGAATGGGATCACAGATTGATCTAAAGATCTCTAGGAGGACGCCAGCGCCCGCTTACAATCGCTTCTTCTCGTCGATGGCGGAGCTCGTGTAGAAGGTCTGAAAAATTTGGGTTAGAAAAGTTTTCTCTCTCTTTCTCTCTCTCTCTCTCTCTCTCTCTCTCTCTCCCTCTCTCCCTCACCTTGTTGCACATGTGTCCCCTGCAGCAGCAGAAGAACGGTCCCCCCTCTCCCTCATCAGTAGCAATGCAGGCGTTCTTCTGGCAAGCGTCCTTCAGCACGTCATCCTGCAAATAAAATTTTATAAGGTCCACTTGAATTGACATGCCGAATGGCTATAAAAAGCGAACAAAGGATTAAAGATTACTCGTTCTTCGAGCAATACCAGACAGTCCTATCAGTTTGGAACGAGACTACCCCCTGTTTACTGTCTAAGGCACGTCAGCCACACAGCGAGCCCAGATTTTAGATAACGACACAGGAAAGCTCATGGTTACAGTAATCGATCTTTAGACTTTTCTTATCTCTTGGTATGATACTCAGCCAAGATGCAGTCAATTTGAGGGCTTTAAAGGGGAAGGACCTTGTAAAATCGATTTTTCAAAGTCTCTTTTCAATTGTTTCATTGGATAGACATGGTTTCCACGATTCTGAAACAAACCCCTTATATATTATTTGGACTGCAAAAGGGGCGCGTTTACACGGCCGTTTTACGCGTTTGCTGAACGGAAACACGGCTAGAGTGTGCCAGAGAGTGTGGAAAATGGGGAGACGCAGAGTTGGCGGCAATTCAAACTACAATTTCCACAAAGTTTCAAGCGCTTCTAAATCGATTCATTTTGGTTCAAAATGGGTAACATAGGTATTTTTCGGAATCATTGGAATAAGATCTAGGCTTTTTTCACAAAATCAGAAAAAAAAATTTTTACGCGGTTCTTCCCCTTTAAGGTCCTATTTCAGCGCTCCACGTGGACTTGTTTGCCACATCATTCCACTGTTTTACGGGTAAGATACTCAGTCAAGCTGCCAAATTGAAAAAGGTGAAATCTAGACTTCAGACACCTTGCCCTTCCAACCGGAAGGGCCCCCGCCCGCCTGGGTTCCTAAACCAAAATGACGCCGGCCTTGATTGCACCCCGCTCCTCTAAACGTCATCGGCTGGGCTGGTATTTCGGGGCCCTGGAAAATATTTACCCATGGTCCATGGGAATGATGACACACGCAGACAATTTGATTGTGTTCGTGTGTGTGCAAGCGTGCACAAAAGGTTAATTTACGGACAGAATGGGGAAGTAAAGGCCACTGAGAGCAGTATTTCCCGGAGGACAGTGGAGGAATGCGTCAAAACCGCTATTTTGAAGCTAAAAGTCCGAAAAAGTGAATTTTTCAAATTTGTCATAATGGCGCAATTGGGAGAGGCGCGACTGGGACACTAACACTTGTTGGTTCGGATCCCCTCGGATGAATTTATATTTCTGGGGTGATAAAGCCTATTTTGAGGGTAAAACTAACCTCCTGGTGGATCCAGCAACCCTGCTTCAAGGCATCTCCGTCCTCGGTGAAGACGGCCATGCAAGCGAGGCCGAGACCCTTGACTCCCATGGAAGACTCCTCGGAAACCTTGCAGCGGATCTTGGTCTCATCTCCGACCATGGAGTCCCTGGAGGCACACTCCAAGTACTCCTCGCCGTGCTCGTCCTTCTTGTAGACAGCGATGGGCCTAAATAACCGTTTTGAAGGAACATCAATGGCGCAGTGGTAAGTTTTTCGCGCAAGAAAATGGTCAAAGGTTCGAATCCCCGCCAAGCTATAAAGTTTCCTTTTCCAAATCAGATTGCAATTTTGTGACCTATGGCCGAATGGTAACTTTCCCGCCTCAAGAAAATGGTCAAAGGTTCGGATCCTCGGCTAGTTATATAGTTTGCTTTCACAAATCAGAGTGTAATTTAGCAACCTATGGCTGAATGGTAACTGTCGCGCCTTAAGAAAACGATTCTTGGTTCGGATCCCCGCCAAGGTAAATAGTTTTATTTTAGCTAGAATTACAATTTAATGCCCAATGGCCGAATGGTAACTGTCGCGCCGCAAGAAAATGGTTGTTGGTTCGAATCCCCTGCCTTTTAACTTCCTAAAACTGTGGTCCTGTTGCACTAAAACGCTTTTTAAGTGATCTCAAAACATCAGGAGATCACACTCCATCTAGAATGTGGCCTGGCACGTGATGTGGTTTGTTACGTCAACTCCTGAAAAGTGCGTTCGGCTCAGACAGATAAGATTACTTTCTCCTCAAAGACCACACTGCACAAGGAACTGATTGGTGTTGAATTCTGTGCTTTTAATATCTAACTCAAAATTAGTACAGATGGCCTAATGGGTAAGATAAGATTATCAAACTATTGATCGAGGGTTCGATCCCCCTAGCCTTTTTTTCTGTTTTGGAGAGGTTCCAATCCCCAAACCATACGCTTTTCTCCGGGCTCCTAACATTTTCCAGCACCTTTTTTGTTTACGCCAGCTGTCTATCTCTATGCCTCACAGGATGCCAGGCGATCTTTACGCATGTTTCCCATATCCGCCGGCTGCAGACGCGTTTCCTATGCAATTATGACCGATTTCCTGTTTTGATCTACCCGCTGACCTACGTAACACTCACATTTTCTGAGACCTGTGGTGCTTCGACTTCTGGTGGTGGTGGTTGAGGTGCTTGTGCTCGTGGCGGGCCTCAGCTACCTCTTCGGCGTCTTCGAGGCCGTACATGTCGTAGATCTGAAAACGAAGTTTGAATCTGGGTCCTGCAGCAATTAACAACGCCTTTTATTGCATAATGAACCGGCCGCGCTATAAAAGGGGCGCGCGGCAGAGCAGCTTCAAGCGCATCGTTGGTGTAATGGCTAGCATTCCGGACTCTCACCCGCACCACCCGAATTCGATCCCCCTGGCCTGCAAATCTTTTGCAATTCAGTTGTATTGTTTTGAAACCAATTGCTGAACTTTTTCTAGCCTTTTTAATCCCTAATAAAATTATTTGCTTACCGCAGCCGATCGAGCTTCAACGAAAGTCAAGGCAAAGGCCGAAACAAGAACCAGGGCGGTGGCGAAGATGGTAGTCCTCATTTTGTGCACTTCTGAAATTAAAAAGGGATTATATTTTTATTATAAAAGAAAAAAGAGCAAAAAAAGAAGCAATAATTACATTAATAATGGGTAAAAATCGAGGAAGTAAAGAAAAATGAACATTGAGATGTGGTAGACTTTCCTATCGGCACGTGCCACACTTTTTCTGTTGTTTCATTGGGTCTAGACATCAATAAAAAAGAAAAGCTGCCTTGAACTTTCGAATTTGTATGGGTGGTGTAATGGCTAAGGACCCAGGCTGGTAAACTAACACTTGTTGGTTCGACTCCCTGGCCAGGCAATGTGAATTGTTCCTCTTGAAAATTGGTCTCTGGGTGCTGAATCAGCTGTCCTCTTTTCGATGGTCGTAAAAACCTCCATAAAAACAATGGTTATGAGGAAGTAATCAACCGCAGACGTCTGGCTGCGGAAATTCCCTCTTTGCAGTTAGAAAATACATGAATAGGCAAGGGATTAGGCGGAAATTTCAAGGCATTTGTCATGTTTGGGCGAGTGTCTAGCCCAGATTTTGTGTTTTAAACAGGAGAAGTTTGTGTTTTAGTGTAGGAGGGGGGGGGGGGGAATTACGAGCGCTTTCGAAAGTGTAAGAGGACAAGACGGCGATAAGGAGGAGAGTGAAGGGTGGTCTGCTTTTCGTCTATCTTTAGGGCAGTTTTTAGGCGCCCGTCTGGTCCGCAAATTCCTGATAAAAGGGAGAGAGGGAATAAATATTGGTTATGGGCACATCCGGTTGAAGGCTTGTCTTGGAAGAAGGGGGATGACTGAAAAACAAGGCAAAACAGTGGTATAATGTGGCAAAATGACTTAAACTGTGGAGTAATGCGTCAAGAATGATTAAAACATTGGAGTAATGCAGCAAAATTCCTAGAACAATCAGTTTTGAGTTGAAATTTAAGAATTGAAATTTGAAATATTGGAGTAATGTGGCAAAATTTTGAATTTTGAATAATGCAGCGAAAATGACTTAAACATTGGAACATTGCGGCAAAAGCTACAACAAGATTTGTTAATTTGGATGGGTGGCCGATTGAAAAGAACTAAAATTTGGAACATTGGAGTGATGTGGCAAAAATTTGATTTGGAATAATGCGGCAAAATGGGTAAAACATTGGAATAATGCGGCAAAATTTCTAAAACAACCAGTTTTAAAGGTTGAACTCTGAATTGAAGTGAAATTTGAAACTTTGGAGTAATTCGGCAAAAATTTGATTCGGAATAAAGCGGCCAAATGGTTAAATCATTTGAATAATACGGTAAAATTCCTAGAACAACCAGATTTGAAGGTTGGACTAAATATAATTGGATTCTGAAACATTGGAGTAATATGGCAAAAAATTGAATTAACTTTCAGACTTTGAATGTGGAGAAGGTGAAAGTGGAGAACCAAAGCAGCTTGAAATCCGAAGGCTTGATGACTGGCGCAGAGCAGAAGGCAGGCGTGGCTCCAGGCCCGGTAGGCACCGACTGGAGTGCAGACATCATCAGTCTCGATATGGGCAGCGAGGCACCGCCCCCAGTCACCCCTGCCTACAGTAGGCGGGGCGGCCACGCCCCCTCCCGGCGGTTCGGCTGAGATAAGGTAGGCGGCACCTACTGTCTGGGCGCTATCTCGTAGGTAAAGATAGAGGAGACTGGGCAGGGCGTGGAAAAGGCGGAAAGGCAAGGCCTAGACAGGTGGACACCTGCCTCGTTTTTTTCAAGGACGCCTGGAACTGTAGCCACTCATCTGGACAGGTATTAACGGGAAAAAAAGGGACAGATGTTTGGAAATTAGACTTCTTTTCTTTGAAATAAGGGGCATGACGTCAAAGTAACTAAAATTTGAAACAGTGGAGTGATGTGGCAAACATTTGAATTTGAAATAATGCGGCCAAATTGTTTGAAACATTGGAATAATGCGCCAAAAACGATTGAAACATTGGAATAATGCGCCAAAAACGATTAAAACATTGGAATAATGCGGCCAAAATGATTTAAACATTGGAATAATGCGGCAAAATGCAACTAGATTTGCAGGTTTTTTGCTCTCTCTCTCTCTCTCTCTCTCCCTCTCTCTCTCTCCCTCTCTCCCTCTCTCTCTCTCCCTCTCTCTCTCTCTCTCTCTCTCTCTCTCTCTCTAAACCCCTGATCTGTGACGAAAGACTAAAAAGGCCGTAGGCGGCGGGGCCACGTTGCCTAGCACTAAATTAGCGCAGGTTGTAAAATCGCAAGTAAAAAAGCGTCTGGATAATTTGAACCGACGTTTTAACGATCTCTACCCTGTGTACAATTCTTATTCACACGTGAACAGCATACGCAGTTCTTAAAAGACGCTGCAGTGTTAATTGCACCATTCATATGGAGAAAAACAAGTGGGAGCAGTGAGGTCAGAACACACAAGGCGCTCAAAACACGGCGTTGCCTGGAGTCAAGCCGCTAGGTTTATTTGATGCTGCTTTAAAGATGACTTACTGGACGTTTCAAGGAATGGAAAGGTGAAAAAGGAAGCCGTCGAAGGAGGGTGGGAGCAGGTGAATCCTCCCAGGCTGGAGAGCCTGGTCTGCTTAAGGAAAGCAGCGGTGGGCTTTTATACGCTAAGATATCTTTGTCTCCACCCTTTCGTAGGTGGGGCTTATGTGTAAATAAGGCAATGTCTGGGACATAATTCGCCACAAAGAGTGATAGTGAAATTGGTTGGACTAGAACTTAGGCTTGGTCAGGAGTCACAAACTTCCGAGAAAGAGAGAGAGAGAGAGAGAGAGAGAGAGGGGGGGAGAGAGAAGGGCAGAGATAGAGATAGAGACAGAGACAGAGAAACAGACATAAAGAGAGGGAGAGAGACATAGACAGAGATAGAGACAGAATTAAAAGAGACAGAGATACAAAGACAGGGGCAGAGACGGAGAGAGAGAGAGAGAAGGAGAGAGAAAGACAGAGAGAGAGGACAGAGAGAAGGACAGAGAGAGATAGAGATAAAGACAGAAAAACAGACAAAGAGAGAAAGGGAGGGTGAGAGAGGGAGAGATAGAGATAGAGAGAGTGAGAGATAGAGAGAGTGAGAGAGTGAAAGGGAGAAAGAGAGAGAGAGAGAGAGAGAGAAAGAGAGAGAGAGAGAGAGAGAGAGAGGGAGAGAGAGGGAGAGAGAGAGACAGAGATAGAGATAGAGAAACAGACAAAGAGAGAGAGAGAGGGAGAGAGAGAGAGAGAAAGAGAGAGAGAGAAGCTGATTCTGAGACAGGAAGCTGGTCTCTTTTATACTAGTCTCTCTAGTTTTGTTTTCCCATTTTCAGAAACCAAAGGTGGCAAACTTTTTCTCCTCATTTCCTCTTCTAAGAAAACCGTCGAGTCGGAAAATCTAAACCAAGAACACCGTTTTTTTTCTCGTAGACGTAAATCCTTTCAAATAGGGCGAAAGTCTAAATTTGAAACTTCTCGGCTTCACAACAACGTGGGCATTCAAAGAGAGCGGATCGAAAACCACCTCTCCTTAAAAACAAGCTTGAACTGACCTGATTAGCACGCTTCAGGTAATTTCGGGCCCATGTTTTCAGACATGTGTCCTCAACTAACGTGAAAAACAGCTTACGTGGGATACACCACTTTTTTTTTAAAGTTTTTTTGCAGAATTATATGTCTTTTATGTAGAATGTGTTTTTATTTTGCAAAGCTTTTTTAAAGTTTTTGAATACAGGTTTTGAGCCATAAACAACACAAATTTAGTATGAAGAAAGAAATTTAAAAGCCACAAAAAAACGTTTTGTTTTGCGAATATTGTTTACAAATATGTTTGGTATTTAAGATGCAAAACGTATTTAGGCTACAAATCTGCACCCCAAATAGAATAAAAATGGAATTAATTTTATTTGTTGACTCTTTTGGCGAGACACGTTAGGTATTTATTTTTGGGTCTGCCATCAGGAAATACTAGACATGTTTGAATGTTCTTTAGGTTAAATGCGTGGGAAGATGTCAAACAGCATTTATAAATGACACGGAAGGTGTATAAAAGTCTATTCACGTAAGATTTTAGGAGTGAATCTTTGGGGGAATCCGTTGATGCAGAAAATGAGAGAGAAAGAAAGAGAGAGAAAGAGAAAAAGAGAAAAAAAGGGAAACATAAAAAGAGGGAAAGAGAAAAAGGTAAAAAGAAAAAAAGAGAGAAAGAGAGAAAGAGAAAAAAGGTAAAAGAGAAAGCGAGAAAGAGAGAGAGAGAGAGACTGAGAGAGAAAAAGAAAGAGAGTTAGAGAGAAAGAAAGAAAGAGAGAGAAAGAGAGAAAAATAGAGAGAGAACAAGAGAAAGAAAGAAAAAGAGAAAAATGAAAAAGAGAAAAAGTGAAAAAGAGTGAGTGAGTGAGTGAGTGATTGAGTCTGTGAGTTAGTGGGTGAGTGAAAATCTGATTTTCATAGTTTAAAAAAACAATTTTTCTATATTCCTCAGACGCTCGAAAAAAAAACAACCATTTATTTCAATTTCCATGAATTCGAAAGTTCATTGTCTCTTTTTGATCCTCATCTTTGTAGCCAAACGCAATTATAGTACCTCAATTTCCAATTTTAATAGTTTTCAAAGTAAATTCCCTCTTCTGTTTACGTCAGAGCCTCCCTCAATTACACCTATAATGTCCTCTGAACTTACAGGAAATGAAGCGTGGTTAAGCCCCTTTGCAAACCCTGATGACGAAGCTCGCATGACACGTGGATCTTCTGGTTTTTGTCCCCAGGAAAAAGGCAGATTCGTACAAATTGACGAGCGGATAATGGGTTCATTTGGAATGACTCGGAGTGATTCATAAGCTACAACTGCAGCAGGACAAATGAACTAATGGGGGCAGATGAATGGCGTCTTGCCATATGACACCAGATCAGGGGGAGCAGGGAGCTCAGCCAATTTTTTGAGGATACAAAATTCTACGATTTGAATATCTAGGCCGATTGATTGTGGTTACAATGACATAAAATTCTAGTTTTCTGGGCAACCGATCAGGTCAGCTTACCAAAAAAACTTCGAGGGTTCGGACATGAAATTTATTTTTAAACTTGTGGGACCTCAAAAACAACACACTGATTTTTAACTTAATATTTTTAAAATTGCATTAAAAGTCAAGGTGTTGTTTTTGAGGTCCCACAAATTTAAAAATAAGTTTCATTTTATTTTAAAAAGCCTTGCATTGAAAAGTTTTTGCAAAAACATCTTTTTTTTAATTTTATCGTTTGAAATGCATTAAAATGTCTTTTTTATTTTCAAGTCAAATTTTAAAATAAAAAAATACAATTTATGTCATTTTTTGCTAAACAAATTCATAAACTTTGCTGAAACATATATAAAACTTTTTTATGCTTTTTATAATCCCTTTTCGGATAAGAAAAGTTAACTTAAGGAAGGTAGACACGCTGGGAAACGCAGTAAAATTTAATTTGTGTAAACACAGGGCTCTTAAAAGCGCTCTCAGGGACCTTTTTTAAACTGTATCTCAAATTCAGAAGCTTATAAAGGTTTTAAAGAAATCATACACCAATTTGAGGTTTAAATGCGTCGTTTTGGAGAAATCTGAGCTCCAACTGCCTTTTTTACCATTCCAGACGACAGGCACTGTAAATAACCGGCTTTTTAACGAATTTTAACATTTTATTTAACATTTTAACATTTTTTTTAACGTTTTTTTTAAACATTTTAAACATTTTTTTATTTTATTGGCATTTTAACGATAAAGATGTCATTGAAAGTGGCTTCTACATCCGCATTTTCAGGAACTTTGCAGAATTGTCATCTTAACGAATTTTTTCTTAGGTTTTTGAAAGTTTGGAGTTAAAATCCGCGGTTTTGTAGAAATCCGCATCTGAAATGCCAATTTTTGACCATTCCAGGCGATATGCAAATGTGGATAACCGGTATGTTAACGAATACTTGCACTGTGTTTACGCGCCTGTCGAATCCATCGTTTATCGACTTTTTGGTAGTCACTTTCATATTTTCAATGTTCTCGCCTGAAAAGACGCAGAAAACTCTGGTTGTCTAGCACCGCGAGTTTCACACCCGTACGAGATCGACGGCCGCATACAAACTTGTAAACCCCCAGACTACCACTATAAACAAATGGAAAAGCGTATCCTCGTCTGACCTGGACATTCCCCGATAAGATTGATCTCTGACCACTGTTTCCTAATAGTTGTGACCAGTGTTCCCTATTATTTGAACAAGAATCACAAGTCACAGGGTCTTCCTAAACGTCCTCGCAAAGATAACAAGTAGCCAACAATCTTTAAAGACCACCCAGTTTTGTTTTGCACGTCGACAAAGCAAAGTATACTACTTAAAGGGGAAGGACCCCGTAAAAAACATTTTTTTCGTTTTTATGATAAAAGTCTAGATCATATTCCCAGGATTCCAAAAAATACCTCTTCTACCCATTTTGGATCAAAATGAATCGATTTCGGAGCGTTTGAAAGTTTTGGGAAATTGTAATTTGAATTGCCGCCAACTCTGCGTCTCCCCATTTTACACACTCTCTCGCCCACTCTAGCCGTGTTTCCGTGCGGCAAACGCGTAAAATGGCCGTGTAAACGCGCCCCTTTTGCAGTCCAACTCATATAAAAAGGGTATGTTTTGGAATCGTGGAAACGACATCTGTTCAATGAAACAATTGTAAAGATTCTTTAAAAAATCAATTTTAGGAGGTCCTTTCCTATTAAAGCAGAAAAACGCCGATTCCTCTTTATAAGTCTTATTTTCGGATAAGATCAATTAGTCATATCCAGTTAGGCAGATGAGCCACATTGATCCGGATTTTCCATAGACAAGGTATTTACTTGTGTTTGTGATTTCCGCGGCAGACGATCCTTCGTCATGAAAAATGGATTCAAAGGGAATTCCCGATTCCTAGACGGATCCTTTGCAGGGAACAGTTTTGCACAGGCCTTGCAAAAGGCCAACAAAGGCGAGGCATCCAAAGACAACAAAGACGGCACTTTTGATAAGGCGTGGGCGATGACTGGAAGTTTAAGCTTGCAAAAAGGTCCCTGGGGTCCAACTTTATAACTACAGTAACCCTTAAGTAACTTAAAGGGGAAGGACCTCGTAAAAATGATTTTTCAAAGTCTCTTCAAAATTATTTCATTGAGTAGATGTCGTTTCCACGATTCTGAAACATATCCCTTTTATATGATTTGGACTGCAAAAGGGGCGCGTTTACACGGCCGTTTTACGCGTTTGCCGCACGGAAACACGGCTAGAGTGGGCGAGAGAGTGTGGGAAATGGGGAGACGCAGGGTTGGCGGCAATTCAAACTACAATTTACACAAAAATTTCAACTGCTCCTAAATCGGTTTATTTTGGTCCAAAATGGGTAAAAGAAGTATTTTTCGGAATCATGGAAATAAGATCTAGACTTTTATCACAAAAACAGAAAAATTATTTTTACGCGGTCCTTCCCCTTTAATTAGAGTGAACATAGAGAACATACTGTTTTCTTCCACAAAAATCACAAATCACAAACAGTCACAAAACATGTTTTGTACATTTTGTATATCTATATTTTGGGCTGAATTCCTAGACCAGAAACTAAATTTTTGTCGCCAAGATTAGGAAAGGAACAAAAACTTGAAAAACTAAATGTATTTGTAATTCCACTTATTGGTTATTGTGAAAAACCACGTAAAAATATTTTTTTTCTGATTTTGTGATAAATCTGTAGATCTTATTTCAAGGACTCCGAAAATATATTTTTTCGGGTCAAAATGAACCGATTTAGGAGTGTTTAAAATTTTAGGGAAATTGTAGTTTGAATTACCGCCAACTCTGCGTCTCCCCATTTCCCACACTCTCTCGCCCACTATAGCCGTTTTTTTGTGCGGCAAATGCGTAAATCGGCCGTGTAAACGCGCCCCTTTTGCAGTCCAAATCATAAAAAGGGGTATGTTTCAGAATCGTGGAAACGACATCTATTCAATGAAATAATTGTGAAGAGACTTTGGAAAATCATTTTTCAAGGTACTTCCCTTTTAAAGAGACCGCCAGGGACCCTTTTTGACTTTATTTCGCCTTTTGCTTAGACCAAGAAAACAGATCGAATCCCATTTTCACGTGTCTGACAAGGCCTGCACTTTGGACGCCTGCGCCCGCCAATTTCCGTGGCAGGTGGTCTGCCCGAAATAGTGCCCCAAACGATATGAAATCAATGAACGGTCGTCTGCGCCGGAAACCAATTCCCATTGCTAGCAGAAAATGACGTTCCGAAAAGAAAAGTGCAACCGTTCTGCTGATGATTTGAAACAGGTGGTTCAAAAATTAGAGAGCTAGGCAATCAAGTCATAAAAAAGTGTTTCGTGACAGAAAAACTACTATTTCAGACTTTACGCCTAGCATGTATTCCCTTTACGCTACTAGACTATTTTGTGAACTCAAACCCGTACGACATCGGGGTTAAGATCATCTGAAAACTCAAACCCGTACGAAATCGGCAGTAAAAACTATGTTTTAAACCCAACAAAAATTTAACTCAAACCCGTACGACATCGGGGTTATGACCATCCAAAAACTCAAACACGTACGAAATCGGCGTTAAGACCATCCAGAAACTCAAACCCGTACGAAAACGGCGGACACAACTATGCGTATACCCAACAACAAGATTTAACTGAAACCCATACGAAATCGGCGGTTCACGCTATCAAAAAACTCAAACCCATACGAAATCGGGTACTAGGACTATCCCAAATCTCAAACCCGTACGAAATCGGAGTTCAAACTATGCATTTACCCCGAAGGAGTTTTTCTCTGCAAAATCTCTTTTTTCTTTGACTTATGACTAACCCTCTTCCAGAATTACAGACTCTAAAGGAGATTTACCTCAATGCCAAGAACAGCTAATGACACGAAAATCTGATTCACATTTTGTGTATTATTGTGTTTTCAGTTTTGTGTTTTGCCGTTTTCTAAATCAACGCGTGTTGTTGTTATTTTGTTGTTGACAAACCGTTCTATTCTTTCCACTGGAGAATCCCTGTTTACCACAAGAAGGTAGACAACATTTGGAAAATGTCGCTGTAAAAAGAAGGCTTGCCATTCTGGGAAGACTTGTTGAATGCACAGAAAGTAGTGCTTTTTGCGAAGAAAGACTTGAAACCTCGGTGAAACAGGCGGCCAGACAGGACAACAAGAAGACTGTCTAGGTGTAGCAAAAAGAAGCATAGTTGATTAAAAGAAACGGAACAAAAATGGACAGTTAAAGGGAAGGACCGCGTAAATATTATTTTTTTTCCCTAAACGCCTAGATCTCATTGCCAGGATTCCGAAAAATACCTTTTTCACCCATTTTGGATGAAAATGAACCGATTTAGAAGCGCTTGAAATTTTGAGGAAATTGTAGTTTGAATTCCCGCCAACTCTGCGTCTCCCCATTTCCCACACTCTCTCGCCCACTCTAGCCGTGTTTCCGTGTGCAAACGCGTAAAACGGCCGTGTAAACGCGCCCCTTTTGCAGTCCAAATCATATAAAAGGGGAGAATCGTGGAAACGACATCTACTCAATGAAACAATTTTAAAGATATTGAAAAAAAAAAAATTTTACAAGATCGTTCCCCTTGAAAGGAACAATAATGATTTTTTTCCGAGTGTGTTTTTCAAACAAAAAAACTTGATTGTGGTTGAAAAACAAACACAATTCAACAAGCTAAAAAATGCCTCGTTATTGGGTTATCAAAGCTCGATAAGTCTAAAATTGAGTTTAAATGACACTCTTCGATACATGCTTCCAGCTTTATACAAACTGTATTTGTCTATTATGATCATTACTGTATACAGCGGGCCCAACCTTGCCGCGGCCGCCGATCTCGTACGGGTGTGAAAATCACGGCGCTACCATGTCAGACAACCAGAGCTTTCTGCGTCTTTTCAGGTGGGAACACGAAAATTCAAAAGTCTCGACCAAAAAGCCGATAAACCGATGGATTGGAAAGACGCGTAAACACCGTGCACGTAGTTTGTTGAAATGCCGATTATCCACAGGTGTCTGTCGCCTTGAATGAAAAAAGGCATCTCAGATGCAGATTTTTCCAAAAGGACCCATTTAAACCGTCATATATTTTCTAAAAAAAACTTTTCAAGTTATTTAATATGAGATAAAGTCATTAAATATCCGTGACGGATACTTTAAGCAATTTAAATAGAAAAAAACCTTGTTTTGATATTAAAAAGTTCTAACTGAACTTTTATAAATAATCATAGCCTTAAAGTGTTTTATGAACAATAGAAACGTAACCAGCCACTTTGTGACGTTATGTGAAACATGTCAAATGAAGCGACGCGACAGCTTATAAATAATTTTTGGGCTCAAAAGTTTTGTTGGAGGCCAAAAACGGGCAGAGTCGAGAAAATTAGAACAGGGGCTGACCCATGGTTTTGCTAAATGTAAGAAAAGGGTTTCTAATGTAATTAATTTGCAATGTTTTTCAACTACTGTTTTTGTGAACAATATTAAATACAATGTTAAAGGACCGCATAATTTTTTTGATTTTATGATAAAAGCCTAGATCTCATTCTCAGGATGCCGAAAAATACCTCTTTCACCCATTTTGGATGAAAATGAACCGATTTAGAAGCGCTTGAAATTTTGCGGAAATTGTAGTTTGAATTCCCGCCAACTCTGCGTCTCTCCATTTCCCACACTCTCTCGCCCACTCTAGCCGTATTTCCGTGCGGCAAACGCGTAAAACGGCCGTGGAAACGCGCCCCTTTTGCAGTCGAAATCATATAAAAGGGGTATGTTTCAGAATCGTGAAAACGACATCTATTCAATAAAACAATTGTAAAGAGACTTTGAAAAGTGAATTTCACACGGTCCTTCCCCTTTAAGGAGACTTCGAATTACCCTAAAATTTTTTAGGAGCCTTCATGGTCAAGTGGCTAAGAGGTCGGACTGGTAAAATAAACAACCCCAGTTCGATCCCCACTCGTCAATTTTAATATATAATTTTTTTGCGAATGTGTGTTTTGGATTTTTTGTCAATGTTTATGTTTTGGCTTGCATGTTTATATTTTCTGTGTTTTCATCAAGCAAATATCGAAGACTATTTACGCTCCTCTTTTGCAAAGAGCCTAACATTTTGAGTAGAATAAGCCGTGAAGCGTCATACACAATGCTGAATGTCTGAAGGGATTGCAAAGAAAAGGCCAAGAACCCGGTTCATTAGAAAATTAGCTTCTGACGCACCCAGATCAACGCAATGGCATTAGGCTTTGAAGGGAATAATGCATAATTTGCTTTTCACAAATGGAATCTCTCAACAATTTTACTTAAAGGGACCCTAAGGTACCCTTTTTGACTATATCTCAAGTAAAAGAGCTTGAAAAGCTTATTCAAAAAAATTTATAACAGTGTGGGGTTTAAATGCGTAGTTTTGAAAAAATCTGCATATTATATTCCATTTTTGGCCATTCCAGGCGGCCCATGAATAACCAATTTTACGAACTACTTGTTCGGTGTTTACGCATTCTTTCAATGCAGCGATTTATCGACGTTTTAGTCGTCAATTTCGAATTTTCAATGTACCCGCTTGAAAAAGACGCAGACAACTCTGGTTGTCTGCCATGGTAGCGCCGTTAGTTTCACACCCGTACGAGGTCGGCGTGCGCGAAAAGGGTGAACAAAAATGAACAGAATAGGAAAATGTAAGTCGAAAAGAGGTCCCTTTAACCGAATTTCACCAATGTGGCATGGGAACGACCTAGAAAATTCGGAAAATGGGCAGCCCGGTGTTTAGTAAAAATCATATTTTGACTGTAACTTGTTTTAAACTTTTTTTTCTGTTTTTTTTAAATGTTGTTAACATGAATGCAAAAGTTACCTTGTAAACGAAGATTCGAACTGCCCTATGAAAATTTCAGTAGTTTCCATAGCCAAATGACTAAGAGGTCTGACTAGTAAGCTAAACAACCCAAGTTCGATCCCTGCTCGATAAAACTTTTTTTACTTTTATTGTTTTTAACCGTTTCAATAGACATATGTTTTTGGTGTCATACAGAATAGTTTTAAATTATTAAAAAACTAAAAAAGTTTTTTTCCAAATAATATTTATACTTTTCAAATATATTGGAGAGCAAGGCGTTGAAAAGAGGCCCCCTTTAATGGAAAAGGACATCGTAAAATTTATTTTTCAAACTCTTTTCACAATTGTTTCATTGAATAGAAATCGTTTCCACGATTCTGAAACATACCAATTTTATATGATTTCGACTGCAAAAGGGGCGCGTTTACACGGCCGTTTTACGCGTTTGCCGCACGGAAACACGGCCAGAGTGGGCGAGAGAGTGTGGGAAATGGGGAGACGCAGAGTTGGCGGCAATTCAAACTACAATTTCCCCAAAATTTCAACCGCTCCCAAACCGATTCATTTTGGTCCAAAATGGGTAAAAGAGGTATTTTTCGGAATCCTGGAAATGAGATCTAGGTTTTTATCACAAATTCAGTATAATAATTTTTACGCGGTTTTTCGCCTTTAAAACAATAAAAAGTGGTCTAATTTTAACTTTTTGTGTACGTAGGAAAGGAAAGTTCACAAATTAAACTAAAGGAAATGAAAAAAGGTTACAGACAAAATTAGAAAACATGCACTTATTACACTGACAGGTAGACTTTTCATAAAAAAGAGCTGGGAACTTTCGCTAAGAAATCAAAGGTTATGAGATTATGTGAAACATGAATATACAAATATAGAAAAGGATTAAAAATATAGATAAAAATTTAAATTCATCTTTTTTTCTCATTTTCCACATCTCGGAGCATTCCGACCCTTGGTCTGAATGGTCAATTTCCCCCCAATTTCCCAATTGTTTTCCAAACAACCGGAAGTGCCTATTTTCGGTAGACACGCGCCCACATAAAAAGCAGACTGGTGGAAAAATAGCACCCTTGACAACAACCTCACATTGCGCTTAATTCGAAAGCTATTTCATGCGTGAGAACTGGCGAGACGGAATTTTTTGAAGGCGAAAGTTCGGGGACTTTCATTTTTTTTCTTGTTTTTTCCAGGTGACGTTGAATATAATGAATTTCTCTTGGAAGTGTTTTCCAGACGCTGCACTTTCTATCATAACCGCTTTCCTGCGGTGGAGATGTCTAACCGTGATATTGGCATCTGATGTATGTTGTGCTATGTCTGGCCGTTAAACAAACACCACTTATATGTAGTGTTGATAATAAGGTCGGGGCAACAAGTGAATACAATACAAGGATATAATTAGAGCACAAAAATGGGATGTGAGGGCATTCTTTGTCTGGTGTACTATTAGGAGAAGATTGTTAATGGGAGTTGATGGAAATAAAAAGGAAAAGCAGGGAAAGATAGAAAAAGGGAGAGAGAGAAAAGGGGGAATAGAGAAGGAAAGAGAGAGAGAGAGAGAAAGAGAGAGAGAGAGAAAGAGAGAGAGAGAGAAAGAGGAGTTAGAGATAGAGATAGAGAAAGAGGGGAGTTAGAGAAAGAAGGCGAGAGGGCGAGAGTGAGAGGAGAAAAGGAAAGAAAAAGAAAAAAAGAGAAAAAGAGAAAATAGAAAAAGAGAAAAAGAGAAACAAATAAAGAAAGAAAGAGCGAGAGAGAGAAAGAGAAACAGAGAAAGAAAGAGAAAGAAAGAGATAAAGAGAAAAAGAGTGAAAGAGAAGAGAAGAGAAAGATAAATAGAAAAGAGAAAAAGAGAAAAGGGAAAAAGAGAAAGATGGAGAGAAAGAGAAAGAGAGAAAAAAAGGAGAGGAAAGGAGAAAAAGAAAAAGAGATGAAGAGAGAGTGAGAGACGGAGAAAGAAAAAAAAGAGAAAGATAGAGAGAGAGAAAGGGAAAGAAAGAAAGAGAGAGAAAAACAGAGAAAAAGAGAAACAGAGAAACAGAGAAAGGGAGAAAGAAAAAAAGAAAGAAAGAAAGAAAGAAAGAAAGAGAGAGAGAAAGAAAGAGAGAGATTAGAGAAAAGAAGAAAGAGAGAGTAAGAGAGAGAGAAAAAGAGAGAGAAAGAGAGAAAGAAGGAGAGTAACAGAGAGAGAGAAACAGATAAAGAGAAAAACAGAGAGAAAGAAAGAGAAAGAGAGAGAAAGAAAAAGAGAGAGAGACAGAGAGAGAGAGAGAGATAAAAAGAAATAGATTGGTTTCCATTGTATCCATTTTACCTCCCACGTAATCTTTCCGTAACTGGCCAGTTTAGAATTCCTGTTGTTCGAGACAAAGGATGTAATCAAACCAACAACATTCACCTTTTCCGTTTTATCCACGTCATTTAGAACTGAGAACCAAATTGCGTGCCCCTTGGAGGGAAGCTTGCAATTTAGGGATTTCACACTTGACCAGGTCTGGATTCTTTTTAGGGAACCCTCTTACGGCAGACGCCTGATAGGCGCTTGTCAAGGTTGTTTACGTTACATTCCTTCGACTTTTGGCCTAGTTAAAGACTTATCGCCCTTTGTGTCGCATTTCCACGTCGAAATGCTCTTCTTAAGAGATTCTGCGGTTATCTAAAGTGGAGACAACAAGGGTTTGGCGCCAAAATGCGGCAGAACAAGGGAAGGGGTAGACAGTAAACAGTTTCAGGCTTGGAGGGGTTTTGAAAACTTTGAACTGGAAAAAAGCCTTTGAAAAAAGATTTCTGAAATCTTAGTTTTTTTTCAAAGACTTTTTTTATTTTTGCCTAAAATGGGTTAAGCATGGATGAAAATTATTTCAAAATGAACAATTCGGAAAATAAATTGGGAAATAATGAAAATTATTTTTCACAAAATTCCACTAGAAAAATTTTCAACCAAATTTGATTCGATAACTTTTTGGAAAGACATTTAAAAATATTAAATTTAAATAGAAAAAAAAATTGCTCAATTGAAAAACGGTTTTGCAAGTGCCCGCAAAAGGTTTTTCATTACCAAACGAAAAAATTGTACCAATATAAAATTTTTACATTAGATTTATTAGAAAAATAAAATTAATGTAAAATAGGAAACAAAAATAGAAAAAATTTGAAAAAGTAAAATTAGATTTTTAATATTTTTTATTATAAAAACCAGGAAAACTTTGAAAAAGTTTTTTCTTTTTTCGCCAAAAAATGAAATTTTAAATTTAATATTTTCAAGTTTTTAAAGTGGTTTGAATACGAAACAAAAATATTACGAATGCAAAACCTTCAATATAAGTTTTTTTTCTAAAATTTCAAAGGAAAACAGAAAAGGGAAATTTTGAAAAATTTTGAAAACAATTAAATTTCAGAAAAACTTTGAAAACTTGATTTTTTTTGAGTTTGATAAGAAAAAAGTATTTTGATTGAAAATTATATTTTTGTTGTTTTCTAAACATCAACCGCAAAATCACCCTATATTCCACTTATCCTGTGATGCAAACATGTTTGTCCATATGACTCAGGCTTGACCGATTTGCAATTAGTGCCCGATTTCCTGACCTGCCTTCGCATTTCCTGAACTAACGACCCGTAAACAAAAGTCATCTGGATTTCCAGGGATCTCGCAGCTGCGTCAGCGCTTAGTAATTCCAATGAACTTTAGTGCTACGTCGACTGGAAAGGGCACTTTTTTCGCCCCGGTTCTCGGAACAATTTGCGCCCACATGGGTGGTCCAGTTTTTTTTCGTTCCTGGCGGAAGGAAAAATTAGCACTTTAGGGGGGTGTCGAAATGGGGAAGGTCGCTTTTTTGTACAAAATGGGAGATCTTGGAATAATTTATTAAGTACAGGCGACAGACAACTACAATTGATTGTTTTTGTATTTGTTTGAAGAAAAAAACTAGGAAAACAGAGGAATACAAAGGAAATGCCATGTTAGGAAATAGAAAATTGGCTTGTAATTAGACAGAAGGGGTTTTGAAAACTGAAAGTGAATCAGAGGCTCTCATTCTATCACGCTCACACGCTCACACACTCACACACACAATTACACACAGTCTCTCATACACTCACGCTCACACGCTCACACACACATTCACACACAGGCTCTAAAAGTCTCACGCTCTCACGCTCACACGCTCACACTTACTCACAGGCAATCAGATATATCACACACATACACACACACATACCGAAATGCCTCATTGTTTTCATAGTCACACAGTCTCTCATAGTCTCACGCTAACACGCTCACACACACTTCCTCACAGGTAATCACACATATCAAAATGTATGATTTGTCGTGTATTTTATCATTCACACACACGAACACACTCACTCACTCACCCACCAACTCACACATTCACACGTACACACGCTCAAAGTTTAATGATGATCTGTCCATTTCGTATACATATCCAAAACCCGAAATGTCTCACTGTTTTCTCATTTTCACCATGATCACCCAAAACTGTGGGTTGCAACAATTCGAGGAATGTTACTAGACGGCTATAACGCAGTTGCCAGCGAATACCATTTCCTTTGGATCCTGGTGTTTGATAGTTACAATAAATGACGTTCAGACATGGTAGTCAACAGTATACATTTAAATGTTGCTCACAATTTTCGAACGAAAATAGGGGAAAGACGAAATGGTATCCAAAGGGGGAACTTTTAAACATAGCTATGAAACAGTGGAGTTATGTGTCAAAGGCGCAAATAAGCTAAATTGGCTGATTTGGCCGAAGTTCGCACATAAGATGGAGAAAAAGTAAATCTAAAATAAAGTTAAAAATGGTTGCGAAACTATTTCGGCTAATTTGCTTGAAACAGTGGAGTATTGTGTCAAAGCCCGAGGGAAGCACACTGGCTAGTGCCATCTGTTTTGTTATGGTTTCCTCAGAAATCTGACCTTAATCGTGGTTTTTCCGTTTCAACTTGCAAGTTTTTCTCAGTTTTCTAGTTCTTCACATTTCTGCTGCCTTGCAAAACAACTGCAAAATGCGTATTTAGGAGGAAATCAAACATTAAAATTTTGGTTTGGAATGTTTTTTTCTTTTCAATCAAAAAGTTAACTTTTTCATTAATTTGATATTTTCCGCAGCATTCCAATGTTTTCCGCACAATTTCAATGGTTTTCCGCATCATTCCACTGTTAGAGCAAAACTAAAAGTGCGTGAAAAGTTTTTTACCTACCCTTGAAAAGAAGTTTTTTCCGACAGCGTCTACGTAGTGTTTATTTGGCCTCTTGTACTTTTCGAAGTATTAAAAAAGTTCTCTTTTTTCACAAAATGCGAGACAAGGAAATACAGACAGGATATGTTAAATTTAATTTTTTTATAGAATTCGCTTTTCTATCAGCGGCCTTTGGTTGCCAAAAAGCGGTTCAAGCGGACTTTGGTTGCCAAACAGGCTCTACACGGCCTAAGGTTACCTTAACATGGTTCAAGCGCCCTAAGGTAGTCAAAAACAATCCAAGCGGCCTTTGGTTATCAAAAAGCTTTAAATGGTTTTAACCGCTTTTGAGTAACCATAGGCCGCTTTAATGCCCTTTTGATAACCATAGGCCGCTTGACCTCTTTTTGGTAACCAAAGGCCGCTTGAATCCTTCATTGTGAACCATAGGCCGCTTTAACCGCTTTTTGGCAACCATAGGCCGCTTGCACAGCTTTTGGCGACTTAAAAAAACGGCCTTTGGTCGCCGTAAAGATCTGCCAGCGGCCTATGGTTGCTAAAAAGCTGTTGAAACGGCCTATGGTTACCAATAAGCGGTCTAAGCGTCCTATGGTTACAAAAACGCGGTTAAAGCGGCCTCTGGTTACCACGGCCTTTCCTTGCTTGCTATCCAGTACTAATTTTAGCCCAAAATAGCAATCCCTTGCAGCACTTTTTCTCCCAACTAATTGCAGTGAACATGATGCTGCCAACGTGTGTCTTCCATATTTGGCATGAACTTTCCTTGATTACCAATTTCCTCTGCGCATTTCGGGAACACTCATAATGCCCCGGGGGATAATCCCGCTAGGACAGGTGACCCTTCTAAAAAGGGATCCCAGATCACTTCGTCACGTCTGCGGGATTAGAAGGAGAGATTGAAAAGGGATACTCGCAAATATGAACAGCGTGAATTTCCAAGCATTCGCTGATACTGGGATTAGAGGAGATTCGAAGATTAGGCAAACGTTCTTTGAGCTGGATTTCAACAGCTAACTTTGGAAAATCACGAGGGAGATCCCTTGACTATGGGGGGGCCACACACAAGTTTCCATTGAGGTTATTTTAGCAGACTGTTGATTTCTAATTAGATTGACCCCATGAAGTTATTCATGTTTATCGTGATTTTCTGAAGTACCCTAGGACATTTATTTGGTTTCAATTTCGGTAAAAAGCGGTCAAAGCGGCCTATGGTTACCAAAAAGCGGTTAAAGCGGCCTGGTTACCAAGAACCGGTTAATGCGGCCTGTGATTACTAACGGCGGCCTATGGTTACCAAACAGCGGTTAAAGCGGCCTAAGGTTTCCATAAAAGGGGTTGAAGCGGCCTATGGTTACCAACAAGCGGCCTATGGTTACCAACAAGCGGCCTATGGTTACCAACAAGCGGCCTATGGTTGCCAAAAAGCGGTTACAGCGGCTTATGACTACCAACAGCGGTCAGTTGTTATCCAAAAAGCGGTTAAAGCGGCCTATGGTTGCCAAAAAGCGGTTAAAGCGACCTATGGCTACCAAAAAGCGGTGAAAGCGGCCTATGGTTACTTAAAAGCAGATAAAGCGGTAAATTCTTACCAAAAAGGGGATGAAGCGGCCCATGGCTACGAAAATGCGGTTAAAGCGGCCTATGGTTGCCAAAAAGCGGTTAAAGCGGTAAATTGCTACCCAAAAGCGGTTAAAGCGGCCTATGGTTACCAAACAGCGGTTAAAGCGGCCTAAGGTTTTCATAAAAGGGGTTGAAGCGGCCTATGGTTACCAACAAGCGGCCTATGGTTGCCAAAAAGCGGTTAAAGCGACCTATGGCTACCAAAAAGCGGTGAAAGCGGCCTATGGTTACTTAAAAGCGGATAAAGCGGTAAATTCTTACCAAAAAGGGGATGAAGCGGCCCATGGCTACGAAAATGCGGTTAAAGCGGCCTATGGTTGCCAAACAGCGGTTAAAGCGGTAAATTGCTACCCAAAAGCGGTTGAAGCGGCCTATGGTTGCTAAAAAGCGGTATGCGGTTACCAAAAAGCGGTTAAAACGGCCTATGGGTACCAAAAAGCGGTAAATTGTTACCCAAAAGCGGTTAAAGCGGTCTGTGGTTACCAAAAAGCGGCTTAAAGCGGCTTGTGGGTACACTATGGGGGTCACACTTAGGTTTCCATTTAGGTTATTCTAGCAGACTGTTAATTTCTAGTTGTTAGATTAACTCCATGAAGTATTGCATGTCTTTCGGAAGCTTCTGAAGTAAGAGGCTACTTTGCTTACAATTACGGTACTTGTCTGTTTCTCTCTTTCTTTCTCTGACACTCTCTTCCTACGCACTATCTCTTGCCTTATCAATTTCCAACAAAGAGAAACTCTCATTGACAATTGTATAGGCGTACAATTAGGGGCCTATGATGAAAAGTGAAAAATTCTGGACAGGAAAGTCGCTTAACCAAACAAGTTGAAGTTTTAAATTTGGAGTTATGTCTCTTAATAAGGGGATGGTACGAGGGTTTTTGGAAGTTCACTTTCTAGGTTAACCCAAAAACTTTGATCAATTAAAGAAAGGCTTGTTTTGCCTAAAATGTCTGTTTTTCCAAATTTCGAAGCCAAAACTTGGCAAAATCGGCTCACCCGTAGGATATCGGCCGCGCCGTCAAATGGGCCTAATAGGTGACCGCAAGCGGCTGACCTGGGCGTCATAAGCCGAAAAAGCCGACCTCTGTTCTTTTTTCACTTATTGTCTATGTTTACTTATTAATATATGCGGTAGGAATACCCTTGCCGCGGCTGCCGATCTCGTACGGGTGTGAAAGATGCTGCGCATCCATGTCAGACAACCAGAGTTTTCTGCGTCTTTTTCAAGCGGGAACATTGAAAATTCAAAAGTGACGACCAAAAATGGATAAACCGATAGATTCGACGGACGCGTAAACACCGTGCACGTAGTTCGTAAAAATGCCAGTTTTCCACATTTGATTTTTGCCTGGAATGGCCAAAAATGGCATTTCGGATGCAGATTTTTCCAAAAAGACGCATTTAAAGGGGAAGTACCTCGTAAAACATATTTCTCAAAGTTTCATCACAATTATTTCACCGAATAGATATAGTTTAAACCATTCCGAAACATACCCCTTTTATATGATTTGGTCTGCAAACGGGGCGCGTTTACACGGCCGTTTTACGCGTTTGCCGCACGGAAACACGGCCAGAGTGGGCGAGAGAGTGTGGGAAATGGAGAGACGCAGAGTTGGCGGGAATTCAAACTACAATTTTCCCCAAATTTCAAGCGTTTCTAAATCGGTTCATTTTTATGCAAAATGGGTCAAAGGGGTATTTTTCGGGATCCTGGAAATGAGATCTAGGCTTTTATCGCAAAATCAGAAAAATTATTTTTACGCGGTCCTTCCCCTTTACACCAAACGACACACAGAAGTGGACTTCACATGGAAATCTTCAAGAAGCCTTCAAGAAAGCAAAAAGTTTGTTACTTTACAAAGCTTGCCAGTTGCAGTATTTTGATAAATACCAAGACATCAAACCAATCACTTACCACCAACCTTACAATTACCGTACTACCCTTCTGTAACTTTTCTTATCAGTCATTTCAGCGTGCTCTTCGCTCTTCTGTCCCGATAAAAAGTTCCACCTTTAGGAACACGTGGATTTCTTACACAGCACAACCTTTGAGAGTTCTATGACACCTAGTAAGGCGCCGTCATCTTATCTCTCTTTTGTTACTGTACGAAGTGGAGCCGAAACTCTACCCGTAAACAAAGATAAGGCGGACATAGTTTCAGAAGAACAAAGTTTTCAAAGATACGGCGTAAGTTTGGATTACCAGACTTGGAATTCAGAAAAAGTTCAGGGGGATTAGACATTAGTTAAGAAAAATTGTGTTAAAAATAAAATTACTTAAAATAAAAGTAAAAAGAACACAAAGGGGTTACTGAAGCCAGAAAGGGTTGTTTAGTAACGCCAAGGGTGACCAAAACGATGATCGACCTGAGAAACTTAGGAAAGGGGCCCGATGTTTAGTAAAAAATCAATTATAAAGGTAACTAATTTGAAATTTAATCTTCTTCAAACTATTTTTGATGTAAAGAACTGTTCTAAACAAACAAAAGATACTACGTTTAAGGAGGATTCGAACAACCCAACAAAAGTTTAAGTTATTTCAATAATCAAGTGGCTAAGGGGTCGGACTGGTAAACTAAACTACCCAAGTTCGATCCCCGTTAGACAAATTTTTTTTGCTTAAATAGGTTTATTTATTGTAATACAAAGTTTACATCTTTGCCGACATACAGAAATATTTCTTTTTTTTTCTTTTTAAAATTTTTAGCTTTCAGGTCGCGCTGTGGATTCTGGAGAGTAGCCTCGCTCGGTTCTGGCTATCGATCCTTTTCATAATTTATCAAATTCTTTTAAAACTTTTACGAGTTACAGTAATGTTTTACAGCCGCGTCGGAATGACGATTGTGAGACTATGGCGCTCCTTATCAGAAACTTGGGCGACGCCTTATCGAAACTTTCTTTTCCCAGACAGGGCAGATCCTTAAGTGAAAAACAGTACAATGGGACCTTTGAAAGATTCCAAGGGACCAACCTTAGATTTAATTTCTTAGGGATTAAACTAAGTTACATTAATAAACGTTATGTTGAAATTACAATTCTCGATTTAGATTCTCCTGCTGTTCTAAAATTCCGTTTTTACTGAAACCGTCAGCGACCTATAATCGACTTCTATTCGACTATGGTACTTGTTATTGTATACGGTAGGACCCTTGCCGCGGCTGCCGATCTCGTACGGGTGTGAAATTTGTGGCACTACCATGTCATATAACCAGAGTTTTCTGCGTCTTTTCATGCGGGAACATTGAAAATTCGAAAATGAGACCAAACAATCGATAAACCCATGGATTGGACAGGCGCGTAAACACAGTACACATAGTTTGTTAAAATACCGGTTATCGATAGCCAAATTTGGCATTTCAGTTGCAGTTTTCTTCAAAACGACGCATTTAAACCCAAAACTGTTATATATTTTGTTGAACAACTTTTAAAGCTCTTTAATTTGAAAAAAACGTCCCTGACGGTCCTTTTATTTTAAAAAATTGGATTTGGATATTTCATAGACATCACCAGCTATCCCACTGCTTTCTTATGTAAATGTGCCCCTTATCAGTCAATATTTAGTTTTGCTACGCATGGGAACCCCAAGAACACCGGATACAAATGTTGACATTGCACCATCAGAATCGCTATCCAAGTAAGATAAGTTTTAAAGGAAGCAATGTAGGGGGGGCTAGCCTATGTACGTCTTACAATTAGCTTTGTCTACCGACTTTGCCTAGATTTGACCAAGAGTGGCCGTGCCTAAAAAATTGGATGAGGGTCAAACATGAGATTTAGTGAAAATCAAATTTAAAAATTTAACTCAATTGAATTTTAATTTTTTAATATTATTTTTGCAGTAAACAACATTTCCAAACATGCGCGAAACCATTTTAAAGAGGATTCCAAATATTCAATCTAAATTTTGGTTCCTTTGGGCGAGGCTTAGAGGTCGGACTACTGAGCTAAACTACACAGGTTCGATCCCCCTTGGACAATTTTCGCTCTCTTTTTTTATTACGGGAAAATTATTTTATGCCAAATGCATTACAAATACTTTTTTAGAATGTATATTAAATTTTTTTATCTTTTTTAAAATAATTTTTGTAGAATTAGAAAATTTTCGTCTTGAAGCGTGGCTTCTGAAATTTTTGAAAACTACTGTTATAAACTTATAACTGTGTGAACTTGTTAAAAAGTATTGTTTTTATAACTGTAGTTACAGTATTCCACATCTTTTAAACATCATCAAAGTGACAAAAATTAGAAAACTCTTCCGTTCCTTATCAAAATCAATACTTAGTTTTTTTGTAAAACCGTTTTCCATGAACATTTTTAATTTGAACAATTTTATTGCTTAAATGCACGTCAAAAATCAATATCCGATTCCTTGATACGCAACGCAACCGCAACGCACGCCGTTGTTGACATTATTGACGTTGGTGCAGAATCAGATTCGCTGTGCAGGAGAGATAAGTCAGATAAGTCCTACAGAAGAGGGAAAATCAATGGGGGGGGGGGGGAACGCAGTGGCCCTAATCGATACCAACGTTTTTGGAATTTTTTTCTTAAACACTATTTCTGACTTTTTTACATCCTCAGAGGTGGTACATTGCGAGATTTCCCGCTTACAAGAAAAAACATCGAGGGTTCAAAACCTCTGACTTTTTTTGTTGTCTTAAATCCTAATTTTGAGCATTTTAAATGTTTCTACATCAGAAAAATTTCAAAATTTGCCAATTTACCTGTTAAAAAATCGTTTATCATTTTTTTATACAACGATTTTTTATATATTACAAAAATGCACAATTTCTAAAAATACTTTGCAAGATGAATATCAATTTTTTCCATTTCTTTTGAAATTAATCGAATTATCCAATAACTCCCTCACATGACCTGAAGCGATTAACCTTCCCAGTAAAAGTCCTTTGGAAACTTCAGCTCAGTAAAGTCTCCGGATTAGTGAATCTGTGAGTTGTACTTTTGCAAAAGAACTGAGGGCAAAACAGCTCAGACTATCAGAAAAACAGAATTTTAAACTTAAACATATTTGTCTGGGTGTGTTTCTGAAGTGACGTTTACAAAAGTGTGAAAGCTCCAAAGGAGGGAGAGTATAAAAATTTGAATCTAAACCAAAACTTTTGTGAGAAGTTGAACCACACATTTTTTGAAATAGGTTGTCGTTTCAGAAATTGATGTAAACTCATGAAAAGTTTAAAAAAACATTAAAAAATAAACAATCAGTTATGAATTTAACGAAGCCTAACATTTAGCAAACCCGAAAAATAGCCTCACTATTTGATGTAGACATTTTCGACCCCCGTTCCCCCCTTACAGCAAAAATCGATATTGGCCCAAAAGCCCTTATAGAATTCTTGTATTAAAAATTGTGATGTAGGTTTGTGATGAGTATTACGTTTAAACTTTCTAAAATGGTTATATTTTTCTGTTTTGCTGAAAATTGGATTAATACAACTTTTCAAAACAAAACAAAAAACACTTCATTCAAAAACATTTTTTCCCATTTTCAGGCGAAACAAAGTGGTTTTATGACCAAATATTCAATAAAACCCAAAGTTTTTTACGAAAATTCCGGATACGTGATTTTGCTTGCCGTAACATTTGTACTGCCACATCACAGGTAGGTTTGTTTGCTTTGGACTACATTATCTCCGGTTACGGTAGCGTTCCCAAACTGCTTTAAAATCGTAACTTTTGTGGTAACAAAACTAAATATTCAATAAATTTAAGTAATAAATCATAAAAACTCAGAATTAGACAGTGTAACATTCAGATGAAACTTGAAGAAACAAAATTTTTACGCAAAAAATGATTTATAATTGTAATAACTTTTGTTGTAAATTTTGTACAAAAATTAGTTTTCAAGTAGCCGGCCATAAACCTTTTGCATATCTATGAAATTGTTAAAAAACAATAGAAAAGCACTACGCTTGTGTGAGAGCAGTGTGTGTTTGTATGATGGTCAGTTGCTATCTCCGCCGTCTGTGCGACCGCAACTAGCAAAAGTGTCTTTTGTTACAACAAAGTTTCTGGAACAATTGTTATACAATGAGTATTTAAATGAATTAAAGGAGACTATAATTTAGCAATTTTTATTTAAAAAGGGTAATTTTTAGGTCACTTTTTGGGTTAAAGCATTATACCGTTGATCACATCGGGTGAATGAGAACCTGGCCGTTTGGGTTGCGCAATCCATATCTATCGGGACAATCTGGCTTTTCCCTCTGACCTGCGCACTGTTTATTTGTCTTATTCCGCAATCAAGTTATAGTCTTTGCACCACGCGTATCTTCTGTCCTTCCGCACTGCCCAAGACGTCTGTTTGGTTAGCCACGTCTTATTGGTGACGGCATCACATCAACATGGCCAAGACAACATTGAAACGAATGTACATCTGTGAAAAAAACAACGTGAAAAAGTTAGAAATTTGTCAAACTGTTCAATTTTTAAAAATTAATTAATTTTAAATGAAAATTTAGAAGGAAAACTAAGAAAAGAGCTGTTTTTTTACAGGATTTTTTCATAGTCTTCGATTTTGCCCAAAAGTTGACAAAAGCCATTATATGGGCTAAATATGACATTCTGAGACTTTTGGGTCGATATCGATTTTTGGTCATGGGTACGGTAGGCGAACATGGGTTACGGTAACTTTCTTCAAACTCAACCAAATTTCAATTTGACGGCTTGAATCGGTAGCGTTTGTTACGCTCACAAAAACAGTAATTGACACCAAATTAAGTTTTTCCTGAAGATTTTCCACTAGGGCTAAAAATCCGCAAAAAAGTGAAAAAATTTCAGTTTTTCATTTTTTTTCGATACCGAAACCCCCCGATGCGGGTTATGCCACTTTGCTAGAAAGATTCTCCACATTTTTCTGCGTCGATCTAACAAAGGATATTGAAAATCGAGCTACAACAGCTTGGTGGAAAATGCGTTTGAAATGTTGAAAACTCGCGTTTTTACCCGAAATTTTCTATAGAAGCGATAATTGAAATTCACAATTTTCACGGAAAACATTATTTTGTGTTCAGTTTGCATTATATAAGCAACATATCGTCCAGAGCTTTCATGCCACAAAACGCCCAAAACAACCCAAAAATAAAATTGTCGCAAAAAATTGACTCCAAAGACGATTTGTTGCTTATATAATGCACATTGAACACAAAAAAATGTTTTCCATGCCCATTGTAAATTAAATTAATTTCTATTGAAAAGTTCAAGTAAAAACGCGAGTTTTTCACTTTTCAAACGCATTTTTCACCATGAACGCTCCATATTCAACTTTTTTTTACATCGACCTCGAAAAATGTGGAGACTCTTTCTAGAATAGTGACATTACCTGCACCGTGGTGTTTAGGTATCGAATTTTTTTTTGAAAAACATGCCAATTTTTTTTTTGCTTTTTTTGTTGCGGGTTTTCAGCACTAGTGGAAACTTTTCAGGAAAAAAACTTGTTTTGGTGTCATTTCATGTTTTTGCCAGCGTAAAAAGCTATCGATTCATACCCACAAATTGAAATTTTATTAAATTTGCTGAAAGTTACCGTAACCCATGGCCACCTACCGTAACCCGGGACCAAAAATCGATATCAGCCCAAAAGTCTTAGAATTTCTTATTTGGCCCATATGATGACTTTCGACCACTGATTTGAAAACAAATCTAGCCTCCGCCCCAAGTCTTTGCATTATGGTCAAATGATAATAAAACAAGCGTAAAATAAATATTCTATCACTTTTTAAGTATTTATAAAAAATAAGTTAAAATTCTGTCCTAGGGCGGATTCGAACCCTCGTTGTTTATTTTGGAAGCTCTCCTTTTACTGTCCGTTTTTGGCATCATAGTTCGACATCAACCGTGTTTGCTCTACTACAGTAATCTCTCTCTTTCTCTCTTATCTTTCCGCCGCCAGCCTTGAGAAACCCCCAGGTCCTGAGAAAGCCCGGTCTTACAGAAGTCCCGTAAGCAATATAACTTTCCCTCCGATCTGATTGATGTATGCAAATGAGGGGGGGAGGGTAAACCAATAAACTATATCCAAAAGGAAAAATTCCTTTAAAAAAATTAGTTTAATAAATTAAAACTGCGCAAAATCGATTTTACTTAAATAGAAAGACTAGGCGTAAACGCCATAACACTGCGAAACTCGAAAAATTCGCGTTATTTTAAACAAATCGATAATTTTTTATCGGAAAATCAATAAAGTTCGGAATTTTTAAAGAGAAACTAACTGTTTAATAAAAAAGGTGTTTATAAAATCATTCCCAAAATGAAAAAAAGCCTTTAAAACAAAAATAAGTGTTTGTGACATGTGTGACCAAATGTTGATCGTTTTGGACCTTATACGTGATTGCGTGCATTTTCCGCCGACCCAAGAAGAACAAACAATTTCTGTTGCGATGGTCGCTCAAAGTGCCGCAAAGATCATTATGATAATGGTGAATGATAACAAATAGTTGGAATTCTGTAGTAATCCACAAACTTTGATAAAATCACGTTTATGCAAAATTATTAAAGAATTCAAGAAAGTGGACCGCTCGAAGTTTTGGGAAAACTCAAATTTCAGTGTAACTTGAAAGAAAATTTCAAAACAGAATTTTTCGTGTTATTTTTGTTGTAAACAATAGTACTAAAGCATACTTTTTTGTTGTTGCTCGTGGCCACGTTCGGGGCGATCTCGTTCATCAGACAAAAATCGAGGGTTCGGATCCGCCCTCAAATCAAATTTTAAAAATTAAAAAAAAATTTAAGTCAAAATTTTTTTTGCGGGCATTATAATTCATTTTAAATTGTTCTACAATATTATAAACATCTTTTTAATTAATTACAAATGTTAACAAGGAAAACAAAAAAGTTTGTCTCGAGGTGGATCCGAACCCTCGATGTTTGCCTGGTAATAATGAAACTATTTTTTCACAAAAGATATAATACTTAAAAAATTTTATCAACACTTGAACTTTCAAAAAATTACATGTCACACTTTATTTCACATCAAATCACAGCCAGTCACAAACATTGTTTTTTCACCTTAGATTTGATCAACTGAACGACTAAACATTAATTTTTGTATCGAAGATTACGGAAAGAGCAAAAACTTTGGTGAAAGACGGAATGTCTGGGGAAGTTTCTTTAGTTATTGAAACTTTTCAGAAAGCTCATAGATTAAAATATGTTAATGGTTGAGCTGATTTCAAATTGTTTAATAGAACATAATTGATATTTGCTGGAAAAAAAGAATCTTTTGAAAAACCAACCGGAAAAGTAAAAAAAAAGGGTAGATGACCGCCGCAGGAAAAGGTACAAAAGGAAATGAGCTTCAGTTTTGAATGAATTTTCGAATTTGCGTATTTTACTTAATTTACTAGGAGTAAAAATTAGCGTATTTTAAGTAGTTTTCTTTATTTATTGATTATGTAAAAATAGATTTTTAATCCTTTATTAAACTTTTAAAAAAATCGATAAAAATGCGGTCTCAGGGTCAACATGTGAATGTCACGTGGACAATAGATGGCACACGTGGGAAACCCCCAAACTATTGATAACCTTGAGAAACTTGATGAACTCAGTTTTGGCTTGAAAAAAAACATAAATAAAAATAAAATAAAAATAAAATTGAAAATTGAACCCACGAAACTCGAAGTCGGATGGAGAAGAGGCCCGATGTCTGAAAAATATCATTGGTAATCAAAAATGATTTATAAGAAGAAAAAAATCGGTTCAATTATTTAGGAAAGTTAAGCAAATTTTTAAGAACTGAATTGGCATTCTAGACAATTTTAGTAGATAGAGAGAGAGACAGAGAAAGAAAGAAATAAAGAGAGAGAGAGAACGAGAGAGGGGGAGAAAGAAAGAGAGAGAGAGAGAGAGAGAGAGAGAGAGAGAAAGAGAGAGATAAAGAGAGAGATAAAGAGATACAAAAAGAAAGAGAGAAAAATAATAAAAAATAAAAAGACAGAGACAGAGACATAGAAAGGAATCAGATAGATATAGGAAGAAACAGAGAAAACGAGAAAAAGAGAGACAGAGAGAGAGAAAGAGGGAGAGAGAGACAACGCAACAGATAGAGAGAGAAACAGAGAAAAAGAGTAAAAGCGACTTGAACCAAGCGAGTTATACATTCGCGACGGGACCCATTAGAAAAAGCGGGGCAGCGATAAGCCCGCATATTCAAAAAATATTTTGAGAAACAAAGAAAGAATGTTTTTGGTGAAAACTTTTTGGCATTTTTTAAATTTTAATTTTTTAATTATTTAGTTTTTTCTGTCGATTGAAAACATAAAAATTTATTTCACCTCTCACCAATTTACAAAATTTTATTTTTAGTTCTTATTAGAAATCTAGCCGACCACGAAACATTATCTTTTTTGTCTCCCCTTAGTCACCATTGTATTTGTTATGTCTACTGTAAAATGTTTCTGGCAAAGTAGGTTGTGAAACCTTTTGAAACGATGAATATAGGACTTAATTCAATGTTTCAGACTGCGGCTGATGCCATTTTCAGATGTTTTGTGTCTACCTTAAAGTAGAAGCTAAACATCCGATTAAATGACACCAAGGTTGCACGTTTTTTGGTGTCAGCTTTCTTTCAAAATGATGTAATATTATAGAGGAAGGGTAAATATGTTCAGAAATAGCCAAGGGCACGAAAATAGGACAAGCGAGGACAAAAAGGGTTCCAAGGAAAATACTGTATATAGCTAATTTGATGTAAAAAATAGATAAATCAGGAATTTGTGGTTTTAGAAAATGGCTTAAAAATTGACAATTGAAAGTAACAAAGTCTTTTTAAAAATTGACAAAGTAGTTCTAAATTATGTGGTTCTAAATTATGTTGGTGTTGGCTAGAAACCATACTTTGGTTGGCTGAAGATCATACTTATTTGCATTTTCTTCGTTATCTTCCTGAGCAACACCCAAAACACAATTCACTAGTTGGGGAAAAGACTGTTGTTGTAATCCGTCTTATAGTCAGTCAAATATGGAAATCATCAAACGAAAGTGTAGTAAAATAATTTTCAATTTTACGCGGTCCTTCCCCTTTAACTTCCAAAATTGCCAATCCAACGTTTTAATTTTTTAACATTTCAAATGCTTTCGAATGCTTTGAAATTTAAAATAACTTAGTACGTTGGATTGGCAATTTTGGAAGTTAAAGGGGAAGGACCGCGTAAAAATATTTTTTTTCTGATTTTGTGATAAAAATCCCGATCTTATTCCCAGGATTCCGAAAAATAAACCCTTTTACCATTTTTAGATCAAAATGCACCGATTTAGGCGCGCTTGAAATTTTGGGGAAATTGTAGTTTGAATTCCCGCAAACTCTGCGTCTCCCCATTTCCCACACTCTCTCGCCCACTCTGGCCGTATTTTCGTGCGGCAAACGCGTAAAACGGCCGTATAAACGCGCCCCTTTTGCAGTCCAAATCATAAAAAGGAGTATGTTTCAGAATTGCGGAAATGACGCCTATTCAATGAAACAATTGTAAAGAGACTTTGAAAAATCAAATTTACGAGGTCCTTCCCCTTTAAGTGGGCCAAAAAAGGCCAAATCCAATTAAATTTTCAAATCCAATTTTCTTTTTTGTTAAAATCTTAACTTCTTTATGTTTTTCAACAACACTTACTGTTTCTTGATTAGTCTGATTTCCTACGTAAGCGGAAGCTCAATCTCGTGGCAGCGTGGCAACAGCGCTTCCTTCCGCTTACATCGATAGTAGTCTGATTGTAATCAAATGAAATCGTTTTACAAGCGCCAAACATGTTTACCTCGTCGTTTCTGGGTCTACCGACGACTTCCGAAAACATTCCCACAACTAGGAAGGGGATGTGAGTAAGAGACGAGCAGACATGGCAAATAAGCGAATGAGCAATGAACATCGTTCGGGTTAGGGGACTTTTTGGTCTTCGGAATAGTTTGTTTTATTCCAATTTGAAGATATTTAGATGATTAAAATTGTTACAATGTTTTCAATTCAGCTTATATTTTAAAAAAGGTGAAAATTTGGTTGAAAAAACTTCAGGTAAATGATTTTTGTAACACCACTTCAAAGTTTAAAAATAGTCGCTTTCAAAATGTGTTCACTTAGAAACAAAAAAGTTCAAAATTGGCATTAAAATCCTGAAATTTCCGAAATATTTAAGTGATGTTGCAAAAAAAAATATTTTTTTGCAGTTTCTGGCCAAATTTTGATTTTAAACGAAATTTTAAACAAAACGCTTAAGAATTACTATTTTATGCGCTCAATTGACGTTAATTTTGCGTAAAATGAGACATGAGATCAGCCAAAACATTAAGGTGATGTTTAAAAAAATTATATTTTCTGCAGTTTAGGCCAAATATTCATGTGGAAATAAAATTTTAAGATACATTATTGTTTAATTTTGATTTAAGCTATTCTTTGATGTGCTATTTTACATAAAATATGACGAAACTGAAAAATTTTCATGGTTTGTAAGTTAAAAACCTCAAAACCATAGATAACTTGGTTTTTGAAGGGTTTGCCAGTGTGGTCGTTTTTAATCCAATTTTGAGTTTGAGCTGAAATATTTAAGTAATGTTGCAACAACAAAAAAACCAATTTTCTGTATTTTTGCCGCTGTATCACTTTCGAATGAAATTTGAACTTTTAAAAATCCCAAATTTTGATTTTGAAAGGCAGTTTTAGCGTAAAGCATGCTGATTGACTAAAAGTTTTCTTAGTTTCTGAGCTGAAAACCCGAAAATAACAGGGGTACCTTGTTTTTAAGGGTTTTCAAGGTACCTTCACTCAAATTCAGAATTCTTCTGTTTCAGATTGTTACACATATGAAATTGTCAAAAAAGTGTTTTCTTTATAAAAAAAACGGGCTTTTCGAAGTATTTTCAAGAATAACTTTGGAAACCAGAAAAGTAATTGTACCTAAACTTTTTACAAGGCGAAGCACTAAGAAACAGAAATAGTTTGAAAGAATTATTTGAAAAGAAGAAAACTTTTGAAACACTGAAGTGATGTGCAAAATCATATTCTTCAAAAAAAAGAAGAAAAAGCGAAGTTGAAGATTACCCCCCCCCCCCCCCCCCCTATTTTCCTAAATGAGTGGTCAATTTCACCAAGAGTCTACTTGACCCTGTTTTCGGGCTGTGCCACTGCCAAATCGTATAATTTTGTGGTCTTTTGTAAACAATTTGTGTGGTCCGTGACTAGACACATTGCTATCTTGAAATTCAGAAGATTATGCAAATTCCCCCCCCCCCTTTTAGGTTTCGTATAGGGACCGTCAGGGATTAGACTTTTTTTTTTCAAATTTTCAACATTCCCGCCTGAAAAGACGCAGAAAACGATAGTTTTGATCGCACCCGTAAGGAATCGGCGGCCGCGATAAGCATTCCTGCCGAATCCTGTTCCCTAACGAAAACTTTTTTCCTTCAAACAAAAGCTTTTTATAAACTTGAAATGAAAAATAAACTTTTGGCATTTCTCTGATAATACACAACAGCCCTGCAGGTGTTTTGTGCAAAGCATTTCTATTTTGGTGCTAATTTCAGTTGTAAATACCGCAATAAACAGAATATTTTTCGGAATGTTGAGAATATTATGACGGAAAATTCCCTATCAGACTGGTGAGAAACAGATTTCGAAAGCTTACGATCACGGGATTCAAGCAAATGAACACCAAATGGATAATCTTGTGTTTCTCCAATTCTGAAAGAGGGGAAAATAGATTAGAAAAAAAAGAAATCAAGTAAAGTGACTTCATCTATGGGTTGGGTGAGGTAGATCAAAATGATATAGATTGACCGAATTGATCTGGATTCTTAAATTCATCATAATTCGTAATAAAATTGTAAACAACAAAAATAGTAAGGAAATAACAAATTTACTAATTACAATTTTAAAAATTAAACAATTTTTTACGATAAAAAATATCATTTTTTACGATAAAAAATTTTGGGTGATGCTGAACTTTTTTTTAAAATTTTAAAACGGATTATATGTAAAAGTTGTGCACCCTTACGACACAGGAAAAATAAATTTTGCCCAAACTTTGCCAAAAACATTGGTATGATTCCAAAAACATTTCGGAGACTTTTAGGTCATTTATTGGTCCCGGGTTATTGCGCACGTATCCGGTTTACGGCATTTCGGTCTCTTGTTTTTAAGTGTAATATATTTTGAAATTATCATTATAAACAAGTTTGTAAAACATGACAACGCATGTTTTCAATCATTTACAAGGGTTATGGGCAAAAAACCGCCAAAAATTTTGCTTTTTTGAAGTTTTAAAACTTTTTATAACCTTGGACCAATTCTTTTTTTTGTGCGCAATATACCACATTCTTTACCGTTTTCTACGCATAATTTAAAAGGAAATAAGTTCTAAAACCTGTAAAAATGTTTAACCTTTTTTTTACTCACATTTTCAATTTAATCAACTTTTAAGGCAAAAAGTAACAATTTTTTGAGCTTTTTGGTTTGCTGTTTTTAGTGAATAATAGAAATTTTAAACAACAAATACACTAAAAACAAATATTAGTCTTTGACGCAAAAAACCCTCAAGCAATTTTTTGTGACTTTTTAAAAAAAATTTTGCCTGTTTCTGCCAATTATCATGCTATTACGCCAGACATATGCTAACAAACATAACACAATTTCTTACCATAAAGAATTTCTTACCAGGACCATTGCAAAAAGTACTATTTGTTTGCGATTTGGATGAGTTTCGACCAAGATACTAAAACCGGATGCTCGCGCAATAACCCGTAACAAAAAATCGGTATTCACCCAAAAGTTTCAGAAATTAGTCTTCAGAAAAGTTAGGGTAAAATCCTTTTTTCTCTATCGCAAAGGTACCCTTAGAGAATTTCCGTGTTATAAAATTAAAACAAAAGTTGAAAACATTTCAGGATTTCAAGGTTTTTTTACAAAATCCAGTTGCCACCTAATCGCCTTTGCACAAAATTTACAGCTTATGCCTGCCAGGCAATTTATGGTCAGACTGTTATCCTCGATGTCCGCTTTAGGGTAAACAAGGCTAGTGGGTCAGATAGAGCGCAGCAACGAAATTGTACCATCGAATAGGGATCACGCTACGAACATGAATTAAAAGATTAAAAGAGTAAAAGATTTCACTCATTCATCTTCAAAATTGACAAATTGAAATTGAAATTTAAGAATGGGAGGTTTACATAGACAGAAGTGAAAAAGTTATGCTTTTATAGTAACATTTATGCGTAGGACTACAAACTACACTTAACCATTCCTTCACCAGACAGTGTTTTCTCATTCTGGACAACGGAAGTGTTTACTTTCAGAGAACATCCTGTCGGGACAATGACTATTCGCAAAATTCAGCAGACTGGCAGGAAACTGTGATGCTGGTCTTTGTTGGGCAAAAGTTGTTACTTTGGGGACCCCTGATCTATGGTTTTCAAGGAGACCCCTGATCCATGGTTTACAAGGGGACCCCTGATCCATTGTTTTTTAGGGACCAATGATACACGGTTTCAAAGGGTCTCCTGATCCATGGTTTACAAGGGGACCCCTGATCCATTGTTTTCAAGGGAACCCCTGATCTATGGTTTTAAAAGGGCCCCAGATACATGATTTTAAAAGGGACCACTGATCCATGGTCTGCAAGGGGACCTCTGATCCATTGTTTTCAAGGGAACCCCTGATCTATGGTTTTTAAAGGCACCCAAGATACATGGTTTCAAAGGGACCCCTGATCCATGGTCTGCAAGGGGACCCCTGATCTATGTTTTTAAATGGACCCAAGATACATGGTTTCAAAGGGTCCCCTGATCCTTGGTTTGCAAGGGGACCCCTGATCCATGGTTTACAAGGGGACCCCTGATCCATTGTTTTCAAGGGAACCCCTGATCTATGGTTTTTAAAGGGACCCAAGATACATGGTTTCAAAGGGACCCAAGATACATGGTTTCAAAGGGACCCCTGATCCATGGTCTGCAAGGGGACCCCTGATCCATTGTTTTAAAAGGGACCCCTAAGCCATGCCTTGCAAGGGGACCCTTGATCCATGGTTTTAAAGGGACCCATGATACATGGTTTTTAAAGGAACCCCTGATCCATGGTTTGCAAGAGGACACTTTATCAATTCTTTTCAAGGGGACCTCTGATCTATGGTGAGCGAGTGAATGAAAACGTGATCATGTGAGCACTGTCTACCATTCTAGCAACTTTCTGTTTGATGATCTTCGCATTTCTGCAGGGGAACAACCAAAACACGTTCTGTGACGTAAAACGACAGACAATAAGAGTCACCATAACAGACAATAATAAGCACCGTGGGAACAAAAACTGACGTTAATTTTATAAAGAAAATTTTTATAAAGAAATTTTTCTCTATTCACCGATTTTCAGAAAACTAAAAATGGCCCGGAAACAGACGCCATTTGTTTTCCACGTGTTTCAAGGTTTCAAGGGAACTTAATTTGGGACAGACGACATTTTCGAAAGGAATCACGTGCGACACAAATATGTTTCAAAGGGGAAAAGATGGAAAGGGTACTTTTCACAAAAAAGCAGTTTTTCGTTTTCTGAGTTAAATCCAAACAAAGACACACATGAATAGCTATTTAAATTTTATGTTTTAGCTTTTGTTATCTATTTTACTTGCCTGCTTCAAATAGCCCAGACGTTCCGCACTTTAGAAGGCATAAGTTAGATGACAAATATGAAGGAGCCAGACAGTGTCGTGTGTTTTGGACTTTCTTTTGTAACAGTTCAACGAATGTCGAATTTTAGTTTGTTTTATTTTTATTTCCATTTTTTGAAAATGGAAATATCAAAGAATAAAACTGATTTGATTTTGAAAAAAACTAAAAAAGTCTTATTAAAAAAAAGAAAATACAAAACTACAAAAAAACTAAATTTTGTAGTAAAATCTGCTTTTGCAATCTTATTACCACTTAAATTAGGGGAATTATAAAAATATTAATTCAAACGTGGACCCGTCAGTCAAAAAACTGTCGAAAAAGCGACCAGTGTTCGATCCCGACTATTGCACTTCATTTTGCTCGCTTTAAAATGGATACAGTAGATGGTAAAAGTTTTATAAAGTTGCAAAATTTAGAAAAAATAGGTACCCTTAAAAATCAATCCCATTTTTTATATTAAAAACTTACATAAAAAAATGATTGGATGGTTGGTTCCAGGAGAAAATTCTTAAAATATTTGCAGCCTATTTTGGCTTACAGAACCTGCAAAAATATTTTCTCGGGGACTCGAACCCGCATTATAGGCCATCGGTATTAAATTATAAGTTCGCCGCTTTAGCCATTCGACCAAGGGTGCGTCAGAGCACGGCAAGCGGGTGCCCGCATATGAATTCCGCGTCGACGGAACAAGCTGACATAATGCCACCGTAAACCGGCCCATGGCGAAGAACGCCTCGATTAGATTAACTAAATCCCGAATCATACCCGAAAATAGGAATCTCTCTTCTGAGATGTTTGCCTAATCGGATTATCCAGTCTTTTTGTAAATAGATTATTTCAATTTCATTAATAACCCATCCAGACAGGTTGTTCTATTTAAAGCTCTGCGAACCCCCGCGTTTAAAAGATAAAATGTCACATTTCCGGTGCGGGGGTTTCGTCTGGCGCTGTTTTTCTGACTTCTCCGGATCTTTAGCAAATGGTTGCATAAATAGGGGTCGGTTTAGGAGGAAGTAAAAGAAGATAAAAATAATGTTTTAAAATCTATTTAATATGTATATGCTGAAACAGTGTTTATGGTAAACTAATTGAATAAAACAATTAAAGCAAAAAAGTTTCGTCGATGGGGGATCGAACTTGGGTAGTATAATTACAAGTCTGACCTCTTAGCCACTTGGCCATGATATCTAATAAAATGGTAGTTTTTGTAGTTTGAATTTTCCTAAATTGATTCGGATCCTAACAATAAAAACCGAATTTCGGTTGTTTAAGGTTAAGGTTCCACTAAAGGTCTCAAAGCCCCAATCTTCGGAGATCGGAGACGTTTAAAACCAAGCATTTTTCAATTCTGAAAGTAAACTAAAAAAAAAACTAAAAACAAAAAATTAACTTAAACAGTTGAATTTTTTGGATTCTTCACTAATTTTAATTTTAAATTCAACTTTCATTTCAATTTCAATAAAAAAATTATTTTTTTTAAATTCAAAAATTCAAATTTTATGAAAAAAGTTTACAAAAATGGATTTTCAAGTGTCTCCAATAAAATGGCCACCACAAACTTGAACCGTGAATTTTTTTTTAGGTTATTTTTCTTCACTTATTATATTTTAAAACTTTCATTTCAATTTCAATTCAAAAGTTTTTTGAATTAAAATTAAAAATGAAAAAATTTTAGGTCGAAAATGTTTGCATAATTTACAACCGGTCTGTTCGTTGTTGATTTTCTGTTTTTTTACGTTCTCAATTATTATAAAAGTGATCCGATAAAAATCGTTCAATTTTTTGTTAAGTTACACAGTTTTTAGTTTTAAGAATACTGAAAGAATTAGAGATGTTAAGGTTAAAGTTCTAAAGTTTAGGACTTTAAGATCTTAAGTGAATCCTTTAGCAATTAATATGTTAGTTGGGACCATTCAGAAAATCAAAAATTTTTTAAAAATATTAAAAAAGGGTTTTTCCGGTGCGATGAATGACACCAGGTGTCAGAATCGTCTTCACAAATTTTCTTAAACATTTGAATTTAGTTTTATGATTCTTCACTAAATTTCATTTAAAATTCAAATTTCATTTTAAATTCAATTATTTCAAAAAATTCGCATTATTTGCAACAAAAGGCTTGTTTGTTTTTGGTTTTCTTTTTTTTATATCAATTTTTTTTTCTGACCGGATAAAAATCATTCAATTTTTGTTAAGTTATACAGTTTTTATTAAAAAAAACTATCTCATGAACTTTTAATTGACAAATGTTAAGGTTATAATTTTAAAGTTTAGGGTTCTAAGTTCTTAAATGAAATCTTAAGAAATTATTTCCTATTAATTGGGTCCTAACCCTGTAAAAGTTTAAAACATTGATTTTAAGGCTTCTTTTTTTTGTTGTCTCTAAGTTTATTTTATTAAATTAAAATGCGTTTTATTCACAAAAGATACATTCAAAATCTGTGAAAATTCGATAAAAATAATGAAAATCAGCCAAAATCAAAGTTTACAAGATCAGAATCTTTGTTTCCAAGACAAAGACCAAAAGAACAAAGGTCTGTGCGATTTCGTTTACCGACTGGGAAAACAATCAGGCAACCTCACGTGGAAGTCACGATACCGGCCAAGAATAGCTGACGAAACAGTCATATGTTTATGGTAGGCGGCAAATATCAAAATGTTCGCAAATTTATGGTTGGAAAGAGGAAAAACATTCAGTGACGAAATTTGACAAAACATTTTTTATTTTGCTTTTCCAGGGGGTCCCTTTTTGTTTTTAAATTTTGAACTTTTGCTATTTGGATCCACTTCCTGTTTTGGTACAAACAGACAGATTTGAGGAATTGTAGCAAAATTATACAAAACAGTCACTTTACAAATGAAAATACAAATTTAAAACTAAAAAACTAAATGACTATATTTAATTACGGTAGTTTACTAGGAACACATAAAAAATTATAAAAAACTGGTATTTAAAAAAATCTTTTTGTTTAACCTGTAAGTAGAAATCAGCCAATAAATCAACTCACAATGTATTTGTTAAATACTTATCATTAAGGTTAAATTTGTGTTTACAACTGGTCGTAATTTTTTGCCCTTTTGTCCGTTACGTGTGGTCGCACGTTTTTGGAGACCATCAGTTGAAAACATAGATAATAGGTCAACCAGTGATCATACACAGTTCGAAATGTGAAAAAAATGATATATGAATTGGCTAAACTGAATTTAAATTTTTAAAAAAAGTTATAAAAAAATCACATTAACTTGTAACATTAAACTAGACTTACATGCCTGTGTTTTTTTAAACAAGAAGCGGTAAACTTTCAAAGATACTATTTTGAAGAATTTTCGAACTACCTTATACATTTTTGTTGATTAATAGCCAAGCGGCAAAGAGGGATTGGAAATTAAAACTACCCAAGTTTGATCCCTTGACGACAAAACTTTTTCAATTTTATAGTTTAATTTAAAATTATTTTAAAATATTTTTTCCAATTTTGAAAAACCAAAACTTTAAAAAAATTTAGAAGTTTTTTTCTTTCCCTCAATATCGAAAAAGGTAAACTAATTTTATTCGTATGTTAGTCAATTAATTATAATAATGCCATTTTTTATTTTTCACAACCAATGTTTAAAAAATTTAAAAAAAACAACTTTTTCCTGAAATGTTTTATCGATTCTGACATAGGAAAATCGATATCGATCGAAACTCATAAAGAAATAAAAACTCATTCCACGTTTTATTAGACGTACAGCTTTTGGGTAAACAATAATTTGTTTGCACCCTTGAATGCCCCTGCTTGACTTTTGACTTCGGTAATTGCCCGTTTAAAGTAAACGAAAGTTTAGTAACTTTTATTAAAAACTAATCAAAAACCATGTGACCAATGAACAATTAGGGTGCGGCAAAATAAAGGCATACTACATACAACAGATCGTAATTTGCCCTTTTGTCTTTCGTTTACGTGTTGTCGCGCGGTTTTTGAGAACATAGAACAACAATTGGAAAAATAGGTCAGAAGGCAAAAAATGATAAGAGGAGGTCAAACTGAATTTTAAATAAAATTAAAACTCGAAAATATCTTATCTGAAAATTAATATGTTTTCGTTAATTCAAATAATAAGTCGAAAATGAAAAAGGCATTTCAAACTAAATTTTTAAATTTGAATTGTTCCTTGGCCAAGTGGCTAAGAGGTAGGACTGGTAGCCAAAACTACCCTAGTTCGATCCCCTCTCAAATTTTTTTTCCAGCTTTTCAAAAAACTTTCAGGGGCGTCAAAAATTTAAAAATCAATTTTTTTCAATGTATCCTCATGTAATTTATTTGGGAAATATGAAGTTCGGAAAGTGAGAAAATTAAAAGAGCCTGGGTTAGAGACCAATTTTTTCAAAAGTATTAAAAAAAATTTATATGTATTGTGACAAAAAAGTGTCTCTAGTATAATTATTCATAAAAAAAACTTGATGCAAAAAAATTTTGTCGAGCGGGGATCGAACTGGGGTAGTTTTGGACTACCAGTCCGACCTCTGAGCCACTCGGCCATAGAAATTAACAAAACTTTTATGGGGTAGTTCGAATTTTCCTTTGCACAGTATCTTTTGCATGTTTAGAACTGTTGTTTACAACAAAAATAACAGAAAAATATTAAGTTTTTAAAGAGTTAAATTTAAAATTCGATTTTTAGAAAACCTCTTTTTGACCACACTTGGCTGCTGTCTACTTAATTTTATTAAAACATAATAAGTAAAATAAAAAAATAAATGCAAAATAAAAGCAAAGAATGAGAAAATGATGAAACGCCGCAATGTGTCTATAGAACCTCTTATCATCGAAGGCGCCTTCAACAATGTACATTCACTATTGAAATGTATTTTTATACTTAAAATCGGCTTTTAGATCACAAAAACACCTAAATCAGACAAACTAAAAATACCTAATAATATTTATGATTTGATAAAGGGTTTCCTTGACCTTTAGATTTCCTTTTTTTGCCCTCGTTTTCAATGACAGGTAGATTTTTCAATCGTGTCTAGGGAACACCTTGTTTTTTGTGGTCACACTGTCACATGTCCCCTGCAACTGCAGCTCCCAAAGTACATCCCTATCACTTCTAAAAGAAGCGTGTTGTCTGTCTGACTCCCTCTTATCGTCTGGGATTCTGTCTGCTTCCGGGTGTTCTCTCTCAAACAGCACGTGATGATTTCACCAGACATAGTCTGTGCAGAAATAGGGTGATAAGACTATTTTAAGGGCGAAAGGGTGATTTTGAACGTTTTGGCCCAGGTTTCCCTGATAGTTAGTATTGTTTTAAAGGGGAGGGACCTCGTAAAAGTGATTTTTCAAAATCTCTTTACACTTATTTCATTGAAAAGATATTGTTTCCCCGATTGTGAATCATACCCCTTTTATAAAATTTAGACTGCAAAAGGGGCGCGTTTACACGGCCGATTTACGCGTTTACCGCACGGAAATAAGGCTAGAGTGGGCGAGAGAGTGTGCTCAATGGAGAGCCGCAGAATTTGGCGGCAATTCAAACTACAATTTTCACAAAATTTCAAGCGCTCCTAAATCGGTTCATTTTGATCCAAAATGGGTAAAATAGGTATTTTTCGGAATCCTAGAAATGAGATCGAGGCTTTTATCGAAAAACAGAAAAATTATTTTTACGCGGTCCTTTGCCTTTTAATGATGAAATGCAAAAGTCCATTTCCAAGGATATTATTAGCCTCATTTGGATTTTCTGAACGTATCAATTACGACATTTGGTTGACCGAATTATTAACTAAAAAATGTAGTCTCACATGAAAAGTGGCGGATTGTAGCTATAAAGTAATTTCAGAAGTACCAGGTCAGGGAATTGGAGTTGGGCAAAAAAACGAGTTGAGAACTAGGGCAATTCAGAGGGATTGGGGTATAGGGTTTTTAAAAAAATCTGTTTCTCTCTCTCTCTCTCTCTCTCTCTCTCTTTCTCTTCCTCCTTCTCTCCGTCTATGTCTCAGCTTATCTCTGTATCTCTGTCTCTCAGTCTCTCTGTCTATCTCTCTTTCTCTCTCTCTCTATCTGTCTCTGTCTCTCTCTCTCTCCCTCTCTTCCCTCTCTCTCTCTCTCTCTCTCTCTCTTTCTCTCTCTCTTTCTCTCTCTCTCTCTCTCTCTCTCTCTCTCATTCTCTCTATTCACTTTCCACATCTCTTTTGCAACCTGCAAAACCCCTGTTTTGGGTCTAGACTTGTTGTGCTTCCTGTAACCACTACAAACGCTTAAAACGGGTACAAACAATAATTAAGTCGAGACCGGAAACCAAAATGCCACAATTCCTGGCTGTAGTTTCTTTGAAAATAGACGAACGTCTGGAGGAAGGGATCTAGGCTCCTAAATTTCAAAAAAGGCCAAAATGATATGGTAAAAGCTAGCTGGGGTTTTATAGCCGGGCTCGGCGGTTAGGCAAACGACTGCGCAGACAGAATCCACGGCCACGACGTGACAGCCAAACGAGCTGGGAAGGCATGAGTCGCATTAGCGCAGACGCAACTGACAGCTGGTGGTTGACGTGGCTTTCTGGGAGGTCGCGGTCAATTTGAATATATCATCGTTCATGTTAAGTGATATCTCAAACAAAATTTTGAAACAGTGGAGTGATGTTGCAGAAAGTGCCCATACAAAGTGACGTCGCAAAAAGAGCTTAGAAACAGTGGAATAATGTTGAAAATTTGGCAAAGTTAAGTTATACCTCAAAAATAAATGTGAAACAGTGGAGTAGTGTGCAAAAATTGCACATGTCAAGCAATATCTCAAACAAACCTTTGAAACAGTTGGGTAATATTGTTAAAACTGCTAACTTTAAAACAGTGGAGTAATGTTGCAAAAAATACCAATGTTAAGTGATATCAGAAACATAACTTTGAAACAGTGGAGTTATGCTGAAAAAAATGCCCATGTTAAGTGATCCCTCAAACAGAACTTTGAAACAGTCGAGTAATGTTGCAAAAACTGCCCATGTTAAGAGAAATCTGAAACAGAAGTTAGAAACAGTGGAGTGATTTTAAAAAAATTGCACATGCTAAGTGATATCTCAAACAGATCCTTGAAACAGTGGAGTTATGCTGAAAAAAACTGCCCGTTTTAAGTGATATCTCAAACGGAACTTCGAAATAGTGGAGTGATGTTGCAAAAAGCGCCCATATTAAGTGATATCTCAGACAGAACATTGAAACAGTGGAGTGTCGTGGAAAACTTTCCAAAAATGGGCTAAACTCTTCAAACTGTGCAAAAACTGATACAAATCTTTAAAAAAGTTTATTTTTTCGAATTTTTGAATTAATAGAAGTAATGTCACAAAGAAAACCAGTTTTTCGCAACCTAATAATCCATATTTGTCATTATTTCCCCCTCCCTAAATCTGGTAAATTTTATTCGAGCAAAACTCAAAACACACGCGGTCAGACCAACTGTTGTGTTTGAGTCGGCGCTATCGGGGTTAACTCGGCGTCTGCAACAGATAAGACATGAATAATTAACAAAGAACTGGAAATGCAGAGATTTTAGAGGGAACAATTTGGTTCATAGAGAGAAAGGCCTTGAAAATCATTTAAAATGAATGTAAACTTGAAAAAGAATGTTTTTAGTTTAGTAGTTGTCGTAAAAATTTAAATCTGCTGGTTTGGTGCTGTGGTTTTAAACAGAAAATGACATGGTTTTAAAGTCTCTGAAAATGGACACACAGACAAAATACTCACATACACACGTATTCACAGACTTGTAAGTAAAACAGTGTTTTAACACACGCACACATACACACATACACAGACATACATACATAAGACACACAGACGCACAGACACACACATAAATACATACATACACACGTACATATACCACACTTTTGTTTAAAGGGACAGTCAGGCGGCTTTTGCAACTTTGTCTCATATGAAAGAGAAAATTCAGCTGTACAAAAAACTCTTTGGGACCTTATGTCGGAAATCTCCAGTTTTTAAGATATTCAGCCTCCAAGTAGCCGATTTCGGGTTTCCATCCGCAGAAAGTGCGGATGGCCCGGACGGTCAATGTGTCCTGCGTTTAGTGGCGTTCAAATTTGAATGAGACATTGAGGGAAATGAGGAGTGCGCGAGACAATTTAGCATTTTTGATTATGCAAAATAGCCGACCGTATCCTATCAAAACGAAATGAAAAGGCCCCTGACTGTTCCTTTAAAGGGACCTCCTTTTAAAAATGAAGGCTAATCTTATGCTAATCAGCCCCTTTGTGAAAAATCGTTGTTTGGAGCGGTGTTGGAAAAAATTATCTCAATTGAAATGAGTGAATTAGCATATGGGTAATTCTCATTTTTAAAAGGAGGCTGATGGTCCCTTTAAAGCAAAATCCAAAAAAAAACTCTATTGCAATTTTTCGAGGAAAAGAAATTTTCATCACATAAGCTGTTTGTATTTTGCAACTACAATGTTGCTTCAAAGCTCAATTTTTGTCAAAGCTATTTTTTTGTTATTTTTTAAACAACCTATTTTGCAATATTCCATGACTTTTTCAGAACTTTTTTAAAAATCTGATTTCTTCCCAAAAGTTTACGAAAAAACCGAAATAGTATTTTTTTAAAACAACAAAAAAACTATTTGTTAACAAATTCGACAAAAACTACGGTCGGGTCGAGATTTCTCAGCAATTCTCTTTACAGCTTTCCAGACAAACATCGAGGGTTCGAATCCGCCCTAGCCAATTTTTTATTTGTTTTGTAAATACTTTAAATGTAATATTGTAATGAAACAATGCTCAAACAATTTTTAAAGGTGCTAATTTTGTTTTACTTTGGGCAATTCGATACCTTTATGTTTCGCTCGATTTTTAGCCAGAATTTCCGAGTTAGCCACTTGTCATTTGCCATCAATCAATACCTTGCGGCCCTTTTGGCTTAAAACTTCATCAAGGCTCTTCATTTTTGCAGTTCTTCATTTAAAATTCAAATTATCATCCACGTGGCTTTAGAGCATCGTTTTGCCCACTGCCTGCAGGACACGTGTATGAATTTCAAGTAGGATGCATAAAAAGGCTACGACCATCCATTTTTACCATTGCTAGCCAAGTAACGCCGAAGAAAACTATGCGCCTTTCTTTTGTCTACCTGGTAATGTCTTTTTCTATTTTTTGACATGATTTTGTTGATTTCAGATCTTCGCCACCATGCTTTTTGCCTCCACTGTGACGGCTCTTAATTTCAGCAACACTGTTAACGCAACTCGCCAAGGAGCCTCCAATACGCATCTTGGGTGGTTAAATAAAATCTTCGAAAAATATGAATAAATTAAACTTTCAGGTTCCCACATCCGTGCGAAGCGAGAGGAAGACAAGTGCACTCAATGCAGCCACGATGGAGGATTCTGCGTCTTTGGCTTCTGCATTGTGCTGGTGTAGATCAATACGATGAACCAATAAAGATCAATCATGGGAACTCTGTCTTTGCCCGGTCGTGGTTTTTTTTGGGGGGGAGAATAGGGGGAAGGGAACGCTTTTGACAAACATAAGGCCACTGTTTACAACACAAGGCCGCCTTTTACAGCATAAGGCCGCTTTTGACAACATAAGGCCGCTTTTGACCGCTTAAGGTTGCTTTTATGCAACTAAGATTCTCGGCTTATATTCTTGCAGCATGGTTGTCATGGCCCCTGACTTTATCAGAGTTGAAATTAAAAAACTTTAAAATTGATTTTTCAGAATATATTTATTTTGAATGGTTACATTTCTGCTATATTTTCTAACCGTTTTTTAAAGTTTTCAAAAAAGTTAATCGAACTTTAGTCCACTAGTTGAGCCGGAATGAGACGGTCAAAAAGAAGATTAAATTCCATAAAATTGTTTATTTTGTTTTTTAAAGGGGAAGGACCTCGTAAAATTGATTTTACAAAGTATCTCAAAGTAGAGTGTGGGAAATGGGGAGACGCAGAGTTGGTGGCAATTCAAATGATAATTTCCCCAAAATTCAAGCGCTCCTAAATCGGTTCATTTTGATCTAAAATGGGAGAAAGAGGTATTTTACGGAATCCTGGGAATAAGATGGAGACTTTTATTACAAAAACAGCAAAATTATTTTTACGCGGTCCTTCCCCTTTAGGATATTAACCATTTTATTTAGAAAAAGGAAATGTCCCGCCCTTCCGGGTTACAACAGCTATTCGATTTGGCCGAATTTACGATACCGCTTTACTGTACCGATAACGAATCACAAAACTTCAGTTTCTTCCTTGTTTTCAGTGTTTGGAGACCAATCATCACAACCGTTGTGTCGAAAGTGCTAGCGCTTAGTCGCAGACCGACTGATTTTGAATAATATTCTTGTTTAACAGTGAAAGTAGGATTTTCAACTATTTAAACTTTGAGGTCCAATCACAAAAACATTTTACCTTTTAAGTTACGTTCCTTTACCTCTACTTATTTTGGATTTTCCTCTATTTTTATTAAAAACTTCCTTCGTAGTGTAATTTTTTTAACAATTGATTGTAACGAGAAAAGATATGAGTTTGTTTACCTTGAAAGTGTAAGTGACATCTATTTTAATAATAAAAAAAAACTCAAAAAATCACATTAGAAACCTTTTTCAAGTTATTTTTCAATAAAAACAGTGAAGTGAATTTTTTTAAAAAAATTATGTCTCAAATTTAGCCAATACTCAAAAAATGTGAAATCGGTTATCCGTTTTATTTTTTAAACTTTTTTTTCTTTTATTTCTTTCTTTTTACTTATCTTTCCTTTCTTACTTATTTACCTTAAATTTTACGTGCTAGTTCTTACCTTAAGGCATGCCTTAATTTCCATAGTTTTGGGAAATTTAAAACCATCGTTTGGTGAAATTTAATATCATGAACATCATTAAGATCAAAATTAAAATTTGTTCTATCATAAGAAATTTCAAATTTTTTCGTAATTTATGTAAAAACCTCTT
>JAJQXH010000086.1:2997500-3080000 GCA_022343465.1 Oscheius sp. G VE-2021 | reverse complement strand
TTTTTTTGATTAAGAAAAAAGGTTAACAAATTCAAAAATTTACTTTTCAATAAAATGAATAGACAACTATATACAATTTTCATTGGAGAAATCACGTTTTTAATGCTAAAAAAGTAATTGAAAATCAATTTTTAAAATGATGTTTTAAATCAGTTAAATGTTTCATTCTTGTAGCCGACTAAACTTCAGCAGTTTAAAAAAACGAAATTTAAAATTTTAAAAAAAGTTGTTTTCGAAATCATTCAAATGTCAAGTTAATTTTAGGGTGAGCAGTTTTTTGACAATAAAATTTTGTAAATTTTCAAATTAAACTAACCCATAATAATTGTTATAGTAATTGTTGTTGTAGTTCTGTAGCCTTGCGTACTGCTGCTGGTAGTAGATCCTCGGATTCATACCGTAACCAGAGTTATAATAGGGCGCAGTTGCATATCCATTGTTAATTCCGTATTGAGCTAGGGATACGGTAACACAAAGTAGGAGAAAGAAGAGGATCCGGGTCATTCTGACTGAATTGAAAAGAAATGGAAGGCGGGTTTTAAACGAGGTTTCTGATCCTGAAAACTGAAAGCGATAACCCCGCCGCGGGCAGAGAAAGTGATTGGAGAAAAGGATTCTGACCTTTTGCGGTATCGTAAAAAGGAATTTCACAGCTGGATGTTTCACTTTCTATGGATAAAAAGCAGCTTCGGGCGATTTCACTTTTGAAAAGTAAAAAAAACCCTCTGGTTAATAAAAACTATTTAAAAAAAGTTTTTCCTTAGTTTTTATTCTAACCAGAAATATTCTGGTTTATTAAAAAACTATTGGAAAATGTTTTTTCCTTTGTTTTAAATTCAAACCAGAAAAATTCTAGTTGATAAAACACTATTGAAAAAAATTTTTTTCTTTTTTAAAATTTAACCAGAATTTTTATGGTTGATAAAAAACTATTGAAAATTGTTATATTTGTTTTAATTCCAACTACGAATATTCTGGTTGCTAAAAAACTATTTTAAATGTTTTAAATTAGTTTCATTTAAATCAGAAATATTCTGGTTGATAAAAAACTAATATAAAACTTTTTTTTATTTATTTTTATTTCAACCAGAAATTTTCTAATTGATAAAAAACTATTGAAAACGTTTTTTTCTTTGTTTTAAATCCAACCATAAATATTCTGGTAGCTAAAAACTAAATAAAACGTTTGTTTTGTTAAAATTCCATCCAGAAATTTTCTGGTTACTAAAAAAAATTGAAAACCATTTTCCAATGTTCTAATTTAACAAGAAATGGTGGTTGATAAATAATATTTGTAAATTGGTTGAAACTTTGAATCTCTTAATTTTTTTCATCTGTGGAAAGTAATTTTCTTTTTTCAGTCCTGTCAATTGTGATATTCCTGCAGCAATGTTCGGTGGTTTTGAATTATTCCAGACAATTCAAGTCATTTTGTATCCACTTGTGCTAATTTTAAATTTGGTGTTGATAATTCTCGTCAAACGAATGGGAGTCAGTGAGTCAAAGAAGAATACCAAGGTTAAAAAAAACTATTTTTAGATAGCAATTTCAAATCGATTTTTAAATCGATTTCGGCCAATCTTTTTGTTCTTTTTCTTGGATTCATTCTAACTATTGGAACTTCAAATGTAACTTTATATCTCCCAATCAAGGAAAATACAAAGGAGTTGATCTACCTCTACGCTGGATTGGGAATGACTACGGCCATCTGCAGCAATGTTTTTGTTTATTATTATTTCAGGTAATTTTGTTTGGCTCCGTGACCCTTAGTCTTCTTTAGACATTGGTTCAAAATATGTTCCCATCAGAACATTTTTACGGCACGTAAAATGTAAAAAATAATTGTGTATTCATTTTGTTTCCTGTTAGAACAATATTTTTACAAAACAATAATATAATTAATTTGTAAATTTACATGTTCATTTTTCGTTTCAATTTGTTTAAAAAATTTTTAAATAATAAAATGTTCCAACTAAGGCAATCCCCAATTAGACCAACAAGGCTAAAAGAAGACAATATGACTAATACATGAAAAATTAAAACAGTGAATATTTCAATTTTTGTTCTAAAACATGAAAAATATGAAAAAATTAGTTTTTTTTTTAATTTTTGGTTTTTTTTAATTAAAAAATTAGTTCAATTAGTTTTTTTCTAAATTTAATGAAAGCAGTTTAAATTAAAAGTAAAAGTGTAACCATATGTCTAAATATAAGTTCATCACGATATTTATTAAAACTTGGTAACACCGTTTTAGCTGTTTTTTTAAACTTTGAATTATTTTTAAAAAAAGTTGAGCACCCTAGTTATATTTTTTTAACATTCTAAAATGATGATATTCCCTTAATTTGTTTAATTTCTTAAAAATTACCGAACATTTTATTTTTCTAAAGTGGATTGCTAAATTATTATTCAAAGGATTTGCAAAACTTAAATGATACCAAATTAGAACAGAAATAACATGTCGTTTCTTTCTTAATAAAAGTTAAATTTATTATTTTTTAAGCATTTGAATTTGCCTAAAATTACTTTTTAAAATTTTAAAAACGTTTTCAAATTTGATACCAAAAGCCCCTTTACTGTTTCTGCAAGGGAGACGCTGCCTTATGACTTTAAAAAAGTAAAACAGCACCTTTTTAGCTCCCTCTATCGTACTGAGTTGAGAAGCCTGTTGGGACTGAAGAAAACTGGGACACAAAGTAGACAATCAGGAATTTTGACGAGCTCCAAGCAACCAACACGATGAACTTTCCTTTCTTTTTGAATATTTTATTAAAAATAGAAAAAAATATTTTCGATTTTTCCAAACAATGTTTGTTTTTAATTATTTTTTTTACGTAATTAGTTTTTTTTTGAATTCAGTCGACTTGAAAGAGGGTTTTTCGACTTGGGAGAGGAAGAGGTACCTGTTCAGTGGTTTAGTTTTTTTCGTTTTTCCATTTTGTTTTTTGTAGTTTTTAACGTTTCAAATGAATTTGCAATTTTTTATGAAAACTTTATTAAAGCTTGAGAAGAGTTATTGTCCAAATTTAGTTTTTGCCATTCCTTGAAAATTCAAAAAATTTTCGTGTTTTCATTAACCATTTTCTTTTTGTAATTAGTCTCTTTGAATTTCCGTCGACTGGAAAAAAGGATTCTTGCTTCGAGAGAGATGTCGGAAAAGAAACGATTCAATGATTTTTTTTTCATTATGTTGTAGTTTTTTATTAATTTTTAAAATGAATTTACAATTTTTTATAAATAAGTTTAGTTTAAAGCTCAAGAACATGTTTCAACGCTGGCAATTGGCACCTTTGGCTTTCCTGTATGTTATATACCTTATTATTGGAGGGATGGGAAACCTTTTAATGGTTGTCGTTACTATCAAATCAAGATAAGTGTGTATGAATGTTAAAACATGTGTGAGCGTGTGTGCGTGAGTTGATGAGCAGGAGTGAGTGAGTGAGTCACCTGCGCATCTCAACAGGGATTCCGTTATTTCAATTTTTATTTTTTTTCACATTTTCACTTCCTCAAAACTTCATTTCCTCACATCCTCACATTCACATCCTCACTTTCACACATCTTCACTTTCACACATCCTCACATTTAACTTTTCACATCCTCACTTCCTCACATCTTTAATTTCTCACATTCTTTCTTTGACACACCATTCCTTTCTCACATCCTCACATCCTCAAATGTGTGGGAAAGTGTGCATGTGTTGATGTAAGTACGCGAGTGAGTGAGTGAGTGAGTGAGTGAGAAAGTAAGCGAGTGAGTGATTTTAGACGTCTCCGCCACTCCTGCAACTACTTATTAGCCCTTTCTTTTATCTCCGATTTAGCTCACATTCTTGGCCACATTCCCTTCATCATCTACGTCATAAACTGGAGTATTTCCCTTTTTTTTCAAAAAAAAAAAAAAAAAAGCCGGTTTCAGAATTTATCCCCCAAGAACTCTGTTTCCGTATAAGTTTTATTCCCCTAATCGGTGTTTTCTTATCAGTTCCTCTCCAATGTTGCATAACTCTAGATCGCATTTTTGCTATTTTGTTTGCAACCAGGTAAATAACATAATTTTTGTAAACATAATAACATAACATTTTCTTTTTTTAAACCAACTGTTCAGTTATAAACAAACACATTTTCACATGAAAAAATACCTTGGATGCCTAATCTCTTTCCCAGTGGTTATGGCCTCAATTGAGATGTATTACTGCTTGATAAACACTAATAATGGGTGAGTTTTAATTTTTTATATACGAAAACCAAAAAATTTCTAATTTATAACATTAAAAAAAATTTTTTTTTTGCTAATAATTAATAATATTATTTTATTAAGCCCAGTAAATTGCGACATTCCTGCCGCCATACGAGGAGGAGTCCATTTTGTTCAACATAATCATATGATTCTTTATCCCATGGTTGGAGTTCTCAATTGCATTCTTCTTATTCTAGTCCGAAAAATTGGAGGAAGTAAGATTTTCCCACACTCACTTGCTCACTGCCTTACTGTCTCACATCCTCACTTGCTCACATCCTCACATGTTCACTTTTTCACGTTTTCTAACATTTTCACTCATCATTTCCTCTTACATGGAAAGTGTTTGACCTGCCCATGGAGTTAGAAACCGACACTACCCTCATTCGATGACTTATTGGATGTACTTCGAAGGCCTTTTGTCCGATTTTGCCAAACGACCTCCGTTTTCGAGAAAAACCGATTTGAATTGTTTTCGGTTTCAATGCATTAGCTTACCCGCATGATCATTACCGAGCGGGCACACTTGGTAAAACGGCCAAGACGGCGCAGCAGGGAAGAGGGCGGATTCATGAGACGAAGGTGCATGGTTCGAATCCTTGCTTATGCAATGCTTTTGCTTTTTCTTCCTATCACTTTTAAAACTTGTTATACTTAAAAAAATAGAAAATTTATTTCAATAGTTTTTTTTTCATCTAAAACTATGATAAAGTAAACAAGAACACTATAAACTGTGCCTATTTTTAAAGCATTTTTTACTTTTGGTTACCACGATTTACAACTGTTTGTTTTAAATTTGTCTACAAGATTTTTAATTTTAAAGCAAATTCAAATACGCGAATAAAAAAGTAGTGTCTAAACGTGATAGGAAGAAAAAGCAAAAGCATTGCATAAGCAAGGATTCGAACCATGCACCTTCGTCTCATGAATCCGCCCTCTTCCCTGCTGCGCCGTCTTGGCCGTTTTACCAAGTGTGCCCGCTCGGTAATGATCATGCGGGTAAGCTAATGCATTGAAACCGAAAACAATTCAAATCGGTTTTTCTCGAAAACGGAGGTCGTTTGGCAAAATCGGACAAAAGGCCTTCGAAGTTCATCCAATAAGTCATCGAATGAGGGTAGTGTCGGTTTCTAACGCCCTCACATCCACAACTTGTCACCACCTATGGGCAGGTCAAACACTTTCCATGTTAATTTATCTTTCGTATTAATGATATAGTTCATGCTTTTTGTTTTTACATTTTCACTATCTTACAGGATCACTTTTCTACCTTTTCACTTCCTCACATTCTCACTTGCTCAAATAGTGACTTTCGCACATTCAGGTGATGTTCAACATAATCATATAATTCTTTATACTGTTCTTCACATTCTGACTTTCTCACTTCCTCACGCCTTCGCTATTTCACTCACGTCTTCATATCTTCACATTCTTTTATTATCACCTGTTCATATCTTTAGTTTTTTTTTCACATTCTCACTTTTTATCACCTAATCATTTTCAAACCTTCTAATTTTCTAAAAATCTTTACTGCCTCACATTCTTACTACATCACTTCTTCACTTTTTCAATAGATCTTTTCACTTTCTCACATCCTCACGTCCTCACATCCCCACCTTCATGCATCCTGCAATCCTTATATCGTCACTTTTCACGTTGTTATTTTCTCACATCTTCACTGTCTCACTTTATCACTGCATTAAATATCCCCTTTCTCATTTTTTTAAATATCTTTAGTTTGTCACATCCTCACATTCTCACTTTCTCAGATCATCACTTACACATTTTCTCACGTCCACACCTGTTCAACCTGTCCACGTTTCAGATGTTCACTTCAAATCAATAATCAAGTCGATTTCTGTGAACTTTTTTCTCCTCCTTTTTGCTTTCTTCGTAACTATTGTCACTTCAAATATTCTCCTTTACCTCCCATCGATTCCGGAAAATACCAAAGAAATTATTATTCTTTATTCCGGTTTGGGAGCAACTACTGCTATTTCTGCCCATATTTTCGTCTTTTATAACTTTAGGTAAGTTATTTTTTACTTTGTTTTTTGTATCTCTAAGTTTTCAGTTCTCTCTATCGAATGGAGCTTCGAAAACTTTTGGGAATGAATAATTGGAAATCTACCGTACACCCAACTAATTTGAACTGATATAGTTTATATTCATTTCATTTGTAATCAAATTCGCTTTCCTAAAATAAAAATAAAATATGATGGAAAATGAAAAAAAAAACTTTTTTTTCTTTTAACGTATTTAATTTTTTCTCTTTTTTATAAATTGATAAAAAATATTTTTCTTATTATAAAATTTTTTATAAATTTTTTTATTCAATTTTTTATAAAACAGTATAAATTTTATTAAAAAAATGCTTTCGCCTGTCTTAGACTTGTATATGATCAATTTGCTTTCCCAAAATAAAAACAAATTATGATATAAAATTTTAAAAAAACAAATTTTTATCTTCTCACGTCTACAATTTTTTTGCTTTTTTATAAATTGTATAAAAAATATTTTTTTAATAATTTTTTTAATAAAATTTTTTATTCAATTTTTTATAAAACATTATAAATTTTATTTTTTAAAAAATGCTTTCGCCTGTCTTAGACTTGTATATGATCAATTTGCTTTCCCAAAATAAAAAACAAATTATGATATAAAATTTAAAGAAAATTTAATTTTTTTCTTCTTCTCACGTCTATAATTTCTTCTCTTTTTTATAAATTGTATAAAAAGATTGTTTTTTTAAATAAATTTTTTATAAAAAACTTTTTATCACTTTTTTTATAAAACAGTATAAATTCTATAAAAAAAAATTTTTCACCTGTCTTGGATTTGTATATTTTTGCCGTAGTTGCTATGACGAAAGATCAGCGACAATGCACCCAGAATAAGATCATTTGTGTTAATAAATTGTGTATTCATAAATGGGTCTAATCAAGGGACAAAAACTAGATCGTACATTCACGGATTTCCCAATCTGTGTTCAACCATGCTTGACCGCTGGCAATCGGTGCCTTTAAGTTGCTTATATGTTTGTTTCATCGTTGTTGGTGGATGTGGTAATCTATTGATGGTTATTGTTACGCTAAAGTCAAAGTAAGTTAAAGTAAATGATGACGTGAAGGGTAGTTAAAAAGTGAGCAGGTGAGTACGTGAGAAATTGAGGTAAAGAGGACCTGAGGATGTGAGGAGATGAGGACGTGAAGATTCAAAGTGGTTTGGAAAAGATTAGGTGTGTGAGTGTGTAAGCACGTGAGCACCTGAGGAGGTGATGACGTGAGGAGGTGATGTTATGAAGATATGAAGGCGTGAGGAGGCGATGTGGTAAGGACGTGATCATGTGAAGATGTGCGGAATTGAGGAATTGAGTAGTTGAAGAGCTGAGATTGCAAGGTGGTGTGGAAGTGAGGAAGCGAAAAGGTCAGAAGGTGAGGACGTGAGAACGTGAGGAGGTGAGATCGTGAGGATGCAGGGACGTGAGGAGGTGATGGCGCAAGGACGTGAAAAGGTGAGCACGTGATAACGTGTGTGAAGGCGCTCTCACCTTCACACGTCCTCACGTATCCACGTCCTCACCTTCTCATCTCCTCGCTTCCTCAAATTCCTCCGTCCTCACGTTCTCACGTCCTAGCATCCTCACGATCTTACCTCGTCACGTTCTCACGTCCTCACCTTCTGAGCTTTTCGCTTCACCACTTCCATACCACTTTGAAATCACACCTCCTCTTAACGTGATAACTTGTGTGAAGGCGTGTGAGGAACGTGAAATCGTGAAATCGTGAGGAGGTAAGTTAACAATTGTTTCTAATTTCAGAATTCTCCGCCATTCCTGCAATTACCTCATAGCCCTTTCCTGTCTAGCCGATCTAGTCCATATTCTCGGCCACATCCCATTCATCGTCTACGTCATAAACTTAGGTATTTTACAATTAAATATTTTTAAAATTATTTTAGAATTTATTTCTCAACAACTCTGTTTCTTTATAAATTTCATTCCTCTAATTGGCGTTTTCACTTCAATTCCTCTCTTATGTTGCATAACAATCGATCGAATCTTGGCTATTCTACTTGCTTCTTGGTAATACAGGAAAATTTAAATTTTTTAATTATTTAGGTACCAAAAGACGCAATTTCATCTTAAAAAGTACATTTTCTCTTTTCTCTCTTTTCCAATTTTTGTCTGTTTAGTTCAGATGTATTATTGTTTTATAAATACCGGAACAGAGTGGGTGAAAGTGTGAAATTAAGCCAAAAATGGATTTTAGCCCTGTAAATTGTGATATTCTCGCAGCTATTCGAGGAGGATTCAGACAAATTCGATTAACTCAACTTGTTCTCTACCCCGTTGTGGGTTTTGTAAACTGCATTCTTTTAATTCTTGTTTGGAAATTTAAACCAAGTAAGTTTAAAACATGTTTAGCATTAACATTAAAGAAATAAGGCTGCAGAGCGGTCCTTGAAACATGGAGTCATTAACATTAAAAAACCTGTGAAAATTACCAAAAATAGTTTGGACCAAAAAAATCGGAAAACATACCTAATTTCGGTTGTTTGACCTTAGAGTTGCACTTAAGGCCTTAATGAACCAAGCATCATAACTTTGCTCAAATTTAACATTTTTCAGTCTATTCGGGAATCTGAAGTTCAATGCAGAAAAACATGGTTTTTTTGTTTACAAAGAATTGAAAAATGTTAATTTTAAACAAAATTACAATTTTTGGGTAGTTAAGGCCTTACCTTAAGGTTAACCAACCTGAATTAAAAAGGTTTTCCGATTTTTGTGGTCTTATCCAAGTAACTTTAACAGTGTCTTTTAGATAATATCGGTCTTAAGTCATTGTTAATTTAAAAATTGATTTTTTAAGTCTGACGTGCATAACTCGGAATTGACTATTTTTCTCAAAAATTCCATTTGAAAGTAAAAAGTTGGCAAAAAATCTGAAAAAAATTTTCGCAGAATTTTTTGCTAATTCAATGTTTCAGCGGAAATGCTGTCAACTGTAAACAACTTTTGGTAACAAATATTACATTTATTTTGAAACGTTGAATTATCGGTTAAAAACAATTTTTACCCTTAAATGGATTTTTAACGATACGTAAACCGTCGAAATTCCAAAAAAAAGTTAAAAAAAGCAAATCGTGAAAATCTTTTTAAACCCTATTTTTGAAGTAGTTTCAGGATTCGTATTTCCATTTGTACAAAGCATGACTTTTTATTACAGCTCAATTTTTGTATATTTGTTATTTAAACTCAAATCATGTAAAATTTTACATAATTTTATGTTTAAATAACAAATATACAAAACTTTTGAAAATTTTCGTTGTAAAGTTATGTTGTGCCAGATTTAAACTATAAATTAAGGTGTAAACATAAAATCAATTGTAAAACCAATTTCCATCAACATTTTCATCCTATTCGTGGGTTACCTTGTTATAATCATTATTGGTAAATTCATAATTTCCCACCTCTCAATTTTGGAAAGTACAAAGGAACTTTTTAATTTGTACTCGGGTGGTCTTGTGTTATCTTCGGCGGTTTCTTCGCATATTTTCATCTATTACAACTTTAGGTAACCTTTTAAGCATTTTAAACATTTTATTTCAGTTCTTTGTATCGAAGAGAGTTGAGATTGTTCTTGGGATTTGAAAGTCGCAAAATGGAGACGCGTGTTTGTGTCATCAAGACTGAGCGGGAAGCTCATCTACCTCAGAAAACAGCATTTCTCCACAAATAAAAAAGTTTTGAGATCAAAAAATTTTTTACCTGATAATTGAACCTGTTGACGATTGCTTTTGGAAACTTTTTAATAAAAAGAACCGTTATGTTTTTTTCATCTGGCATGGGAATGTATTTTCATCAGTGTGGCTAAATAAAACGACCTATACCGGAAAAGGTTGCCATATATTAAGTTCAAGGGGACGTTTTCATAATCTGCTTAGGGGCCTTGGTTTTTGAGTAATCGTATTTTTGTGTGGCCCTGGATAGTCCGCGATGTGTAGCCACTCTAGAAAATGTGTCTCGATTGTGTAGTGGAATCGTGTCCGATTAATGTTTTGCCCTATGCTGGTTCGAGTCCCGTCGATGTTTTTCTTTTTGCTTTTGATATGTGTGATGAATTGAAAAAAAAATTCGTATTGCTATGAATTCTCTTTTAAAAACCTCATTTTGAAAAAAAAGTTTTTGGAAAAAAGTAAATTTTTTTTAAATTTTAATATTTGAAATATTGAGAAAACGCTGACTTGCGTATTCACAAAAGTATAAAAGGCAAAAAGAAAAACATCGAGGGGACTCGAACCATCATAGGGCAAAGCAATAATCGGACACGCTGGCACTACGCCATCGAACCACACTTATAAGTGGCAACGCATCCAGGACTATCACGCGGGAGACAGCGGCCACAGAAAAAATACGATTACTCGAAAACCAAAGCCCCAAGCAGATTTTGAAAACGGCCCCTTGAACTTAATATATGGCCACCTTTTCCGGTATAGCTCGTTTTATTTGGCCACACTGACGAAAATACATTCCCATGTGAGGTTTTTAGAGACTATAACTCCCTCAAATTAAAACATTTCTCCAAACATAAATAGTTTTTTGGAATCAGCAAATTATTATACACTTTCTAGAAAATAAAAACTAGAAAGATTGGTTTCGAGAAACAATTTGATCAACAATGGCATAAGGGGTACCTAGCTGCCTAAATTCCCTGAACTTTAAAAAACCCAACTGCCACATTAAATCTGTTTAAAGCATCTTGTCCATAGATCAGAATATAACATAGATCAGATTAGTACACCACCCAAAAACAAGTCCTAATTGTCTCTAAACATGTTTCTATTCTTACAGTCTACGCGTTTTCTATAATTGCCTAGGACACTGTAATCAAGATGGTTAATATGGAATACTTTGTTTAAATGCTATCCACTATTTACATCTGTATTCTGGATGTATGAACGTTGGCAACTGGCGCCTTTGGCCTGTTTGTATATTTTATATATTATTGTAGGAGGTTTTGGAAATATTCTAATGATTATTGTTACCCTGAGTTCAGGGTGAGTGAAAAAGGGGATATCGTGTGTGTGTGTGTGTGTGTGTGTGTGTGTGTGTGTGTGTGCGTGTGAGCGCGTGTGTGTGTGAGTGTGCATATATGTGCGTGACAGTGTGAATGTGAGTGTATGTGACCGTGTAAGTGTGAGTTTATGAGATAGTGTGAGTTTGAGCATATGTGTACGTCAGTATGTGTGCTTGTGTAACAGTGAATATATGTGAGAGTGAGAGTGTGAGTTTGTGATTTTGTGAGTGTACATATGTGTGACAGCCTGTCTATATGTGTGAATGTGCGTATGTGTATTTGAGAATCTATGTGCGCGTGTATCTGTGTATCTGTGAGCAAGAGAGAGGAATATGGAGAGTGTGTTTGTGTGGCCGTGTGAGTTTGACTGCATGTGACAGTGTGAAAGTTCACGTGTTCACGTAATAATCATTCTCAGACGTCTCTGCCACTCCTGCAATTACCTCATAGCTCTTTGCTGTCTATCCGACCTAGCTCACATCCTTGGCCACCTTCCCTTCATTGTTTTCTTCATTAATTTGGGTACTTTAAACTCTTAAAATTTTCAAGTGACCTTTAGAATTCATCTCTCAGGAGCACTGTTTTTACATAAGCTCAATTTTTCTAGCCGGCGTTTATTCTTCAGCTTCTTTAATGTTTTGCGTAACTTTAGATCGTATAATAGCTATTTTATTCGCGACTTGGTTTGTAATTCTATTTTTACAATTGAAATTCAGTTTTTAGGTACAGTCGGACACAGTATCACTTGAAAAAGTATACGTTCTCTTTATTGTGTTTTCCAGCTTTTTTAACCTCTATTCAGATTTATTTTTCTTTTGTAAATACTGAACCAGAGTGAGAAAAATGGCTAGTGATCAAATTTACATTAAGACTTGTTAACTGCGATATTCACGCTGCCATACGGGGAGTTGTTGAAGTTTTTAGAAGAATCCATCTTGTTCTTTATCCAGTTATTGGCCTTCTTAACGGAGTTCTTCTAATTATTGTTAGAAAAAGTAAAGCAAGTAAGTTTTTGACAGAGTGCAAATTTACCCATATGGAATTTTGGTTGTTTTTCGGTAATTTTAGCGCGAGACTTAAAAAAGTTTTTATATGAAATTCACTTAAGACTTTCGTCTCAGTAAAAGTCGAGGGGTCCTAATAACCATTAAAATGGATTTGCACAAGGTCTTGGATTTTGCTCTAAATTGGTATATAGCCTTCTTATGACCTAAAAACCTTTTTCTTAGAGGGTCAGCATAATGTAGATTTTTTGGCCCGGGTTACGGTACCTAAAAAAATTTGAACCAAAAATTTCCAGACATTTCTTATTTTTATCGTCATGTATATAAAAAAATGTGAGAACTTTTATGAGTAAAACGACTGATATAACGAAAACTTATTCTAAATGCAGGCGAAATCACCAACTCAAAATTTTTTCAAAAACCTCGTTTTTGAGGTTTTCAACCCTTTACCCTCGACACCAAAAAAAGAATCTCATCGATTTCTACCTGAAATTACGATTCAGTGCCCAAAATCAAAATTTAAAAACGACCATCATCTTGAAATTTTTAATTGAAAGTGAAAAATAGGCCAAAAATACCGGAAAACGCGATATTTTGCTTCTTTTTTTTTGCTTTTTCACTTCAATGCTTCTGCCAAAACGGGATAATTTTAGCATCTGTATAAATTTTGATTATATTTACGGTTTTGCCAATACAACAAATACTGAGAAACCAAAATATTTTAAGGCCGTAAGGGACCTATTTTAATTTTTATGTTTTATTAAGACTTCGTCTCAGTAATCTTCGAGCTTTTTACATGAAGACAAAGTTTTTTTATTTTTTCGATAAAGCTCGAAAGTATCCATTCGTGCTCAAAAAATATCCATTCGTGCTACCTAAAAACTTTATTCTGAAAGTTTCAGCTCAAAATCGAATTTTCCAAAATTTTCACATTTCACAGTCATATAAATATTAAAATATGAAAATATAGAAAATTATAAAGAAAATTGGATATGATAATCAAAACTTACGTGTGGCATGCAACTCTCACAAAACCATTTTTTTAGGTTTTTAGCCTTTCACAATAGAAACCAGAAAAAAAGTTATCGATTACATTGAATTCTACGTAAAATTTTGCATATGTTCAGTACCTAAAATCATAAATCGAAAACGACCATCTTCCTTAAAAATTCAATTGAGAGTGAAAAATAGGCCACTTATTAAAAAGCGTTTTGATTTTTTTTTAAATTAAAAAAATACAGTTAAAAAAGCCGCCTGATTTTAATAAAAAGACTGATTTGCGTGAAACCCTTACTAAATTTTATTTTCGCCCAGTATTCTAATTTCAGGCGTGAGCTTTACTTCCACAGTAAAATCCATCTCTGCCAACATTTTCGTACTAATCATAGCCTTCGTGGGAACAATCGTTACAGCAAATGTTATCATTCCAAACCAATCTATCCCTCAAAGTACAAAAGAATTCATTTATTTGTACTCCGGCCTGGGAATCACAACCGCGATTTCTGCCCATATTTTTATCTACTACAATTTCAGGTAAAATCTATGAATTTTGAATTTTAAAAATGATTTTAGTTCGGTATATAGAAGAGAACTGCGGTTGTTATTGGGAATTGACCACTGATATAAAAAAACATGTTTTTCAAAATATGATAAAACGGCTTATGTTTTAAAAGTTTAATTAAAAATAAGTTATTATAAAAAATAATGAATTAAAAATAATGAACTCTTTTTCTACGTTCGGCCACTTTTCCTTTTATGATTTTTTGAATATAAAAAAATATAAAAATAGGGACATCCGGTTTTTGTTTTACAATTATAAAAAATATAAAAACAGGGATATCCGGATTTTACTTAAAAATTAAAAAGTATATAAAAAACAGGAAAACCGGATTTTGTTTTAAGATTCGAAAAAAAAACTATAAAAACGGGGATATCCGGGTTTTATTTAATAATTTAAAAAATATAAAATAAAAACAGGGAAAACGAGAATATAAAATATAGGATATCCGCATTTTATCCATCATATGAAACATTTTATAAAAACCGAGATATCTGAATATTCTTTAACAATTTAAAATGATATAAAAATCGGGATATCCGGATTTTTTTTTTACGATTTTTTTTTTTGAAAAAATACAAACCGGGATATCTGGATTTTTAAAAAAAGATTTTAGTTCGGTATATAGAAGAAAGCTGCGGTTGTTATTGGGAATTGACCACTGATATGACAAAAAAAATGTTATTCAAAATATGATAAAACGGTTATGTTTTAACAGTTTAAATAAAAACTAAGTTATTATAAAAAATGAATATAAATAACTCTTTTTCTACGTTCGGACACTCACTCACTCACTCACTCACAATCACATCCCAACAATTTTGTAATTATGTTTAATTTGACAATCTAACTCTCTGAAAACGAATATATACACAGACGGATAATTGCATGGGGATACTGTAGTTTGGTTTTGCTAACTGAATCTTGGAATGAATAAATCAATAACTAAAAATGGTTCAAAGTGAGATTATCATCAAATTTGAGCATATTGCATTTCAATTTGAATTCGAGTTTACAAAAGTGTGTCGTAAACTTTGACAGGTGAAGCTGAGACGTTCTGCATAGGAGGGGGCACTTGAATGGCAGGGCGGACAAAAGCTGACGGGCGGGTTGTGACAGAGATTGGCCTGAAATTGCAAAAAATCGATAATTTATCGATATCGATTTTTACCTGGCAGGCTGAATCCGTACGTAGTTGTGGTTCTTGTCAATATTTTCCTTCTCACGCTTGAGTTCTTCCAGTTGGCGGGCTTTGTCTCCCAGTTCCTTGTTTAGCTGGTTGTTCTGGCGATGGAGCCAAGCCAATTGGTCATCGGCTGGTTGAGGGAGATTGGCTTTCTGAAAAAGTATAACTTTAGTTAGAAAAAAGAAAGGGATCTCTTTCTGTCCCTGTCTCTCATTTTCTCTCATAAAACCGAGATATCCGGATTTTTATTTTAAAAAAATTAAAAATATAAAAACTGGGATATCCGAATTTTATTTAACAATTAAATTTTTTAAAACCGGGATATATGGATTTTATTTAACAATTTAAAAAATATATAAAAACAGGTATATCCGGGTTTTCTTTCACAATGTAAAAATAATATAAAAAACCGGAATATCCGGATTTTGTTTTACAATTTTTTTGAAAATTTAAAACCGTGATATCCGGATTTTATTTAAAAATTAAAAAATACATATAAAAACCGGTTATCCGGATTCTATTTAACAATTAAAAAATATATATAAAAAACGATAAATCCGGCTTTTATTTATCGGATTTTGAAAATATAAAAATTAAGATATCCTGATTATATTTATCGATTTTTTGAAAATTTAAAACCGTTATTTGAAATTGATTAAATCCGGATTTTTATTTAAAATTTTAAAAAAAATATATAAAAAAACGGGATATCCTGTTTTTATTTAACAATTACTTTTTTTAAACCGGGAAATCCGGATTTTATTAAACAACTTTTAAAAAAATAATTAAAAAACCGAGATATCCGGATTTGTAATTAAAATTTAAAAAAAAATGTAAAAACCGGTTAAACCGGATTTTATTTAACAATTTAAAAAAATCAAAAACCGGGATATTTGGATTTAATTTAACAAATTAAAGAAATTTAAAAACCGAGATAACCGGTTTTTGTTTTGTGATTTTCTGAAAATATAAAATCAGAGATATCCGGATTTTTTTTTAACAATTTAAAAAAAAAAACAATAAAAACCGGAATATCCGTGTTTTATTTATTATAAAAAAATAAAATAAAATCCGGGACAACCGGATTTTATTTTACAATTTTAAAAATATGTAAGCGGCATATCCGGAACATATATAAAAAACGGCATATCCGGAACATATTTAAAATTTAAAAAAAAAACGAACAAAAAAATCGGGAATTCCGCATTTCATTTAATTTTAAATAATAAAAAAACGAATATAAAAACCAGGATATCCGGATTTTGTTTTTAATTTTTTTAATATAAAAAATCGAATTTTCCGGATTTTATTTACCATTCAAAAAATATAAAAATCGGAATATCCGAATTTTATTTGTCTGTGCCTATGTCTCTCTCTTTTTATTTCTCTCTCTCTCTCTCTCTTTCTAACCCTACCTGTAGGTTTGCGTGTGACGGGAAGCTTCTCTCGCTACTCTCCATCAAAGCCACCATTCTTCTGTTCAATTCAGTCAAATGAGCTCTCAAGAAGTTCAGTTTCTGCTCGTGAACAGCAGGTTCCTAAAATCATTCACTACCATTATTTTTCCAACTTTTCCTAGTAGGCCCTTTAGTACAATTTGTAAGCGTTTATGACTTTCCCTCTTCCCTGAAACCGCCAGCTGATCAACCACCGAGGGAGCGCTGGAAAGCAATGTCGCTTTTTCTCACGGATTCAATGCAAGGTCACGCGATACGTGACTACTGGAAGAATTGGATCCGTAGGTTGAGCAAAAAAGTAACGCAAGAAGGCAAAGAAAGTGCATTTGTAGCGGTGAAAACAAGGAGAAAGTGATTATTTTTCCTTTTGGTTAGAATAATTTTTCCGGAGAAGGTTATGCCAGAGAAAAAATTTAAAAAAATTAAATAAGGGGTACCCTTATGTTTTTCACCCTATGAGGTTTTTAAAGACCATAACTCCCTTTATTTAAAACATTTAAAACACGTGTGCAAGTGTGTTCGTGTGCATGTGTGCGTGTGTGAGTGCGTTAACTCACCAAGTTCACCATTCCTTGCTTCAGAAGCCTATTTCTTTTTTCAATTGTCTCCAGACGCTCCTTGTACCACTCAGCCAGTTTGGCATTTGTTTCATATCCTTTTCTGAGAAGTTCTTCTTCTTCGCGATGGATTCCATCCAGTTTTGCCTGAAAAGTAAATTTTTTTTTTTTGAATTTAGGAATTTAGGATATTCAGTTTTTTTTTAAACTAATTTTTAAAATATTTTTTTAATAACATAAGTTATTTAATTTTTTGAAAAGGTTTAAAATTTAAGAAACAGAAAAAAAACGAAAATCTTGAATATCTTTCTTTGATTTTTTGTATTAAAAAAACATTTTGTTATCAAAAAATCTTTTTCCCTACAGAAATTTCCACTTTTGCCTGAATTGAATAATAATTCTGAGAAGGCCACTTGTCCTTGACATACCATCACCTTCCCACAGGGCCCCCGGAAAGTGATGCTTGTGGGATTGAACTCTGATTACAAATTTATTAATAGTCACAGTAAAAAAACATGCAAGGACAATTTTTTTCCTAGTGTGAGTTGTTAAGGTGCATGGAATTTTTAACAAGAAAGTTATTACTTTTTGGGAAAAACAAAGAAATCAAAAGTTGGTTTAAAAAACCATTCCTGCTAAAAGCGCAAGGAAATTTTAACGTGGCATTGAAATAAAAATGTGACAGTTTTTTTCTAAAATTATTTCAAAATAAAAATTTTAACAACACGTTTTTAAAGCCATTGATAGTTCTTTACTGTAGTTTAAACATCAATTTGAAAGCTTAAAAGTGTTTCTTGTTATTTAGGAAAATAATAAAGCCAACAATTTTTAAAGGATATGACAATTGAAAGTAAACATTTAAAAAAACAAATGAAAAAAAAAGATTTTTCATATTTTTCATTTTTAATGAAAATCAGACAAATATGAGAACCCAAATTAAAAACCGCATTGCAGACTGACCCAATGGTTCTAAATTTTAAGCAATTAACTTTAATATACTTATGAAACATGTGAATGACAAAAAATCAGAAAAAATTAATTTTTAAAAAAAACACTGTTATACAAACTTTTTCGTTTACGGAACCCCCACATTTGAATTGGCGTTTATTTTTATAAACTTTTAACTTTAGAAAGTTTTTTAAACAAAAAATTTGAAAACTTGAAAAAATTATTCTAAAAATCGGTTTCAACATTATTAAAATTCTTTTTTATAGTTTCCTTTATGTTAACATTTCGACACTTACAATAAAAACATTTATGTAAACAATAGAAACAAATACACGTATTTGATAGAAACACAAAACTTTTAATTTTTGTTTGACTTAATGTACAACAAAGGAAAAATAAAAACAGAAAATAAGTTTACTTTTCCTTTTAAAGGAAAAGTAAACTTATTTTCTTTTGGTTGGTTTATTCTTAAATTTTACACCTTACTATACTCAAGCCCCAAAGTCACCACAACTGTCTAATTACCCACCTCATTATTTTAATTGTTTTTCACATCCGGTAGTCGCAATCGAAACCAAAAGCGTATAGGTTCCAAAAACTATTTTTCACAAGAGGGGTTTCAAGATTACAAATAAAATTTTGTTTGTTTGTTTTTTTAAATAAAAAAACTATTTTTGTTAGAAATTCTTGTTTCTTCTACTTCTAGAATTTTTCTAAACGTTTTAAAAATAGAAAATCACCCCTTCGTGATTATCGAAACATTCCTTTAGCAGGAAATCGTGATAACTTTTGATTCCAACTGTTCTTTGAGGGTAATTGCACCTAAGTGGCAGTACCACGTGTATTCATCTTGAAGTCGGCAATTTGGGAACTTGGATGATCATTTGAAAAGCAAAAACCGTTTCTAGGTTGTGAAATCGTTGAAGTTTGTTATTGAAATGGTGATTGAAACATTGAAACATTGGAATGATGGGTGAAACTTAAATACACAAAAATGTAGGGAGCACAAATTAGTCTAACTGGAATGGCTGGCTGTCTGGATGAAATTGTCAGATGTTGGCCTACAAACTTAGCTTCATGAAAAATTAATCAGAAAATACGAATGACGCCATATTTTTTTCGTTTGAAAAAAACTTTAAAATAATTTTTTTCAAAATATTCTGTTTCGAAAACTGCTGATATAATTGATTCCAATAAAGCTTTGCTTCGAATAAAAAACCAAGTTTAAAAAAACTCAAGTTCGGAAAATCGGAAAAAGTATAGAAAATAAAAAAAACTTTTTTTAAATGAAAAAGAAACGAAACAGAACAGAATAAATAATTAGCGTTCACTTTTAAAGATTTTTAAACAAATGAATAAAACTTTTTTAAAGTTTACCGGATACAAAAAAAATTTGAAACTTGAATAAATTAAAAAATAAATAAATTTTTGGAAACATAGAAATCGTTATAAATAATTTTTGTTAATTTTTCAAGAAAAAAAAACAGAAAAATAATTTTTTAACCAAGCTTTAAAAATTAAAAACTAAAAGACAGAGAAAGAAGACTAGTTTGATTTGTTCAGCAGTAAAAAGTTAACGCAATTTTTTTTTAATTTGCGTGAAATTTGTATTTGTTTAAATTGTTCAATAAAAATTTGCTTCAAATCATTTTTACAAAAAAAACAAATTGAGCAAGTTTAAAAAACGGCGGAAAATTGTTCACCCGATTTATCACACACTAAAAATTATGGAAATCCAACAGTTACTGGCTGATGAAGATATGTAAAATTTAAAAAAACAGAAATCAATAAATGAAAAAAATGAAAAAAAAAAAAGTTTTTTTTTTAAATTGCTTAACTGAAGTTGAATTACAAAATGAATTACAAAACAGAACAGAATAAATATTTAGCGTTTACTTTTTTTACGATTTAAAACAAATTAAAAACATTAAAAAAGTATGGGTCATTAAATTCTAATTTTTTTGTTTAAACTTGGATAGTTTCAAAACTATCCATGTTGAAACGAAAAAAGTTTTCTTTTTTTTCAAAATTTTTCACAATTTAAAACACTTGGAAATTAGACAGTGATTGATTGAGGAACAAAGAAATCGGATTTAACAATTTTGATGGTGATTTTGCAACAAAAAAACCCACAAAAATATATTTTTTAACCAAACTTTAACAAGTAAAAACTAAAACGAAACGAAAGAACACTAGTTTTAAATATTTAGTAATAAAACATTAACGGGCATATAAGTGCCAAAAAATTCTATTCGTTTCTTTAAAAATTTGAGTGAAACATCGATTTCTACAAATTTCTTTAAATTTTCAGAAAGCAATTTAACTATTTAAGCAATCATCAAAATGTTGTTTTGTTTCTTTGGAAATTAGTGTTTGTCACATCACTTCACTGTTTAAATCTTTTATTTGATACTCATCGCTAGCGGCAAAATTGGTCAAAGTTACTTGCGAATCTTCGGAAATCCCCTCCGCCCTGGCAGGTTCTTTCCCCGTTTGGATGTCCTGCCCGAAACCGAGTAAACTACCCCTTCTGAGATGAGATTTCTATGACAACAGTGATCCTTGGCGTAATTGCAAATGGGGCGGGGCTTCAGCCCCCGCCGCCTCAAAAGTCTTCGCTCCGGTGAGAAGTCCGTTATTTCACTCCCGCTCCCTCTGCGGTCGACATGCGCCTACCGCTGGCTTTACTTCTCCTGTCGACGCCTGCCGTCTTCGGGCAGGAGCCATTGGCAGAAGAAGTGGCCGATGTCGAAGAAGAAAACACCTTCTCTCCCGCCTATGTTACGGTTAGTAATCTATGGCGCTTTGGAATTTCTTCGGAATTAACATTAATCAAAAATCACCTTTGAGGTTTTTAGAGCCCATAACTCCCTCAAATTAAAACATTTCCCAAATCTAAATAGGTTTTTGGGAACAGCAGGTTAAAATTGAGGGGGTACCCTTATGTTTTTTACCATCGGGTCTTGGGAAACCCATATCTACCTCAGAAAACAACATTTCTACAGGCACGACAAATATTTTGAGATCACGAAAGTATTTTCTATCTGGTAATTGATAAATTTGATTAAAAAAATCACATAAGGGTTTTTTACCCTCTGAGAATTTTAGAGACTCTCTCAAATTAAAAAATTATCAGGTTTTTGGATTAGCAAACTATACTCTTTCTGATAGTGAAAACTAAAAAGATTAAATTTGAAAAAATGGTTAAAAATTACATAAAGGGCTTATGGTGTTTAGCCTCTGAGGTTTTTAGAGACCATAACTCCCTCAAATAAAAAAAACATTCTTCAGACATAAATATGTTTTTGAGATCAGCAAACTATAGAATTTCTGGTAAATGAAAACTAGAAAGGTTGGTTTTGGAAAAGATTTTGTTAAAATATCACCATGAGTACAAAATCAGCCTCTTCGATTTTGAGTACAAAAAGGTTAAAATATTTCGCAGAATTTGAGTGACCAGTTCAAAAATTGACATCATACACAAATAATCACCAAAAGTCATTTTCTTCAGTTGAGTTTGAAAAAAAACTAGTTAAATTATGAATTTTCGAAAACTATTTAAGGGGATTTTATTGAACTTACGTCGTTTCTACAATTTTGAAACAAAATCTTTTTATTTGATTTGGACTGCAAAAGGGGCGCGTTTACACGGCCGTTTTACGCGTTTGCCGCACGGAAACACGGCCAGAGTGGGCGAGAGAGTGTGGGAAATGGGGAGACGCAGAGTTGGCGGCAATTCAAACTACAATTTCTCCAAAATTTCAAGCGCTTCTAAATCGGTACATCCAAAATGGGTAAAAGGATTTTTTTATCACAATTTCGGAAAAATTATTTTTACTCGGTTTTTCCCCTTTAAGAAATTCACCCTTAAGCCATTCTAATTTCGACATGGCCAATTCTGCAAATCCCCTAAATGAGTTTTTGTCTCGTCCCCATAAACCTAAAGTAGTAACCGTAAAAATTTAGTTCATAACCATGGAAACCAATTTCGCCAAGGAAAAAACTTAAGTTTTTTTTGGTTCCTTTTTTTCCAAATCCCCAAAAAAGAAGGCAAGTGACTTGTGTAATCCACCACCAGTAACGCTTTCTATCTACAAAACCAAATATCGCATCAATATTTTTGTTTGCGTGGCGGCTCCAAAATGCGCAATGGCTTGTTTTCCAGGCGTATTTCTTTTGTAGAGGGATTGTGACTAAGGGAAAAGACGGATTTTTGCAAAATAAAAAATGACAAGTAATTATTCGAAAATTTTTTTAAAAAAAATGCAATGCAGAAACAGTGGAATGATTTGCCAAAATTTCTTTGTGAATTTTACAAAAATGGCTGAAACCATCAGTATTGAACATGAAAATTGCCAATTCCAAATTTGAAACAGTGGAGTTATGCGGCAAAAACACTTTTGTTTTAAAAGTTAAACTGCTTATATAGATTTAAGTATTCGTAACGTTGTTGACAATGAAACGGCTTAAATTAAAGATTTTAATTTTTGATTGACCCCCTAAATATGTCAAGATCACCAAAAATGCGCTCAAAATGGAAATTATAATTTAATTTATTAATATTTTTATTTTTTAAACAATCGATACTTTCAGGGTCACCTAGCCGAGTTCATAATGAAGCGCAGCGTTCCGGAAGAGCCCACGGACTATGAAGAAGAGCGCCAGGTTGAGGAAGACTCGATGGGAAAGCGAATGGAGTAAGTTTCATCGACAAGATTATTTACATATTTTTAAAAAGGATATTAAAATGAAATAATAAACTCAAATTTTCAAAATTCATTAAACGATTTTTATATATAAATTTTAAATAAAGGTTTTAAAAACAAACCATACATTCAAATTTTTAAAAGCTACTTTTCAGCCCCGAAGTGAAACGTTCAGTTGCTGTGGGTCGCCCTTCCCTGCGTCCCGGAAAGCGCAGCATTGCAATCGGTCGTTCGGCATTTAGGTAATGTTTTTTGCCACATAACTCCACTGTTTCACAGTTTTTTTTGACTTTACCCAACTGGACTGAGTATCATTTACAAAATGATGTACACAAATTTTTAAAAAAAATCACTTAATTTTTCGTATTTTTTGCTTTCTAGTTAATTTTAAAATAAATTCGTCAAAGAGGCTCAGAAAATGAAAATACAAAAGTGTCAAACTTTTCAACACACACTGAAACATTTGATTCAACTACAAAACCCAAAAATATCTAAAATTCATTTTTTCGAAATTTTGAAATCACGCTTTCTCTAAATTTAGGTTAAAGTTCATTTCTGAGAAATTTCAATTTCAAAGAATGACGTCATCACCAAGTTTTCGTATTCGTGACGTCTTTGACTTTTCAATTTACCCAAAGCAGTAAATTTTTTGGTTTCCTGTTTTCGTCACGGCGGGGTTCCATCACCATAAAAATGGGGTGGGTGGATCGATTTCGAAATCCAAAAAGGACCAAAAATCTTGCCAGGGTACTCTTTTAAAATACAATTTTTAAACTTAAACTTAAAACTTTAATACTTAAATGAACTCAGTTTGAAAAATGGGTGGAAATAAACGTTTTTAAGAAAAAAAATTAAATTGTAAAATCGATAGTTTGTTTTCGGACACTAAATTTTGTTTACGGCTTTATAAAATTTAATTAATAATCGAGTCAATTAAAAAAGAATACAATTTTAATTTTTTATGAAATATTAATTTTCAGACCAGGAAAGCGCTCCATGGCCATCGGCCGATCTGCCTTCCGTCCTGGCAAGAGGTCGATCGCTTTCGGCCGTGTTGGTTACAGGTGCGCAAAAAAGGCAAAAACTAAAATTTAGTGTATTTTTAAAAACTTAAAATTTTTAACTATTTTTGTTGTAGACTAAATTTCTAAAAAGCTGTGTTCAGAGCTTCAACTGCCCTATAAAAATTTTCTGGTTTCTTATGGCCAAGTGGCTAAGGGGTCGGACTTGTAATCTAAGCTACCCTAGTTCGATCCCCGTTAATTTTTTTTGATTTTTTTTGTTTTCCTCAACAAATATTACCAAATATAAATTTTTTAAACGTGCAAAACTTTTTGAAACGCCCGTGAAAAATTGTTATCTAGGCTCAAAAAACAAGACCCCTTGATTTTACACTTAGGGTATCCAATTGTTTTCAACTTTAACAATATGAACTAATTATATTTCTGATTTCCCCGATTTCTGACGTTTCTGCGCACTTCTCACGTTCTGGTCCTCGGTTGCGAGGAGACGATGTGAAAAATGCAGCCCAAATGTGGGAATGTACGCTCCCGGCGCTTTACGGAATGAAAATTGTTGATAACTTTGAGGGAACGCCAGAATTCTTAATTAAACATTTATAATAAGTTGTACCATTAAAGTGTTAGATCACCAGAGGTCATGAATGAGTATCGCCGATTTGGTACGGGTGTGGGTCGCGTTTTTGAAATTTTAAGGGGCAGGTTGAAGTTTCATCAAATTAGCGACAATTTTTTTTCCTTTTTTCTATTCAAAATAGACAATTTAAATCAACATTGTATTTAAAAATTAAATTGAATAAGTTTAAAAATAATATTAGCTTAAAAAATAAATTTTTAAAAAAAATTTCAAAGATAAAAAATTTTTTTTAAACTAAAACTTGTTTTCAGACCTGGAAAGCGATCCCTCTCAATGGGCCGCCTCGCCTTCCGCCCTGGTAAACGTAGCGTCGCCATGGGAAGAATGAACTTCAGGTATGTTTTGTTTTTCCCCCAAATGTTTTGTCACTGCACTCCACTGTTTTAATGAAAATCGCATTAACTAAAAAGTTGACTTTAGATTTAAAGTTAAATTTTTAGGCCCGGAAAGCGCAGCATCGCTGTTGGAAGAATGAACTTCCGCCCTGGAAAACGCTCCGTAGATCTCTATGAGTAAAGTGAGTTTTTTTAAAAGCTCAGGTTTTAAATTAATTTGTAACTCATTTTCTAAAATGAATTTTGAAATTTCAGCTTCAGCGTCTCAGATCAAGCTCTTCGTTTTAATCCTTCAGTGATCAAAAATAAAGCTTTCGTTGTTGTTTTTTTTGTTTTTCTTCACTTTATCCTATTATACTTAATCGTTAAAAAAAATATATTAAATTAAACTTCATAAATGATAAAAGTAGTAGTTTAAATTACTAAAAAAAACTTAAAAGTGTGAAACTTCTATAAAAAAATGTTTTTATGAAATTTATTTTGAACAAAATGAGTCTGCATTACTCAAACTAAATATTCTGCAACTAAAGTTCAACTTGAAACATGCAAGTGAGTTTGAAGTGAAAATGGTAAAAATGTGTTTCTTGAATAAATATGCAAAATCAAATTTTCCAAAACTGAAATTAGATTTCATTTTTTTTAAACAGTAACATACTTTTTTTCGATAGCTATTTTATTAAAATTTAGTTTTTGGGAGGAGGCCAACTGCTATGAACAAATTTCCAAAAAGAAAAGAAATGGTTGAAACGCAAAAAAAGAAAAAAATACGAAAACGGTTTTAGGTTTGTAAAAATTTATAAAATATTAAAATGATTCAACTTTGAAAAAACTATTTAAAATACTTACCACTCTCGGCGCAACGTCTTCTTCGTGCATAGTATTTCTCTTAAGAGGATCGCTATTGCTGCTGGATGTTGTAGAATTCCTCCAGTTGATGTTCTCCAAGCCAGAAGAAGCTGGAAAAAGAGAATAAATGTGAAACCTTTTTTGTAAACTCAAACTTCATTTTAAAGCGTCAAGTTTAAACTAGTTTAGAAATCTTGTTTATCAATATATTGCAAAAGCTTTTTCCAACCACTTAATTATTTATCAATTCTGTGTTTCACCATCATGCAAGACCGAGGCTACAAAATGCAAATTGTAGAAAACCTCTCACAAACAGAAGAAAAGTCATTTGTTATTGTTATTAATCCAGCTAAAGAATGAGGCTTTTACAAATAATGAGGGACTTGATTAAAAAATGATTGCATTTCTTTTTCACCATTTTGATTTTTTTGTTTTTTTTTTAAATTGCAAACAAAATTTGAAATTGCAAAAAAAACAAGTATTTCATTAAAAAAGGTCAAAATTTTTTCATTTTTTCATCAAATTCAAATTTTATATTTTTGGGTATTATTTCCATGCGTTACAAAAATACTGCAAAGTTAAAACAAAATTTCAGTTGTTTTTTATTTAAATGTTTTAATAATAAATAATTTAATCTTTTTAACCAATTTCAGTTTTTTTTGTTTTTAAAATTGCAAAACAAGCGATTTAAATTTTAAAAAACCATTTTTATAATTTTTTAAAAATAATTATTAAACAAAAAAAACAATTATTTCATTGAAAAAGGTCAAATTTTTTGAAACGTTTTCAAATTTTTTTCATGAAATTCAAATCTTATATTTTTGCGATTTATTTCCATGTATTACAAAAATTTAGTTTACAAAAATCCTGGAAAGTTAAAATTAAAATGTAAGTTTTAATATTTTAAATATTTAAAAAATAACTTACCAATACTATTGTAAGAAGCAGTGCTGTGAGGCCGACTTCGTACAACTTGAACTCTTGGGGCCCCGTTTGCAGTTGGAGGAACCGGGTGTCTCATTCTGGATTCTTCCTTCTGAGAGCGGACAGTTGGCTGAAAATGAAAATTTGAGAAAAAAAAGGTGTTTAAGATTTCACATTTTATATTTTGCCACATCATTCCAATGTTTATGCGCTGTTCAGTTGAACATATGCCTTTTCGAAACTCAGTAAAATGTGGGTAGACAGCAAATACAAATGACACAATTTCAATAAAATTTAGTTTGTATTGATCCAGTAACAATAACTTTGTTTTGGTAATCTTTTAATCTAAGTTATCGAAATGTGTACTTTTCACCCGCTCCCATCGCCTTGTGATTCTCAATAAAGTTTTGAATAAAATTCCCAGGCTGCACAACCACGCACTACGATTGGTATTGGGGAAATTACAAAATTATAGGGGGTACTCGTCCAAAAAATATCCAAATTTTGGTTTTTTGGACAGTCAAAGACGAAAACGTTGTAGTGATGTATTTTTCTGAAATTGAAACGTTAATTGGACTTTAAATAAAACTTAAAATTTTGTGAACTGAGTATGTCTGAAAAAAATTTTATTGTAATTTTGATTGTTTAAATTTGAATCAAATGTTTAATTGTTTATTGAACTTTTGAATATAATTATGTTTTCACTGGTAAACGAACATGTAAAAATTTCTTTTAAAAAAAACTTAGGAAGCCGAAAAATGATACGTGATTATTAAAAATTATTTAATAACGTGAATTCATTTATCGTTTTAAATTTGTTTTAAAGTGTAAATTAAATTTAAATAAAAATAAGAAATTAAAAATTTTGTAAAGTTAATTTTCACCGTTTATTGAACTTTACAATAAGAGTTCATGTTCACTACATATCAGGGTCAAAAAAATTTTTAAAAAAAAAACTTCGGTAATTTAGGTGATCAAAGTTATGTATCATAGCATTCTTTAAAATGGTACTAATGATATTAAAATTAATTTAAATGAAAAATGTAAAACTTTCCCTTTTAAAAGTTTAATTTTAGATGAAAATGCGAAACCATATCATTTAACAAGCAAATTTAAATTTGTTTTAATGCGACACCATCTCTTTAAAAATGGACAGGTTTCGAAAAATCAGCAAAATTATTTGTGGATGTTTTGATTGTTTGTTGTTAAATGCTTCATTTTGCATTGAACATTTTGATATATTTGTCTTTTTAATATCTGGTTCGCTCTTACAAATTATTTTTTAAAAGTTATTGTGGCTCATTGGGTTCTAACAGTGGCTGAAAATTAAAGGGTGAATAAGCATTTTTAAAATAAAGTTCAAATGTATTGAAACAGTGGAATGCAACATCGCAAAACTACAAAAGAGTAATGTAAGTGAAAGAGAAGCGGGGTCTAAATGGCCCTTCGTGCTCGACGGATCAGCCGACGGGTTCTTGGAGGAGCGAGGATTGGCCTTGAAATCGCTAAAGAGGCCGGCGATTAAGTGCCTTACGTACCCGATCGGAGCGAGAAAATGCACCTGCCGAAAATGGCGAGAGCTAACTAGAAGAAAACTATGCAGGGCAGTTGAAGGTTGTTTTTACAGTTCTATAGTTATTTTTTTGTAATTAGCGTTTTACACAAACTTGGCATTATAGCGCTAAATACATTTTGACACAAACATTGGAATGATTTGGCAAAAAGTAAAATTGGCAATAAATTGGTAAGATTGGTAAACATTGGTAAAAACAAAATTCCCTATTTTTCTTCCAAACTTTTTAAAAAAAAATTTTGGTTAATATTAAACTGGCTTTGAAAGCTGTTGAAATTTCTGAGTAAATGAGTATTTAGAGTAAAATCTGTCGTTCAAAAGAAAAAAAAGGAATACCTTAATATAATCGGCATGTTTGCTAAGAAAACAGCGGGCGTTCTGTTGAGCCGGTAAGCGGTGGAAAACATACTCTGCCAACGTGAGCTGGTAAGCAGGAATTTGGAAAAGTAATCAAAATCGTATTTTTGGGGTTGAATTTTCTTTTTTCTTTTTAGGGTTGTTCTAATTTTTTTTAATTCAAAAACAATTTTTTGTTTTGTTTTGGCTATCTCGTTTGGTTTTGAGAATACTTTCATTATTGTTCAAAGAAACGTTTAAAGAAAAATTATTTTCTATTTGTAAAAAAATTGCTAAACATTTTATTTTATTAAATTACTCCATTTTCTGAATTGTTAAAACCGGTTTTGGTAATAATTTTGGTAAAGTTTTCTAATTTTCTAATTTATTCTAAATGTTTCATAGTAATGAAAAAAAATGAAAATCGAGTTTGAAATTTTTTTAAATATTTCTTACAATCTGCTGAAGATGTATCAACTTTATTTTCACACTTTGACTGAGTGTTTTTGAACTAATCCTTAGGACTGAAAAATTCAGCACTGAAACATTGAAAATGAAAAAAAACTGAAAATAATCAATACCGTCTAAATATTTCAAACAATATATATTTAAAAAATTCAAATAAGTCTCAAAATGATTTCACCATTAAAAAATATATGTTCCATTAAGAAATTTCAGTAAAATGTTTTAAAAGAAATATACGAGTCTTTTTTTAATATTTTTATTAACATGAAAGTAAATGTGACTCACTCAGTTTTTCTTTTTTTTCTCCAAGCTTTTAATTACAAAAGTATTTAATTAAACGAATTGTTTTTTAAACTTTGTCGCATTTTTCGAAAGTGTAAATAAAATCGGATCCGACTGACGAGCGTAAGAGGCGCTGAACTGTTTTCGGCCCCATATGGATGTCATTGTGGACGGGTACAATACGGACGCGAAAAACCATAAAGGACCGGAACCGGCTGAGGTCGCGCCGTTTTCGGACGCGGTCAATTTGGAGGGCGGTTTGGGCAAATATGAGAACTTCTGCTGCTGGCAAATGAGGTTTAAAAAACTTGTTTTTTGAAGAATTTGAAAGAATGAAAATTCTCGAAGCCTAATTTCGAGAATTCCATTTTTCAAATCAACTTCAGTAATGTTTCAAAGTGATTATCACATTTATATTTAGCCTGTATCTTTTCTAGTAAAAGAATCAAATACTTTCGAAAATAAAAGCTCGAAAAACTTTTTTTTTTAATTTACATATTTTTGTTGGAATATTTTTTTTAAAGTTCATGATGTGAAAATTATATTTTACTGAATGATTCATTTAAATTATAAAACATTTTAATGTAATACTTTCGAAATTTAAAGTTCAGAGAACAATAATTTTTAAAAAACCATTTTTTTAAATAAATATTTTTATTTTTTTTTAATATTTAAATTTTATTATGTAAAATTTTATTTTACTGAATTTTTCCATGTTGTAAAGGAGATTGCTAAGCAATCAGTCTTGTGCGCCTGTGAAAAATGATATTTTCGCTTTTTTTTTTGCTAAAAAAAACAAAAAATAAAAAATATCGCTTCCTTCTGAAATTATCTGTATATATCTGAGACGTTGGCGGTCTTTTTTTTTATTAAAAAAAACAACATTTATTTGAAATTGAACAAAATAAAATTCAAAGCTTTGGATATTTTCAGAAAACTACGGGAAGAGTCACAAAGTCGCAACTAACCAGGCGTCCAACTAAATGAGTTTTCACAGCTGGAGACTCGATTGAATCGCTGCGGGACGCAGTGCCCCAATTTTTGCATGTCAAGTAGAAAAAGCGCAACGAAATAAACGTTGATCTTTTTACCAAGTGACTATGGATTACAAATCGATTTTCAAAAAATTTGCATACAGAAACGTTGATTGAAAAATTTGGCCGTGTTAAAAATTTAGTCTACCACAATTGCATGGTTGCCGGTTTTCGTTCGCAATTTGCCATTTTTTGCCCATTTGAAACATTATTCCACTGTTACAGTTAAGCATTTAGAAATTGTCAGTGTTAATTGCTTTATTATAACAGTGGAATGATGTTTTAATCGGGCAAGGTTAAAAATTTGAAGACTAAGCTTTGAAACAATCATATGATGTTTTTTCTTTCTCACCTTTTTCTGTCTCAAAACCACTCTCTGTCCCGCATTTAAATCATTTATGCTTTGGTACTCCGAGTAGCTTGGAAGAGGGGCGTAGTGGGCTGAGGCCGGCTGAAAATTTTAAAAAAAATACCTTTAAAAATGTGTTTGTATTACCCTTGACTGATTTTCCAGGCTAGGCTGACTGGAGAAGTGCTGAGAACGGCGGTCGATGCCGTTAAGTCCCATTGCCGGGTGCTGGTTCATTTTCCTCTTGTCGTAACTGGAAAAAAGTTTTTTTTTTATTTTAAAAATATTTTAAATTTGCCTTTAGAATTTATACAATTGGTTGTTTTATTAGTTTACTAACATTAAGATATCAAAAATTCATCAAAACTAATATGAGAAGCACTGACTGAAAAATTAATTTATCGATAAATAAACTTAGTTTACAAACATTTGAAATAGTTGGCAATAAAAATTACCTTTGGTTTAGTTTTCCTTCACTTTGAACTCGCTTCAAAGGCTCGTTATTGTTGACTTCTCGTTCTCGGAAGGATAGTTTCACGGCGGCGAGGAAGCGTTCAAATGTGAGATATCTGAAATGCAGTTCAGGCAGACAGACAGAATTAGAAATAATTAAGGAAAAAACAGGGAGAGAGAGAAAATCGAGCGAGAGAGAGAGAGAGAGAAAGAGAAAAAAACAGAAAGAGACAGAGAGAGAGAGAGAGAGAGAGAGAGAAAACAGAGAGAGAGAGAAAAAACAGAGAGAGAAGAGAGAGAGAGAGAGAGAGAGAGAGAGAGAAAACAGAGAGAGAGAAAACAGAGAGAGAAGAGAGAGAGAGAGAGAGAGAGAGAGAGAAAACAGAGAGAGAGAAAACAGAGAGAGAAGAGAGAGAGAGAGAGAGAGAGAGAGAGAAACAGACATACAGAGAGAAAGAGAGAGCCAGAGCCAGAGACAGAGACAGAGAGAGAGAGAGAGAGAAAACAGAGAGAGAGAAAACAGAGAGAGAGAGAGAGTGCGAGGGAGAGAGTGCGAGAGAGAGAGAGACGAACAGACATACAGAGAGAAAGAGAGAGACAGAGCCAGAGACAGAGACAGAGAGAGCGAGAGAGAAAGAAAGAGAGAGAGATAGATCGTCTGTAAATAAATCGCGAAAGGGCAAGTCCTCCCTGGTTTTCGCGAGGTCCGCGTCAACTTTTTGTTGCCACGCAATTTGTGCGCAGGGGCATCGTAGCGTGAGAAGCGACGCTAGAACCCGTCGCATTACATGGAAAAAGACATAGAAACAAAGGAAAACTATATAACAAGTCTAATCAGACAGACGCCATTGTAAAAAGTTGTTGCAACAGAGAAACTGTGGCACGGTTTGTTCTAGAAACATCGAAATAAACATTAGCTTACCCGTCAGAAGTCGCAACTCGTCCAATGCACTGAAGAAAGTTTGGAGGTAGATTGCCTCTTGGAACCTCTCCGAAGCGAGAGCAGATCTAAAAATAGTTGATTGAAGGGGAAGGACCTCGTAAAATTGATTTTTCAAAGTATCTTTATTATAGTTTCATTGAGTAGACATCGTTTTCACGATTCCGAAACATACCCCTTTTATATGATTTGGACTGCAAAAGGGGCGCGTTTACACGGCCATTTTACGCGTTTGCCGCACGGAAACACGGCCAGAGTGGGCGAGAGAGTGTGGGAAAAGGGGAGACGCAGAGTTGGGGGCAATTCAAACTACAATTTTTCCAAAATTTCAAGCGCTCCTAAATCGATTCATTTTGATCCAAAATGGGTAAAAGAGGTATTTTTCGGAATCCTGGGAATGAGATCTTGGCTTTTATCACAAAATCAGAAAAATTATTTTTACGCGGTCCTTCCCCTTTAAAAGCTATTTATACAAATTTGGTTGTTTCTTTTGATTGATTATCGAATAAAGATTTTGATTTGAGAAGTGTTAAGGAAAATAGCGAAACAGTGGAATGGTGTAGTAAACGCACGATATGCGTTTCAATGGATTTGAAAAGGGACGAAGAGACCACCTGCGGTATAAAGAATCTGCACCTGCATCGACTTTTTCGTCTTCCGCAGAACAGATGGTACGATTGAAATTGGAAAGAGTGTTACATAAGTGAGGAAGACTTTTTTCAATCCAGTGCCTTTTTAAGTAAGATTGTCATAAAGAATAAGTAATTAATTGTTTTACGAAATACGTTTTTTCTTGTCGTTGTTTTTTTAAATACGTTTCGTTTTTTCTTGTTCGTTGTTTATTTTTTTGGAAAGAAAAAAAATAACAAAATAATTAAAGATAAAAAAGTTTCTGAGGGATTCTTTAAAATGGATAATAACTTAATTAAGTTTTGCTATAAAATCCAATAAATATAATTAAGGTCTAAATTGTAATAGAAAAATTTTTATTTTAAGTAGTATTTTCTTAAATATGAACATTATAGTTTCTCATATCAAATTGTTTAAATTTCAACAATTATTTTTATCCAATGTTACAACCATTTTGTTCTGTAAATATCTGTATTAAGCCTAGTGTGACATTTAAAATCCGGTTAAAAAAATGCTATCAAACTCGGTTGGAAATAGAATCGCTAATCAATTTTATAACTGCAGCGCTAGTGTAAATCTAATTCCAGTCTTTTGTGGATGGCTTTCATTTACACAGGCGGCGCTTAAAATAGCCCACCCTTATTATCTTTTTTCGACACTAATTCGAAAATAATGAAATAATTTTTAACAAATTTTTTTATAAATTAACTTTTTAAATTTACATCCATTTTTGCTGGAAAATGAATTTTGAAGAATTATATAATCGAATTTAAAACCAATGTTTTTGAGAAAGAAATTCCTGATTATACGTAAAATTATTTGTACCAAAAACTGTTGTTTTACATTAATGTTTACCACAAAAATAAAAATGGGTATAGTTTCTATGTATGTTAAAGGGTTTTTAATAACATCACCAAAAGTTACAAAAAGGGACATTCAAAAAAATGTTTTTTTAAATATAATAGAGACTTCAAAAGATGTTTTTTTATTAAAATTGAATATATTAATAAATGGTGAGAATGTGTTTAAAAGTTACAAAATTCCATAAATGAAACATTCAATTAGATTGAAAACTTTTTTAAAAAAACGTGTTTTGGAGAAAATTCTAACGTAAATTCAAAAAGAAAAAATTGAGTAAACTTTTATGGCCAGTTGGCGTAAAAGGCGTCAGGACGCTTATCGTTTCCAAGTGAATCATCCTGCCATTTCGGCTGAATCGGGTCATCTGAGTCACTCAAAATAAACAAAGGGAGTGTTTGACTTACGACAGCCTGGCTATTTTTCATTTTTGGCAGACGCTGAAAACCTATTTTCGTCATTTCTTTTGAAAAATACTTTTTGTAGTTTGAACAATCAAGTTGAAAAGTTCGGTTTTCAGAAGTCAAAAACCATCTGACTCTCGATTGGGGAGAGTCTCGAAAGGAAAAGGAATGCGGTCCGAAGAAGACTGCAAATTGCGGTTTGGACGGAAGTTTATGGCGCCAAAACGAGGTCCCCGTGATTGTAAACGCCTTTTTGCCACCACCCGTACACATGAGAGGTCGGCTGGTTTAGGATGTGAAAACAAACAAATTGGTTGGATAAATGAACTTAGTCTTTAAAATTTTTCTTTGTAGTCAAAACATTAAAGCATTCGTTTTGTTTGTTTTGTATCTCACGTTATTTTTTGAATTTTAGTTTTTTTAGACGCGGACTTTTTTAAATTTCAAAAATTAGAAAAATAATTGTTTAGTTGACTAAATAAAAATTGTTAAGTTTAACTAATGACTAAATAAACAAAACCAAAAAAGTTTTGGCGAAGGGGGATCGAACTAGGCTAGTTTAGTGTCCCAATCCGACCTCTTAGCCATTTGGCTAAAGAAAAACACTAACGTTATATCTCTACTACGAACTAACATATGCTTAAGTTTTTGTAAAAGCCAGAAATGGCATCTGTTAGTTCTTCGTAGTGATATAATAGTAATTATACTGCAATAAATATTGCATAATTATACATTATATAAGGTAGTTCGAATAATTTTTGGCAAAATGTTTTTTGAATGTTTAGAAGATTTGTTGATGACAAAACTAGCTATAGTATTTGTAGTTATTTTCGAATTTTCAACATTCTAGCCCGAAAACGCAGAAAATAACCTTATTTCTGACATTGTAGCGCTGAGGTAGTCACACCCGTATGAGATCGGCGGTTGCGGGCAGGGTAGTCCCGCCGCATACAGTAAAAAGCGCTAGAGGCAAATTCACGTTGTAAAGAGGTCCCCAAAGCGTCCTTGAAGGGGAAGAACCCAGTAATAATATTTTTTCTGATTTTGCGATAAAAGCCTAGATCTCATTCCCAGGATTCCGAAAAATACTCCTTTACCCATTTTGGATCAAAATGAACCGATTTAGGAGCGCTTGAAATTTTGAGGAAATTGTAGTTTGAATTGCCGCCTCTGCGTCTCCCCGTTTCCCATACTCTCTCGCCCACTCTAGCCGTGTTTCCGTGCGGCAAACTTGTTAAACGGAAGTGAAAAATGTGAATAAGTTAGAGTTTTCTAATTTTCTCGACCCTGCCATGTGGGTAGTTTCAAGAAGTTAACTCACTGTTTCATATCGAACTCTTTCGGTCCTTTTTGTGTCCATTATGTCGAAAAGGACCCGCAGAGCGTCGACATCTGGCCCCATGCCTGGTTCTTGGATTCCTGAAAACAAGATTTTCAACCAAAATTGTGAAAAATTTGAATGAAAAAGAAAACCTTCGATTTTCAAGTCAATTCTTTTTTGTTGTTGAAATTTTAAAATCGAGTGAAACAAATCGGAACTCACTCATTTCCAGTCTCCTTTCTTCCTCCTCTTCTTCTTTAGAGCGTCTTCTGTGAGGTGTTGGAGTCCGGAATCTACAACGGACATTCGTAGAGGGAAAAGCGGGTCGCAACATTCGAATGGCACGAGAGGAGCAGAGGATTGACCATGAAACACGTTTCGCGCGACTTGGCGAGCGGATTTACATACGAGGGGACAAGCGATGAATATACTGGTCAACAATGGGGAAGATATTGAAAACGTACATATGATTTCCATTTCAAATTTAACTTTTTTTCAAATGTTAAAGTAATCTTCACAGATGATTTTAAAATATGTTTTGCTAGCATTATGATTTGACTGTTTACACTTTTTATAGCAAAATGAAAATGAAAACAAAAAAAAATAACTTTTTCATTTCATCACATTTCTAGAAAATTTTTATACATTTTTTGTCTGAAACAGTCATGAAATGCAAACATTTTATTATGTCCAACAATGAATAATGTTTACAAAAGTTTTTAAACAAATTCCCGATATAAAAGTGCATTAAAGAAGTTGAATCTTTTTGTAAACTGGGTACTTGAAATATTGAAATTTTGGCAAACAATGAGTAAGTTTGAGAAATATCATTTTGGGGAGAAAAAAAATAAATATTTCAAAAATTCCATGTTTTTAAATAAACCTTTATTGAAAAACTTTTTAAAAGATCTTGAAAGAACTTTTTTTAATCTATGCAAAAACATCAAAAATATCATTTTGGATGTTTCAGGAACGTTTGATAGCAACACGTTGTAAAATAATTTGTTTTGCTTATATCTTCTATTTGGTTTAAAAAGAAACTATAAATTGACTGGGAGAAAATGAATAAATTTAAAAAAAGATCAGGATGAAAACCTTGAATTACTTTTTGTTATTAATTTTATTTAAAAAAATTAATAAATAGTTTTATGCAACGATATTTTATTCTATTAAAGGTTATATATTTAGCTGTAAAAGCAACTTTTTTGAAAACGAGTTTCATTCCGTGCAAAGGAAGATTTTATTTCAAACAAACTGAAACTTTCGAATATGTTCCTTGTTTTTTTAAACTGTGTTGTAAAAATTTAGTTGTAAACATATACTAAAAAGTTAAACTACTTAAGAAAAAAAATGAAAAGGTTCATCCAGCAAATAGGTTAAGCCTAATTGTATAAAACCGTTAAAAATCGGCTGAGAGCGTGCCGGGGCTGGAAATTTCATTATCTTATCAGTAGGCCCATTGTTCCGCGGAGGACATTAATGCGCCCGACCTTAAGAACCGGTGCGTGGATACTCGTAAATCACGGATGCGTGCGTAAACATCGCGCAGAGTTGCGCGCATTTGATGATACGCAGAGACAATTAGTCGATTTAGGGTAACTTATTAAGTTTTAATTGTGAAAAAAAGAAAAAAAACGAAAATTAGAATAATCCATTAAAAAAATTTCATTCCTAGTTTCAGTTACTGAAATACGTTGAAAAAAGTTTCGATAAATTCAGCAGAAGCAAAATATGTATTTGTTGTCCAGGGTTTCACATAATGAACTTAAAGAAATTCCTTTTAAAAAAAACCAGGAAATTCGAATTGCCTAAAAAATTTTGATTTTGTAATTTAAAGGTTTTTCTACATTTTCACCAAAGTCTCACTCATAATAAATTTTTGAATAACACTTTTCAATGTAAAACAAAAATTTTAATTTTGAAATAAAGCATAAATAATTGAGGATAAAAATAAAGCATAAATAATTGAAAAAAAATTAATTAAATTTAACAGTAATTTCTAAATTCTTTCAAAGTTTTTATTAGAATTCAAAAAAGTTTCCAAATTGAAAAAAAACACATTTTTAGTCATTCGAATCTTTCATAATAAGGTGAGCATATTAAGAATTAATTTTTGTAAAAATCTATGAGCTTTCGTTATTCTGAAATTGTAATTTGAAGAAAACATAGTGAAAATAAATGAAAATACGAAAAGAATTTTCAAAAATAGTGAACCAAAAATTTTCGTTGAGGTTACTGAGTATCATTCTAAGCTAAAATGAAGTAGCTGGTGAATGGCGTTGGGGTCAGATCCGGCATGTCAACATTAGTCGTCTGCCCTGTATGGCGGGGCTCGGTAAGTAGAAATTCAAACAAGACGCTACCCCAATCCGCTGTAAGCGATGCGGGACGACGTTTATGTACAGAGATTGAATTTCAAAGAGAACGCAAAAAACAGGTCAAAAAGTAGTTCTATTTATTTTAGTTATGGTAGTTTGCAATCAAAAAGAAACTTAAAATCATTTATTTTACTTCTTTTTTTACACAATTACACTTTTTCACTTTAACAATATAAAAAAAGTTTTTCCGATTTTTAAACGTATTCGATTTTACCCAAGCGTTTGAAACTTCCAAAAACCAAAAATTAAGTATGTTTAATTTCATAATTAATTCTCGAACGACAAATAAACAATTACAAATTTTAAATTAATTTAATGCTTTAAAAAAGTTGTCGAAAATATCCACATTGCATGAATTATACAAAAAGCGTACTGCAATAAAGAACGCAATAAATTTACTAAGATTTAAAAAAATTTGTTTACTTTCAAATTTGTCAAAAACCAAAAGTTCTGAATTTAATATTCAGAAAGGCATAGAAAATTTTAAAACGATTATTAATCTTTAAATTCACTATTTACCACTTTAAATTTGAATAAGTTTTCTTTTAATAAGTAACATTTGAAAGTTTCGAACTAACGAAAAACTATATTTGAAAAAGCATATATTGAAAAAAATATTTGTTAACAGTGTTTTTTTAAAAAGTTCAATGTTTCATCAGACAAGGCTCACTCTAATTTTTATTATCTTATTTTTAAAAACAGGCACTTATTTTTCAAAATAGGCAGATAACTTTGAAAAGGTTAAATTTCATCATTCTTTTTCTGTTTTTCAGAACGTTTTTATGTAATCACAAGTTTTTTTAATTAAAGTTTAATTATTAATTTATTCAAATTCAAATTCAAATTATTCAAAGTTAAACTCAAATTATAACTAAAAGAGAGTTTTGCATAAGTGAGAGAGATAGAAAGAGCTAGTGGTTCGAAACAGTGGTTGGATGGGACTTTTTGACCTGATTACGGCATTCACAGCGCAATGTTTGCCCTCAGAAGAGGCAAACGGTCAAAAGACACCCGTAGACGGTCAATTGGCCGCCGGAACGACCGATGGCCCCCGATTTCTGGCCCATTAGCGACAGGTGCCATCCGGTCTGCCGGAAATGGTGCATTAGCATACTAATTACATAGTAAATAGGGATTTTGCCTCCCAAAACAGGAAAAAAAGTAGATTGTTTGAAATGAAAGTTTAGAAAAACGCAAAAAAATCTTTTTAAGGAACAGTTTTTTTTCTATAAATTACACAATATTTAGGACCAGAATTAAATTTTTTAAATTAGGGTTTTTAGCGTCCCCTAAATTTATTTTACAGTTTTTTTTAACGATTTTAAAATTTACAAAAAAATAGACGCTAAATTTAAAACCAGATTCAAAAAGATGCAAACTAATTTCAGATTTTAAGCGGTTCTTTGTGGTTTCTATGCATAAATTGAAATAAAAATATTAAGCAACTTTTTGTAACAAAGAAGATAAAAAAACCCAAATTCGGTTAAAAGCTTATCCACAAAGGGCGGATAAATCACAAAAAGAGAGAAGCAGGCGAAAATTGATGGATTGCGGGGTTGAAACTGGATTGTGAAGCTCGTGATGTCAATGTCGGCAAAAAATCAAATTTCAACTTGCTAGGAAAAAGGAAAAAAATTGAAATCTGAATTTCAATTTAAATTTAATTAAAATTTATAATGAATAATCATTTTTTAAGATTTTCAATGTTCACCTAACCAATGCAAAAAATGTGGTATAAGGCAAAAATGGTAATGAAGAATTTAATTTTTATTTATTTTAAAACTGTAGAACAAATATTTTTATAAATTTTGACATATTTAACAAAAATCTTTTAAAAATGGGTTTTAACATTGAAAAACATTTTTATAGAATCTTTCAACATACTGTTTCTGCATTGTAAATGTAAATTTTAAAAAAACAATTTTTGCAAAACACCAACACATTGAAAAAACATTTTCATTTCAAATTTTTTCTGAATCTTTCAACTGTTCAATTGGATCGGAAATTCTCTGTTTTTCGATAATCTTCTAAATTAAAAAAAATTTGTATAAAATCACAAGTTTCTAAAAGAGTTTCAAGTGGAAAACAAAACGGAATGAGGACAGCCGGTCGTCGATCTGAGAGATATGCGGCGATACAACGACTGCAACTGTGCGGATTACGCGCCGTGGGAATTTCGCGCCGTCGAGATAAACAGACGGGAGGGGCAATGAGCGAAAGTTTTAATTGAAACGTCTTCGACACTTTCGTTTCAAGGAATTGAAATAAAATTAAAAATTTTAGTTGCAATTTGAAAAAAACATGTATAATTGAAATAAAAATTAACCTTTCCAGTAATAAAGCCGAATTTTTTGTGGTGATTGATCCAAGTTAGTCGGTACAAGGAAGAAACTGAAGTTTTGTGGTTCGGTACCCGTACCGTAAAAACTCTGTTGTAAAATCGGCGAAATCGAATTGGTATTGGAACCAGGAAGGGCGGGTCCGGGCTGATTCTTTTTTGACATATGGCCCATGTCTAAAACGCTTTAAATTTTAAAAAAATGTATGCAAAAATAGTTGAATTTGTTTTTTTTCACGTTTTAAATGCAATTTATAAGCAGTGAAGGCCAACAAAGTAATTTATTAAAGTGGAAATAAAATTTGAATAGCTGTTCTTGATAAATTTATGTTTTAAAAATGTTATTATTTGAAAACAAATGTACCTGAATGTAAAAAAGCAAAATGAAAAAATGTTAAAACCAAATACAAAAATATAATTTTTGTTAGAAAAAGTTGAAAAATAATAGTTTCTGAGAAAACCAGATGTTTTGAATACACTTTTGAAGAACAGTGGAGAAACCCTTTTGAGAAATTATTAACATGAAGTAAGGCAAAAAATCATAAGCCAATGTTTGACCAATTTGGCAGACCTTGTTCTACATAGTTTTCTTATTCCTTTAAGTGACAGAAATACAAAAGAAAAATTTAATAAAAAGAAAAGCAACAACGTTGTGTTTTAACGAAGTAACCACCAGAAGAAGAAATACTGTCGAAGAGCCTACGGAGGCCAAAAGTTGTTTATATGGGTCGACAAGGTGAGTACGCGTAAAGAGTGGCCGCTGCTACGGCAAATACGACGACCATTCACGGCCCGAAACACTTGAACCTGCGGCTGCCAACAGCGGCTCGTGCGACGCGTGGAAGAGCGGGGATGGGGTCCTCACATACTTTTCTATCACAGGATTTTGCTGCCACTACCTGTCGGCCTGCAAAATGAGAAAATATCAAAATCAATCAACTTCAAAATCGGCCATAGTCGTCGCCAATCCGAGTTTCCCAGCGATTTGCAAATGTAACCCTACGCAGTATTGCGTACGTGTGCTTAAAATAGTCTTTGTACGCAATTTCGCGTCTGCTGTCATTTCACCAGCGCTGAGTCCTTAAAACAAGGGAACTAGGATTGGCGACGACTATATAGTATACTTTTTAACTAATTTTATTAGCAAAACATAATATTTTCATTGAATTCCATGTAAAATGGCACGTAAATGGTAATTGAAATAAAAATCCAGAAGAAATATAAAAAAGGAAAAAATAGAGTTTTGTGTCTAAATTTGGAAAAAGGCAATTTTTCTTAACTTTTACTTTAAGGTTAAAATTAATTGTTATTCCAATTTTGAAAAGTCACTTTTCATAAAATTTTAATGGAAATAATGATTTTTGTTAACAAAGCATTAAAGTAATAGTTTTTTAATTGGCAATTTTGATTAAGGCTCTGTATCAATGCTAAATTTTATGCAGAATTCAATAAAAATTTACTTTTTTATAAAAAAATTTAAAAAAAATTCAATAAAAATACTATCTTTTTACAATCCAGTTGGAGATTGGCCGAACCCCAATCAAATTTATTTTAAATTTGATTGTGTGGTTTTTTATAAAAAGAATTATTGTGATTGTCAAATTTTCTACAAATTATTGCAGTTTAATTAATTTTAAAACATTACAAATTTGTTTGCACAGTTTTTAAACTGTTGTTTACAACAAAAATAGTAATCAATCAAAAGTTTCAAATGAATATTATTTATTATTGCCAGGGAGTAGAGCAGTGTTGGTACTAACGGTCGTAATGGAACCGCACCTTTCGTTAAGTGGGGTTCTCAATGACGCATGGACTGCTCAGCCGTCCACCTACAGATGTTGCGGATTAGGCGGCCGCCGCATAATTGAACCCTTTCATATCACAGCATGAGTAATAACCCGGTGAGAAGGGAATGTACGGTTTTCTAAGCTAGACCGTTTGAAAGTCGCGGTTTTGGCTAAATTGCATTAACTTTAACTTTATTTTTTTACAGTAAAATTACGCTAAAAAAATTTCTGCGTTTTGTTTCACTTTGCATTTTAAATTTTTTTGCAATCTACTGACATGACAATGAAATTTTAAAAAGTTTGTTATAGAACGAAAAAATATTTTTTCCGAAAAATGAAGGTTGAAAATTATTTTTTTCTTTCACATAATTCCAATTTAATTGAAATTCGCCAACAGCTCAGTGAAAATTTCACAAATCAAAATTTTGACAACATTGAAAAGCTTAAAGAATTTTTATCAGAAAGCTATTTCTATTATATTTTATACAAACTATTATTTAAACGATTTTTAAAGACAAATTAGGTTTTTTTTCAAATAAAATAATTAAAAATTCTTAAAACTGTTACAACAAAAGGTGAATAAACCACACAGTAAAATTAAAAAGCTAAGTTTTTATTAAATATAACTTTTTGACCTAAATTATAATTTGAATAAAGTTTTGATCTTGTGAAGATTTTTTTTTGGAAACACAATTTTTTGCTTGGATTATTTATCAGTAAAGTTATTAAATTTATTTCCTCTGATCATTTGACAGGTTCAACTAGTAGTGAAAAAAATAGAATTTTAGTGGGAAAGGAATCGTTGAATAAAAAGCATTTTAACAAAACAGTTAAAAGTAAAATTTGTAGATTTCGTTGCAGCACAATGCCTTTGTTTGTATTGCAGTTCGCATCCGCCTCTTTTGACACGATTTCTGCAGCCACAAATATTTACCCAAGGACATGATGAACACGCATGCGAACGTATGATTCGCGTGAGAGTCTCGGTTTTGGGACAAGGGTGAAAAAGGGCAAAAAGTGAGAAGAAGAGAAATAATCAGAGATAGAGAGAGAGAGAGAAAGAGAGAGAGCGAGAGAGAGAGAGAGAGAGAGAGAGAGAGAGGGCATAATGTAACAAGGGTATTTGCCTCCAGATGCCTGTTTCCTTTCCACATCCTGGGCGCAGTAAACAATCACAGCTTGGGATTATAAACTATGCGCGAGCAGATGGCAGCCCCCAGGATAATTACAGGCACCTGGCAGAACAGGAAGAGAAAAACATCGAAATCTGACTCCAGAGTGAAAAGAAAAAGAAGATTAAGGTTGTAAATGGGTGAGTACGTGAGTTCGTGAGTGAGTGAGTGAGTCAGAAAGTAAAACAATATAAATAATTTTAAATCTTTGTTTTTTTGTGAGATTGGTTAGATTTCTATCTATATCGATTTTAATTTGGAGAAATATGCTAAATTGAGTTCAAACCCATCGACTTTCAGGCCTAATTAGCTTAAAACTGAGAAAAGTGGGCTAATTTCGGTGATTTGTGTGATTTGCATAATGGTGAGAGGTTTTGAATAACGTTGGAAAGGCGTAAAATTAGCCTAAATCAATCGATATTGTCAATTCGTGACCTCATAAATCGATAATTTCGGCTAAAAATTCACCTCCAGACTGAGACTTTGGGCTCAACCTCTCAAAGTGGGCCTGATTTCGGTTTTAGACTACTCGAAAAGTCAAAAAATACGATTTTAGAGGCTTCAAAAGTGCCCGAAAAGGGCCATTGTCGGTTAGAAATCCACCAAAATCTGGGTTTTTGGAATATTTCCTACCAAAACGTGACCTGACGGAGACATGAAACTACTGAAATCACTCAATTGTCGCCTTTCCCTGAGGAAAGACTTTCCAAAATTTCTTCAACCTCTACATTCGTAGGGTCGGAAGTATTTAGTACCTCAAACTTGGGTATTTAGTACCTCAAAGACTACTCGAAAAGTGAAAAATAAGATTTCGGAGGATTTCTAACCGAAAATGGCCCCTTTTGGACACTTTTGAAGCCTCCAAAATCGTACTTTTTTTTACTTTTCGAGTAGTCTAAAACCGAAATCAGGCCCACTTTGAGAGGTTGAGCCCAAAGTCTCAGTCTGGAGGTGAATTTTTAGCCGAAATTATCGATTTATGAGGTCACGAATTGACAATATCGATTGATTTAGGCTAATTTTACGCTTTTCCAACGTTTTTCAAAACCTCCCAACATTATGCAATTCATACAAATCACCGAAATCAGCCTACTTTTCCCAGTGTTAAGCTAATTAGGCCCCGTGTCGATGGGTTTGAACTCAATTTAGCATTTCTCTCCAAATTAAAATCGATATAGATAGAAATCTAACCAATCTCACAAAAACCAAAAGTTTGTTCCAGACCATGTTTAATGTGCTTTTGAGAGCCGTAGAAATCAGTGGAGAAAGTATGTAGGAAACATCCATTTTTCAGAAATCCTTCTCAAGACCACCCACCAAGACCACCCAGTCAGGCCAATATCGCCTCTTTTAATCCCAATTCACTATTTCTATCCACAAATTCTCTCTATTACCGTAGAATCCATTTAGAAACCCCTAGATTCAGCTGCCATAAAAATATAATAAAATAATAATAGGCAACTGTGGCACGTGTTTTGCAAAAAAACGTTTGCAAATGCTATTTGGAGATAATTTGTAATAATCGAAATTCAATTGGTCCTGTAATATTTCACAGTATGAGGCCAAATGCGTGTTTACAAATGAAAATGAGAGATTTATTAGTGATTTCCAAAAGTAGACCCTAAAAGTAGAAAACATTATCACAGTCTTCTATAGCGATGCTGTAGACAAGTTGACTACAGACAGTCGGTTGTTCCACAGAGACGGCCCACGAATTCCACTTCCGAAACTGTCGGAGCAAGGACGAATGCCATGTTTTCGACAACTTCTGCTCAAACGGGAAGGTTCGGCTCCAATGATTTGGAAAAGCCTTCTCCACAAACCTGAATTTCATTTTTTTTCTTATCGATTAGTGTTTCACTTCCATTATTTAATAATTCTATCCGTTTTCGATGTTTTGTTCATTTCAGTTGTTTTATTACAGTTTAAAAAATTTAATGTCTTTTAAAAATTAATTACAAAATTGTGGAAATAAGAAAAAATCTGTTTCAGTTTCAATCTTTAGAAAAACAATTTTTTAAAATAAATATTAGCCGTATGTTTCAGGGCAAACGGTAAAATATGAATTTTCGGGTCCATTGGTCAGATATGTGTTCCTTCATTTATGAATGAAATTACATGCCTATATAAAAAAAATTTAAAAGTTGAAACACCAACTCTAAAAAAAACTAAAAAAATTAGAATTTGGTTTTTTTAAATTTCTTTGGAAAGTTTGGTAGATGAGTCCAATGTTTCAGTTCGCACAAGTTTCCTAATAACAAGTTGGTTATTTCAAGTAGACAATTGAAAAAATTTTAAATAAAAAAGAGAAAAAAAGAATAAGAGATCATCAAATTTTCTCATTTTTGGTAGTCAGTAGCATTTTCATATTTTTCTTCTTCTTTATTTACATAATTTAAAGGAAAAAATATTGAATTTTTACACACACATATATACACACACATACATACACACGCACACACACACCAAACCTACCTTCCAGTGCGTTCCATTATCGACAACGTAGATCGTCACAACTTCATTGATCATTTTGTCAGGTAGCGTGAACTTCTTCTCCTCCGAACTCAAATCTGTCATTTCATTTCTGGATTGCGTAATCGATGCCTTATTTTATAGTTTAAAAATATATAAACAACATCAACTTACCTGATCAGTGCCAAATGCAACAGTGAAATGAAAGGCCCATTCTTTGTCAGAGAGGAATCCAATTTCGGTGCTGAATATCAAATTTTCCCTCACTTCCCCTTTACGTTATCATTAAACTAGGCTTAAAGGGACCCTCTGCGACCTTTTGATTTTTCTCAAATTGAAAATGTTTCTCAAATTTTTCGACTTTTTGGTCGTCACTTTCAAATTTTTAATGTTCCCGCCTGAAAAGACGCATAAAACTCTGGTTGTCTGGCATGGTAGCGCCGCGAGTTTCACACCCGTACGAGATAGGTCGCTGCGTCATACAGTAATGAGATCAATGACAGTTCCTTTACCGGGTTACGGTATGCAAAAAAAGATTGATGCTTACCCGTTGCCCACGTTCAAACGAATCGCAATGGTTTCACCTGCTTTCATGCTTAACATATAAGCCACTACCGTTGTACAAACTGAAATTTCATTAGATTTTTTTATTTGTTGATACCCGAAATATGGATGGCCTGAAACAAATTCTGGATGTTTTGGAGAAAGAATAAAACTTGCCGTGAACAACAGAACGAGGGCCCTCATCGTCGTCGACCGAAGCAGAGGATGGGCGGATATGACATAGGTTGCCTGGTTTCCCGAAGTCAAACGGACGTCAAGACTAGAAAAAAGTCCGAACAGCCCACGTTTGATGAAAATTCTACCCAAACAAGAGCTGAAAAAAGCAAACTTGATGAAAAAACTGTAAACTCTTTGTTAAAAAAATTAAACACCACAATTGCGCAGTCAATTAATAATCGTGTTGAAACATGCATTTCATTAACCATTGAAAAATTCCCATAAAATCACAGCAGCAACAATATGGCAAAGTTTCAGTTTTTGCAAATTTTTAAACAAATTTTTACTTATCCCCTGTTTATGTAAAGTCATTCCCTTTTTGGTTAGCCAACAAATTTAAATATGAACTTAATAACGTAAATAGTTTTATTAAGACGTATTAAATTCTACAAATGTTTCACGGTTGTAATTCAATTAATGACGATGCCATAGGTATGTTAATCATTTCACAGTCATACACAGTCGGTTGTCCCACAGAGGCGACCCACGAAATCCACGTCCGTGACTGTCGGAGCAAGGGCGATTGTAAGGTATTCGACATGTTTCGCTCGAACGGGAAGGTTAGGCTCCAATGATTTGGAAAAGCCTTCTCCACAAACCTGAATTTCATTTTTTTTAAAATTTTCTTATCGCTCAGTGTTCCGCTTCCATTATTTAATAATTCTTTCCGTTTTCAATGTTTTGTTCATTTTAGTTGATTAATTACAGTATTTAAAATTTTTTTAAATGTCTTTAAAAAATTAATTACAAATTTGTGGAAATATAAATACAAACAATCTGTTTCAGTTTAAATCTTTAGAAAAACACTTTTTTTTATATCAGCCGTACGTTTCATGGCAAACGGTAAAATATGAATTTTTTGTATAAATTAGTCAGATGAAAGTGTTCCTTCATTTATGAATAAATAAAATTGTTGTTTTTTAAACGTTGGAACACCAACCCTGTTGTAAAACTAGAATTTGGTTTTTTAAAACATTTTTTGGAAAGTTTGGGAAATAAGTCTAATGTTTAAGCTCGCACATGTGTCCTAAAAACAATTTGGTTTTTTAAGTAGACAATTAATTTTTTTTAATAAATAAGAATACACATATAAGAGATCATCTAATTTTATCATGTAGTCAGCATTTTCATTTTTTCTTCTTTATTTTACATATTTTAAAAGAAAATTATTCCTGTGTTTTGCTCAATTAAATTTTTACACACACACACACACACACACACACACACACACACACACACACACACACACACACATACATACACACACACACACGCGCACTCTCCACCTACCTTCCAGTGCGTTCCATTATCGACGAAGTAGATGGTCACCACTTCATTCATCATACTATCAGGCAGCGTGAATGTCTTAGAGAGAGAAATCCACTCTGTCCTTTCATTTGTAGATTGCGTAATTGATGCCTTGTTTCTAATTTCTGATTAAATCACTTCAACCCACCTTGTCAGTGCCAAATGCAAATGCCAAATGAAAAGCGCATTCTTTATCAGAATGGAATCCAATGTTGGTCCTAAATTTGAATTTTTCCCTCACTTTTCCTTTTAAGTATCATTAAACTAGACTTTAAGGAACCTTTAGGGGGGATATATAATATTCTCGGATTTAAATGCGTCATTTTGGGAAAATCTGCATATGAAATATCAAATTTCGACCAGCATCTGTAGATAAACAGCATTTTAACGAACTACGTGCACGGTGTTTATGCATCTTTTTAATCCATCGGTTTATAGACTATTTGGTAGTCACTTTCAAATTTTCAATGTTCCCGCCTGAAAGACGCAGAAAACTCTGGTTCTCTGGCATGGTTGTGCCGCGCTTTTCACACCCGTACGAGATCGGCGGCCGCGGCAAGGGTAGTTCAGCCGCATACACTTATCGAAAAGGGGTTCCTTTAAGTAACAAAAAGTTTATGCTTACCCGTTGCCAACGTTCAAACGAACTGCAATTGTTTCACTTGCTTTCATTGTTAAGTAAAATTTTCTGGTAGTTGCCCAAACTAAAACTTAATCAAGTCGATTAATTTATTATTTGATACCCGGCATGAAGATGACCTGAAACACCTGTTTCATGTTTTGGAAACAAAAAATAAAAATTTACCGCAAAAATCAGGAAGACGATTTTCATCGTGGACTAAAGCGAATGGATGGGCGTATAGGGGAATATGGCATGGGTTGCCTGGTTTTCCGATGTCAAACGGGCATCAAGAGCAGAAATAAGAGTGTGGCTACAGCTGGGGCACACACAGGACACCTAGTTTTGTGATTTGAAAAAAATAATGATTTTTTATAATTATTTATTACAATTTCAAACAACGTTATAATTATCTGAAAATTAAGGAAAATAGACAAAATGACAAATGAAACATTTTTTTGTTAATATACCAACAAATTTTTATGAATTCTTTTTTTCGTTGTAAAAAGTTTGCTTGAATGTTTCAGCCAAAATAGAATGAAATGGCGTTCATGTATAATGTGTATGACTTTGGCATCATATTTTAATAATGAAATCTCTATTTTTGTCTATTTTTTCTTTATACTGTTAAATTTCAAAATTACCTTCAACTTCTTAAAGGCGGCATAGTTTATTATTTAATTATTCAATACTTTATATGTAGTAAATTAAATGCTAAGAAAAATCCCGAAGGTTTCAAGCAATAGTGATTTGTCCGTGTGTGAATGAAAATGATGTATTTCTTAATTAAAACATCGTTTTTCGTTAAAAAAAACATTTAAAATCTAATATTTTCCTTACTTTTTTTCACAAATCAATTTTTGGTGGTAAAAAAAACTCGAAAGTCAAAATTACGCAGTAAATAATTAAACGTTTTGAAACATTGAACAAATGTTAACTAAATTTTTAACAAAATATTTTAGTGAACTTAAAATTATATATTTTTAAACTGCGCCTAAAAAAAACTCAGCGGCCATAAAAATAAAATAAGATAATAATATGCAACTGTGGCACGTGTTTTGCATAACAAACGTTTGCAAATGCTATTTGGAGATAATTTGTAATAATCGAAATTCAATTGGTCCTGTAACATTTCACAGTATGAGGCCAAAGGCGTGTTTACAAAAAGAAAATTACAGATTTATTTGTGATTACCAAAAGTAGACCCAAAAATATCACAGTCATCAATAGCGATGACAAGTTGACTACAGACAGTCGGTTGTTCCACAAAGACGGCCGACGAACTCTACGTCCGAAACTGTTGATGCAAAGACGATTATAAGGTATTCGACATGAGTCGCTCGAACGGGAAGGTTAGGCTCCAATGATTTGGAGAAGCCTTCTCCACAAACCTGAATGAACCTTATTCACACACATTCACATGCACACGCACGTTCGTTTACTCACTCATTCTCCCTCTCTCTCTGTCTCTGTGTCTCTCTCTTTCTCTCTCTCTCCACCTACCTTCCAGTGCGTTCCATTATCGACGAAGTAGATGGTCACCACTTCATTCATCATACTATCAGGCAGCGTGAATGTCTTAGAGAGAGAAATCCACTCTGTCCTTTCATTTGTAGATTGCGTAATTGATGCCTTGTTTCTAATTTCTGATTAAATCACTTCAACCCACCTTGTCAGTGCCAAATGCAAATGCCAAATGAAAAGCGCATTCTTTATCAGAATGGAATCCAATGTTGGTGCTAAATTGAAAATTTCCCCCTCACTTTTCATTTAAAGGGCCAGTCAGGGGGCTTTTTCGTGTTTGTTTTTCAGACCCCGCCGCCTACGGTCGCAGGCTAGACCCCTATCCGCGGCGCCGCCGATTTGCTACGGGTGTCAGCCGCGTCGCTCTCTGACCCAGCAGACGACGGGTCGCAATGCTGAAAAGGTCAGACACGCAGAGGAATCTTGGCCAAATTTGAATCTCGTATACGCAGGACGCGTAGTTCGTCATTTCGCCAAAATCTGTGGAGGACCGTCATCTACAAACGCCATATTTGCCTACTTGCAGCCTCGATATATGATTAACGAGGTGTTTTAACCTAAATAAGTATATATTTTCTTGATCTACGTTTGGAGCTTTATTCAAAACCCAAACTTGTAAAATTCCCCTGACTGTCCCTTTAAGATATCATTAAACTAACAAAAAGTTTTATGCTTACCCCTCGCCAGCGTTCAAACGAATCGCAATGGTTTCACCTGCTTTCATTGTTAAATTAAAATAACTGGTCGTTGCCCAGACTGAAATTACATTAAGTCGATTCATTTAGTTGTTGATACCCGGCAGGTAGATAGCCTGAAACACCCATCTAACGCTTTGAAAAAACATAACAACTTACGGTGATCAATAGGATGGGGGCTCTCATGGTAGCCTAAAGCGAAGGGATGGGCGTATATGGGAATATGTCATAGGTTGCCTAGTTTCCCGATGTCAAAGGGACATCTAGACTAAAAAAAGAGTCTGGCTGGGGACGACTAGCAAAATTGTTCTTCAAAGAGAGTTTAAGAGACCATGTCTGAGAGAATGGAGCATAACGCAAAAGGGGGGTGACATAGAAAAATTTTTCTTCTCCGATCTGGCTCAAACTTTATGTAAACTTTGATTGCTCATACCCAAAAAGAGTGTACTAGTTTTCGGTTCAAATTTAAAGGGTTTGTGCAGAAAAGTGTAGAGAACTCGCAAATAAGAATGATAGCGTTACGCCGGCGACCCTTCAGGGCAGGGGTTGAAAAAACCAAAAAAATCTATGTTTTTGAAACTTTGACAAGCGGAAACTCTTTTAAACGCTGAAGAACGTGTTTTCACATATTCAACAAAGTTTTTTAAAACGAAATTTCCAATCGATTGAGTACTATTAATATAGGGTTTGGTTAAGGCCCAACTGAGTTAAGGATCTGGACCCAAAAATGACCTGAACCCAAAAGTCTCCAAAATGGTTTTTATGGTCATAGGGACTTCTTACATAAAGTTTGAGCAGGATCGGCGATGAAAAATTTTCCTATGTCACCCCTATTCTCGACCTATTCAGACATCGAGTCTTAAAAATTGAACGGGAAACGAAATTATCTATTTAGCTTAACATTCTCTTCTGCTAGTCACTTGGCTATAAAATTTTTTTTAAAAAACCCAAGTAAAAATTTTAAAAAAACACGTTTCAATTTGTTTGCACAAAAAGACGGAATTCCACTACTCTAATTATTATTTCAAGATTAATAAAAGATAAACAAAACATTTAACTGACAACTTAAACATTTTGTTATAATTATACAAATTATTTTTGGCATTTTTCTGAGGTAATTGCTTGAAAGTTTCAATAAGTTGTCATAGAATGAGATGTTGTTCACGCATAATTTGCACTGGTTTGTCACCTTGTTTTTTAAAACTTTTCTATAAACATCTTTTTTATATTCTGAACAATGACGACATAAATAAGAGAAACCATTTTTAAAAAAATTTAAACTTTCCAAAAATAATATTTAATCCACTTTAAAGAATTTGCTGAATATTATTGAAACAGTGAAAAGACAATTTTTTAACGATGCAAATTTTACAAATACTAAAGCAATTCTTTGTAGTTGTTCTAATAAATTTTTTTTAAATATTTCAAAGTAAGGCAGCTTTGATTATTTAAAAATTTCGAAATTGAATGTAGTGTATTATTGTAAAAATCGAAAGAAAAAACTGCTCTTTAATTTTTCGTGTGTTGTTTTAAATATATTTAGATATAATGTATTTTTTATATAATTAACGCACTTTTCAATAAAAAAAACTTTCGCTGACAACTATTTTTGTGCTATCATAGTCCAAATTTTAAATCAATATTTCAACTTTTAAAATTACATTTGTTTTTTTAGACTTACATTTAAAAAATTCTAGTAAAAATGCTTTTTTTTGTCAGTAACAGCTAAAATAATGTTGTTCCCTTTAAAAAAACAATAATTCTGTTCTACTGCAGCAAGTTTAAAAAAAATGTTAGTATTTAAATTTCGTTTAATTATTTTAAAACAATTGCATTTTTTTAAACATAAATTTGAATTACAATTTTTTGTCTCAAAGTGTGAACTATAATGCAGTTTTTTTGTTCTTTTAATTGGGAATAGTCTTTACTAGTGCAATTTTGTCACATCACTCCACTGTGAAAAGTTTAACATTGATCCCAACAAAAATGGCTTTTTCCCTTATTCAAAATTCCCTCATTTGTCCTTTCCCTACCTCACTTTTTCCTTTTTTTTCATCGGTTGCCGATTACTTCCGCCCTCGACAAGCTCTTTCCAAAAAGACCAAACATCTTGTTTTTCAGGGGGGAATCGCCGGTCGTCGATACTGTTGACGGCGGGAAAATTTATAAGGAACTGAGTACTTTGATCGCAAAAAGTGCGGCATATCACGAATTTGGACTATTCGAAACCAAAAATATTTTTTTGGTCCTCTTGATTTTTTGTTATCTTCCAATGGTTCACTTCCGTTGCTGAAATATTCCATCCATTTTTAAAATTTGGGTTTTCCTACTTTTGCCCTCGACAAGCTCTTTCCAAAAAGACCAAACATTTTGTTTTTCAGGGGGGAATCGCCGGTCGTCGATACTGTTGACGGCGGGAAAATTTATAAGGAACTGAGTACTTTGATCGCAAAAAGTGCGGCATATCACGAATTTGGACTATTCGAAACCAAAAATATTTTTTGGTCCTCTTGATTTTTTGTTATCTTCCAATGGTTCACTTCCGTTGCTGAAATATTCCATCCATTTTTAAAATTTGGGTTTTCCAAATGTTTCATAGTTAAATAGTTAGTTTTGTTTACTCAGTAAATTAATAAACCATTTCGAAAATTGTGGGGGAAACATTACCATTCTATAATTTTAAAAAAATCACATATTTTCAATAAAAATAAATATGAAAATTAGTTAGCCCAAACTTTCAAGATGCTCTTTTGAATTTTCCTGAAATTCAACGAATGATTAACTACTGTCATTCATTCTTTTTTTTTATATGCGGGTGCAGCAACCAAGTGAAGTTTGAAGAAAAATTTTATTGCATAATTTCAGTTATAGTTTTTTTTTTAATTTAAGAAATGATTCAATCAAAACTGAAAAATTCTACATTTTTGAAAAGTATTTTTAATACTTTTTTAAGCATATAAACTTTTTTTAAACAGATATCCTGTTTGTTTTTCTTCAAATGTTTTTATTTCTTAATTCGCACTTTGAAGTCGATCTCACCAATGTTTATAAATTTAAAATAGTAATTATTTTTTATCATTTTTTAATCGCTTAATATTCCGCTTCCATTATTCAGCAATGCTATGTATTAGTTTTCAATATTTTGTTCATTTTAATTGTTTCTACAGTTTTTTAAAGTAAAAAATATTTAAATTAAATACAACATTGTGAATGTTTTTACACGTCAGCCATATGTTTCAAGACAAACAGTAAAATATGAATTTTTGTGTCCATTAGTGAGCACGCAGGCACCTAGGGGTTTCCCGATATAAGAACAAAAATCTACATGCTTATTTAAAAAAAAACAAATTGTTTTTTTTTTCTAAAAAAAAAACGCTAAATGTGAAAACTAGAATTTAAAAAAAAACATTTTGTTTAAAAAGTTGGTAAAGGAGTCCAGTGTTTCAGCTCGTCTTGAGCATTGGAGATTGCCAAAACAAGTTTGTTTGTAGAAGAACACAAATTTATTTTGCTTTAAAGAACACTATAACCTTTTTTAATTTAATTTAGTACACAAATACAAAACTAACATTTAAAAACGAAAAGGACAAGTTTTCAATTGTTTCTTCCATTTCTTTATTCTCATTTTGAAGTCGCTCCAATCATAGTTTATAAACTTAAAAATAGTAATTTATGTAGTTTTTTTTCCTTTCGCTCAATGTTTAGCATCATTTATTTAAGTTCCTTTATTCTTAAAATAGCGTCACGCGTTGTTAATGTTTTGTTCAATTCAATTGTTTCATTGCATTTATTTTAAAATTAAAACCCTTAAAATTAATTACACAATTGTGGTGGAAATAATAATAAATCTGTTTCATTTCAATTTTTTGAAAACACGCTTTAAAATAAATGTTAGCCGTACGTTTCATGGCAAACGGTAAAATATGAATTTTTGGGTCCATTAGTCAGATACGTAAGTGTTCCTTCATTTATGAATAAAATTACATGCCTGTATAAAAAAAATTGTTTCGTAGAAACACCAACTCTAAAAACTGGAATTTGTTTATTTATAAATTTTTGGTATGTTTGGTAGATGACTACAATGTTTCAAAAAACAAGTTAGTTTTTTCATGTAGACAATTAAAATTTTGGGTTGTTGATTTTATTAATCAATGAAAATAAACATATACGAGAAACATCCAATTTTCTCATTTGCTGTCCTTCAATTTTTGGCACTTTCAATTTTTTTTAAAAATTTTTTCACATATAAAAAATATTCCTGTATTTTGCTCAATTCAATTTTTTCACACATTTACACATACACTCTCTCTCTCTCTCTCTCTCTCTCTCTCTCTCTCTCTCTCTCTTCTAAAGATCGCCTTCTTTCTCTGTCACAATTTTGCACACTTTCCGTGCCTTTCCCAGTCTCCGCCGTGAGGATGTCATCTAATTACCCGCCTGAATTCCTCGAAAAATGATCTCTGCCTGCAGATTACGGGGGGATTGCATTAGCAGAAAGGGCGACGCAAAAGTGTGCAAAAGACGAGATCAGAAACTAAAATTTGTAGAATCAGAGCTCACATTTCTGAGAAATTTTGCAGTTTTTCAGTTTTTATTTCTGAGAATTTTACAATTTTAAACACCTTTTCAATGCTGCAAACGATTCCAATTACTGCTCATTTTCCAGCTTTACATTTCCATTTTTTTAAAATAAAAGTTCAGGTGAACATTTCAAGTAAACATGAATTTTTGAGATTTTCAACCTTTACAATTCGTTGTTCTTGATTCAAGTTTAGAGTGAATTCAGTCTTTTCACAAACTGCTTATTTCAAAATTATTTGTTTAAAAAAACAAATTTTAAAACTAAATGTTTGATTTTAATATTGTTAAAAACATTATTGTTACAAAAAATGAGATGAGTGTTTCACTCAATCATAAATTGATAAGATTTTGATCGTGTTCAACTTCTACCTGTTTTAGGAATATTTTTCATTTGATTTTTTTACATTATCCAAATGTTTCAATGCAGTGGCTAGTAAAGACTTACATGCATACTAGCAATAACAACAGCATCGGTGAATCGAATAAAAAACTAAACACAACCGGATTTTGTTTTAAATAAAAATGTTTAAAAAAGTCTCTTTCTGAGACCTGTTTAATGCATATTTTCAAATATTTCAATACTTTGATTAGTAAAACCAAGCAAAATGTAATCAAACAAAAATGCTCGAAAGTTTTCCATGGCAGTTGAGAGTTTTAATAAAAACATCAAGGTGAACGTTTCAGACATACACCATAAATTGATGAGAATTTTATCATTTATAGTAATACCTCCGTGTTAGTGAAAAAATATCAAGGTCAATTTTTTTCTTTAAAAATTAATATAGTTTTAAAGCAAGACAATCTCACATTAAGATTCAATGATAGAACTTGCAATCTTGTTTTCGGAAAGTTTGTTTTCTAAAACGATTTTTGCATTTTCTTTTGTTTATGTTAAAATTATGTGTTATAAGGGTTCTTTGTAAATTAAACTACAAAAAAGAAGAAAGTTCCTTTTTCCGAAATAAATTCATTTTTTAAAGTTTAACATTACTCTAGTTCATACAATTCTTTTCTTTGATTTTTTAACATTTTCCGAATGTTTCAAAACAGTGGTAAGTAAAACCATTAATGCGTACTAGCGATAACAACAACAACACTGGTGAGCCAAATATTAAAAAAAACACTCAATGTTTAAAAAAATAAATACATTTCAAAGTTTATGCAATGATATTTTTTTCCAAATCCTCTAATGTTTCTTTTATTCATGTTAAAATTAATTAAATTTTGGCAGTAAAGATGAAATTTAAGTGTTTGTGTGTGTGTGTTGGTGATGTTTTCAAACAATATAAATTTTGCTTCGAATAAATGAAAACAAAAAAAGATTTTTTAGATTGAAATTTTAAGATGATGTAAAAACAATTTTTTGGAGAATTAACTTTTCGAACGGGTTTCAAAGCAAAGTGTGGTTTTAAGGATTGCCTTTTTTAAATAATAGAAAACAATGATTTTTTTAAACATTTCGATGTCGATTTTTTTAAACATTTCGACAAAATCGATGTATTTCACGAAAAAAAAATTATTCGAGTTTTTAACATCATCCCAATGTTTCAATACCGTGGCAAGAAAGACAAAAATATCGCAATGGCAGTAGCAACCACAACAACAGTACAACAAATTTATATACTCAATCTCCTAGCAGAAATGTTTGTTTACTTAATTAAAATATATTTCTTTATAAGTGTTACAAAAAATAAAACGACCAAAATGGTAACTTGACAAAAATCGATTTCAAATATTCAAAAGTTTATAACAACAGTTGAAAGTTTTAGCGAAGTTTTATAGTTAAGTTTTTATTACATCGCCTTTGTCACACCATTCCACTATTTTTTTTAAACTTTGTTGCCTCGAAGTGGTAAAATCAGCCAACCTAGTTTATGTCTACATCGGTACTGTTGTGCCACCGTCAGAAGATACGCAGCCAATCTGTGTAAACAGATTGCAAGCTAGTCATACATTTATTTGGCGGACCCTTTGTTTACAAATTGATCGATTGTCTATTCGTTTCAAAAGCTATATTAGCGAACTTCGATTTTAAGGTTGCTGAATATCGATTTTATGAATTTTAAAGGGTTGAAAAGAACAAAAACAGTAAAGTAATGTGGCAAACCGTGGCTAACCATGGCAAAATAACACACATACCATATGGCAATGAACTAACAAAAAGACCCCCCAGACTTCATAAAACGACCACCCTGATTGCTCTCTTATTGGTCGATGACGTCATTGTTTGTTTTCAATCAGGTGGTCCTTTATCTGAGCGGTAATCTATTGATCACACTTCGATTAAAGTCAATTGTGCTACAGTCAAGGAGAAAATACGTTATTTAGTTTGTTTATATAATCAATTCATTTGTGTGATTTAAATATGTTTGCTGCCGATTTGGTACGGGTTTTCAGATAGCGTGTTAGTGACGCAAACGAGAAAAAAACGTGTAACCCAGTACAACCTAGATGTAAAGAAAAGTTGTTTGTGAAGAAAAACTATTTTTTGGAGTATATTTTTGTATTTTCATGCCCCCAAGCCATTTGATTTCTGGCCTTCTCACCCCATACTCGCCTTGCCGCTTTTTTCAATTTCCTCTATTTATTTATTATTTATTTGCATTATCGAAAGAACAAACGCCGAAAATCAGGCAAATGATTCATTCAAAGAATTCAAAACAGTAAAATTGAAACATTTTCAAGCGAATGCTTTCTTTCTTTGTTTAAACTTTTCATTTAAATTTAACGTTTGAATTCGTTTAAAAATCAATTTTAATAAAGTGGGAATTAACACTTATTTGAATAAAACAATTGCAGATTTTGTTTTAAATTTTGATGTTTTAATTTAAAATTTATTGTTGACGTTTGTTTATGACAACATTTCACTTTATCCTCGTAATGAGTACTTCAACCTATTGATTTTAATAATCGGCCACATCACTCCATGTTTTAAATTTCAAAAGTTTAATGTTAATGTTTTTTTAAAAGATGTTTCACTATTAGTGATAAAAATAAAATCTTACGTGTTTAAAAGACAGTGTAAAACATTCGAACAAAATTTTTAAAACACAAAAGAACAAACAAAAATAAAAAAAAGACGAAATGTTCAATCTGTTTTTTATAATTTTTAAGAATGGGGTTTTTCTTTTTTTTCTTTGTAACTATATTAAAAATAAAAATCCAATCGTTTCAGTTAAACATTTAATTATGGAAGATTTGGTTTAAACTTTGTTTCCACGTTTCATTAAAGCATTAAAGTGTAAATTAAAAACACTGTAACTCCTTAAATAAAATTATCTTAAAGTTATAAGTGTACTTAATGATGACTTTTTGTAGTTTGTGTTCTTCTCCCTTAAAGGGGAAGTACTTTGTAACATTGATTTTTCAAAGTCTCTTCACAATTATTTCATCGAATATATGTCGTTTCCACAATTCTGAAACATACCCCTTTTCTATTATTTGGACTGCAAAAGGGGCGCGTTTCCACGGCCGTTTTACGCGTTTGCCGCACGGAAACACGGCTAGAGTGGGCGAGAGAGTGTGGGAAATGGGGAGACGCAGAGTTGGCGGCAATTCAAATTGTAATTTCCCCAAATTTCAAGCGCTCCCAATCGGTTCATTTTTATCCAAAATGGGCAAAAGGGGTATTTTTCGGAATCCTTGGAATAAGATCTGGTATTTTATTGGAAAATCAGAAAAAATTATTTTTACGCGGTCCTTCCCCTTTAAACTTGCTATCAAAAAAGGTCTGGTCTCCCCAGTAATCCCCAATCCGCCATTCTGCATCTAGTTTGCCCCTGACCACTGCCCGTTGTAATTCCGTGTCTAGTCTGCTCTCTCTCCGTGTGAATGCGTTTTTGTCCCTTTGCGACCCTGATCTCTGAAATTCATTAAATTCGTCCTTTTGTCATTTCCATCTTCGTCGAAGTTCAATTCACCTTGGTGACTGAACTTCAGGGCATTTCAAGGGCTGAAAAACATCATATGATGGAGGGAAGTACATGGAAAAACACAAAAATGTTTTTAAACCTAAAAAAAACGAAATGTCCTTTTCTTTTAATTTGCAAAAGTACATTGTCAAATTTTTTTAGTTTAAAAATCAAAGATGACTTGATTCAAAAACTTTTTTTATGAAAAATTAAAAATCGTGTTGTTTAACTCAATCAAATAACTTATACATTTTAAACGCTGTTCTTTCACCTTTCAGTTGCAAATTTATAAAATTAATGTATTTAATAAAATTAAACAATTTCTGGCACTTTCAATTAAACACAATTTTACCTTTTTTTATTTCAAAAATGAAACGCAGCAAAATATAACATCGGCTAACTTTTTCTGCATAACTGCCATGTTACGTAAAAAATTGAAAAAAAATTATTTTGGTGAAACTCACTCCAAGGTTACGTGTAATCAAGTTATTTTGTACTTTCTTAATTTTTGGTTGTGTCTACCCTTGTCTTTTTCTCAAACTGAATTTTTTTTGAAGATTTTATTTTTAACTTTTAAAAACTATCTCCAATTCATTTTTCCATCCTTTAAAATAATGAATAAAAAACTTCTAACTCTGTTTACCATATTTTACACTTGTTTCAAAAAAATACAACAACAAAAGCCAAAAAGAAAATGAAAGGAACAATTTTTTTACTAAATAACAACAATTTTTTTAAACTCAGTCCATTTTTACGTGTAACTCATATATTTTGGACTCTTCATTGCTTTAGTTGTATCATATGTATTTAGCCTTCATCAAACTTTTATTATAAAATTTCAGTTTAAAAAATTGATTTTCACAAAAATCTTCATCCACGTAATTAAATTTTTGTCCGTTTAATTATCCCAAAGTTACAACTATATGCATATTTTATATAAATAACCCTTTCGAAACATTATTTGATATTTTATATTTCATTTAAAATTTGTTAATAAATTATATGCACTTGATCGTTTGATAGAAAAGAATGATAAATGAAATTGCAAGACAGAAAGAACCGTACATTAGCTAAATATTTTCTACATTACAGTTACAATTTTGCGTTGAAACACTGACATTACTTTAAAAAAATTATCTTGTTTATTGAATATTTACATTTTAATACAAAAATGGCTAAAAATTAATTATAAAAAAATTTCTATTAGTCAGATGTTACAGCTAATTCCATATTTCGAATATTTGTGGGACTGCTACTACTGACGAAAAAAATCAAATTGAATAAAAGTCTCAAGAGAAATATTCTTTCTTTGCTTTTTCAGCCCCTTTGACCCTATTCAATCTCCCCATCGGTATCTTTTTGTCCCTTTGGCCTCGGTCGAAAGGCCGTGAAATTTCAGTACTTTTTTGTCACATAATTCCACTATTTCAATGATTTACTTTAAAATTTATAGTTTAAAATTGACCTTTAAATAAAAAAAATCGCTTTAATTTCACACAAATGTTGCAGCATATTGCTAAAAGGGAAATGTTTTTGGAAAATACAATAACTCAGTTCTAGGTTTAAATGTATGATATTTTCTACAATTTTTACCTAAGTTTCATCTTATTTTTGAAAAAAAGTTTTTCTCAAATTTTACTTATGTTGCACCAATTTCAAAATAAGAAAGTTTTTTGCAAAATTATTTTTTTGCAAAGGTAATTAGTCCGGTTTTCGATTTATTATTATTTTTGTTTTAATTAGTTTTTTTTCTATTGACTAACCTGAATGTTTTAATTTTTGAAATATACTAAGGCAAGGACTAAAAGTCAAATCAGGGAAAATTAGGTTAGGTTAGCTTCTTGTTACATAAATTGGAATTGGTGAAACAATTTGGCGTTATCTGAAAAATTTGTTCCAGAGTTCAATTTCTCTGGAACAAATTTTTCAGATAACGCCAAATTGTTTCACCAATTTTTTTTTCAAAAAGACTGACCCCCAACGGAAATTTAAGACCTCTTTCGCCACATTATTCCACTGTTTAAACGATTCACGAAAATGTTTAACCATTTAAAATAGATATGTGCGTTTTTTAACAAGAAAAATGTTTTACTCCAATTTCACTCAAATGTTGCAGTATATTGCTAAAAAAGAAAACATTTTGGAAAGTGCAATACATTCCACCTCCGGTTGTTATACAACGTTCTCCTTCGAATATGTAATTATGTTTTAGAATTTCAGCATTTATGTATTCGATAAAACTAAAAAATTAAAATTAAAATTGTTCAAAAATCGATTAGAAGTTCATTTCGATTTACAAAATTCAAGTTTATTTGTCAAATGTTTTAAAAATTTGTAAAATATCGAATGATCAATGCTGAACTAAAGTTTTATGTGAGAATTGAAACAGTAGAAGAGTGCAACAAAAATTATCTTGTGTTTGTAAAAGACCATTATTCGGTTTTCCTAATTTTCGGCTTATTTGGATTCTAATGCCAGCAGCAAAATCAATTTTTGGTTATCAAGAAAAAACGATTTTTTAGTTATTGTATTTCTTGTTCTTGTATTTGCATTTATTATTGATTTTACTCAAATGTTGCACCAAATCTCAAAAATAGAAAGGTTTTTGGAAAGGGCAGTTGCTCCAACACCTTCCTGTTTTTATTTATATTTCTTTTTTGTAATTTCAATTATGTTTTAATGTTTTTATAATAAATTAAGAAAATTAGTAGGTTTCGCCTAGGCTTTAATTTCCCTGAGCACTAACTACATATTAGACTCAGAATTCCAATCAACTATAATTATATTGCAGGCAGAGTTGTCCCAGCAACCATTGCTCTTTGCAGGATAGACTCAAGCCAATCTTTAAAGCAAAGCTAGAAAGCAAAAATTTTTCCAATTGTTTTTCCTCAAAATTTAAAAAAATATTTAAATATACTTCTTAAAACAGGCAAAGTAGTGAAAAAAAAAGTTGGAGAAAAATGAGTCTACCACATTGTTTCTATTTTGAACTTTAGTGAAACATTGAAAAAACAATTAGAAAAAAAAATTTCTTTTTAGATGTTGAAAATTTTGAAAAATAATTACGTTTTTAGATTTCACAAAGTAAACGTTTTTCTCTTTTGCAACATCACTACACTGTTTGCATTTCACTTTGTTTAAAACGAGTTGGCGCATTGTTTTTTTCTGCCGTTCACCACACGGTTTCACTTCCTGATTGCATTATTGGGCATCATTCCACTGTTTCAAATAAAACCTTACAGGTTTAACAAATATGGGTCACAATATTTTCTCCAAATTCTAATTTGTTAGATCACTCCATTGTTTTCAATTTTTTTTTAGCAGAATTTGATTTGGCAACAAAAATTACCAATTCACAAAAAATTACCAATTCACAAAATTCACAAAGTTTCCGCTCAGTTTCGCTTTCAATCTGCCGTTTGCTGCATACTTTCTGCAACAAACTGATTTTGCAGCATCACTCTACTGTTTCCAAAAATTTCATCAAATTTTTATTTAGCAACTAGTATTAGCGATTCGAAACAGATTACCGCACAGTTTACCTTTCCTTCTGCCGTTTGCCGCACAGTTTTTCCTCCAAACTGCCATTTGCCGCACAGATTGTGTGTTGCCCTTCTCCGCCTATACTTTAGTCTGCAAACGGCAAAGATCGCCCTTTGCCTCCACCGGGCGATCTTTGTTGTTCGGCGTCCTGCGCCGATATCGATTTTTCGAGGCTACGTCGAGGCCTTCGCCGCCCGCCGGGTGGCCAAGGACACTAATTGACCAGGACGCAACTGCTTCCACGCTGGACATTGACACCGCCAGGAAATGAGCCATTCATTGATATTTTGATCTCTTTCAACTAATTTGCCTATAGAATGCTTAAAATGGAATTCTATTGCAGAATCGGCTAATTATAGACCACCTCTTCCGCTACAAACTCATTTTTTTGCACGCCACAAAATAGGAATGCGAATTGAATATGGCTTGTTGAAACATTCAGCCAATTTTAGAAAAATATTTTTTTGGAAAAAAAACATTTTTGTTAAAAATTAATTGTGTTTTTTTCTCTTTTTTGTATGTTTCAACAACTGCTCATTACATATGTGTGGCAGTCATTTACAAAAATAAAACTTCTGTTTTTTATTGAAATTTTATTTTTGAATTCACTATTTCGTTGATTGTTTTGATTGCATTGCCAAACTTGCAAAAATTATATTTGAAAATAATTTTTTTTTTCATATAAAAAATATAAATTACATAAATTTTTGTTTATATTCCAGTATTACAATATTTTTGTCACTTTTGTCCTTTGAAATTTAGCAAAAGTTGCAACATGCAAGCAATTGCCTTTTGAAAAATGCTTTTTTCAAAACATTTTAAAAAAATTTAAAAAAGAAATAAAAGAATTATATATCTGTTTTTAATATAATTTTAGTGGGTAAAAAATGAATTTTACTGATTTGTTATCCTCCCTCAGATTTTCGAAAACTCTTTTTTTAACCTTTTTTTCTAGTGTTTTTTTTATTTCTCGCCTCTCATTGCTATAACCAATACTTTTATTTTGATTTTATGATACAATATTCAAAGTGATCTGTGGTAAACTAGCACAAGTTGCAACATGCTACCACCAATATTTTTTAAAAAAATTTCACTTTTTATCACACATTTACCTGTGTTTTAATGTAATTTCAGTGCCATTAAATTAAACTCAACTCCGAAATTCAGAAAACGTGGTTTTCTAGGGTTTTTTCTCCCCCCTCTCCTTCGATTTTCGAAGATCTCTGCCTTTCTTATTTGCCCAAGAGCAGTTATAGTTTGCCCTCGTTGATCTCTCGGCCCACTTTATCTCTCTCTGTTTGTCCAATTCTGTATGACCAGCCCGTTGTCGTCAGAGCGCGCATTTTTCCACCTGATCTTTGGCCTTCCTCCATATTTGCGGAAGCCAAACCACACACAAAACGGGGCGATATTTCCCGAAAATGTTGCGCGCCCTCAGCGAATTAGGGACGGAAAACATGTTTTTATGGGAGATGAACGGAAGCAAAAGAGATTAGAGAAGACAAAAGAGAAAAGAGCCCAGGGGGATTGAACCCTCGACCTTTCGAGCAAAAGACTACTGCCTTACCGCCTGCGCCATCCTGCCACCATGCCTTTCCTGCGAGCTTCCCCTTAATACCATCCGCCGCGCTAGCTTCCAATTTTCAAGCAGTTTTTTCTTCTTTTCTCTGCCGAATCTCTATTTTCACCTCTCAGAATACCAAGAATTGGCATTATCTGCTATCAGTAGTGTATTACACTGTACCCGGAACTCTAATCTCGCGGAATCGGGCGTTTTCTGCCGTTTCGACAAAAGATCACCGACGGAATGGGGTTATTTGTCTTATCGAAACAATCACCAAAGACTATAAATCGGCATCATTCGGAAACTAGATTTTAGAGTTACTGTATGAAGGAAGTTTTAACATTAGAGCGCGTTTCTGAAAAGTTTAGCATTGGGGCACGTTTACAGTTAACATTAGTCAAGTAATTGTTCTTTTGCTTAATTTATTACTCACGATCAGCCGAGCCCTAAAAATTGAATAAAAAAGGACTTAATGGCGAAGAATGGTCATAAAAAACTAATTTTCCTTCTTTTTCAAAGGATTTCAAAAATAGCACCAGGATTTTTTTTAAATTAAGTCCATATTTCTGACTTTTTTAAAGACGTATCTCAATTCCAAAAACTATTTTTTCTTAATTTTAACTTTGTCCAAAGACAACGTAATGAAAAGCTGATAACCTGCATCCTTTGCCAACTGATTGTAACATTGAAGTCAATTTTTTATATATATTTTTTTTAAATTTTAAAATAATTCTTTTATAATAAAATTTTTTGCGTGGTCTTAAAAAATTGAATTATAAGTGAATATTTGAAGTGGCAGCGTCAAAACACAAATATTTTTCTTCCTTGTTTTTCATTTTCATTTCAAGAAATTCACTCAATTTCCTGAAAATCAAAATGGGTATTCATAGAAAATATATTTAAAACGGTCACAACACAGCTATTTGTTTTGTTTAAAATGATTTTTTTATTTCCTGAAATAATCTAGGTTTTGTATGGAGAATTCTTTTAAAAAAAGTATTTTCATTGATTTTATGCTGTTTCCTTTGGAAATCTCTTTTTAAACCTAATTCTTTCTCTCATTTTTAAAGAAAACGTTATACTTATTATCAACAAATTTAAGAGCAGGAATTGATTTTGAGGAGAGAAAAAATAGTTTTTACATTTTTTTGAAACATTTGGTTTTCACTCAGATTTTTCAACTTTTATGTTTTAATTATGAAACGTGTACTTTTAAAAAAAAATAAATGTAAAAATTTTAATGTTTTTGATCAATTTTAATGACACAGTTGATTTTTTTTAAAATTTGTTAACGAATTAAGTTTTTAGCGGATAAATAAAAAATATTATTTACGGATTTAATGTCGAACTAACTCATTAACATTGAAATTATGTTTTTTTTAAGTAATTTCACCTTTTTCAGGTGAAATTACTTTTAAAAAAACATAATTTTCAAGTAATTTCACTTTTTAATAAATTTAAATTTTTATCAAAACTTTTTTAACTTAGTTTTTTTGTTATACAGCTTTTTTTTGTTATACTGCATAAATGTTTTCCTCTAGACCTTTTATTTTTTTAATCCACAAGGATATATAAAAAATACAATGTTTCATATGTATTTATTAAAAAACTGACAATTCACAAACTTATATGATTCCAGGTTTAAAAATCCAGAAATCGCATAAAAATTAAATAAAACGGCAAAACATTGAGTTCATATTAAACCAATTTTATCCTTTTCCTCCCGCGTCCTTTTTGCACGCCTTTCCCGCAAATTCGCCCGTTTCCGGTGGATTTTTCGATCTTTTCCCTCGTGCCTCCCTATGACATAGCTACACTCGAACGCTGCAGAGCCTAGTCGAGTGTTCTCTGCACCAATTGTTTGCAGCCGCCGCCTAAAAATTCGGGGCTGCGTGGCGAATCTTTACTATTCTTTACTTTACGAAAGTGGGCGGAAGAAGGCCCTGTGTTTCTTTCAAGAAAATGCATTGTTTTTGCGCACAACAATGGTCCCTGGAGCAACGAAAACTGATTTTTAAAACATCCATTTGTACATTTTTTTTTCAAATCAAACTAAATTGTAAAAAGTTTTATTTAACGTAAAAATTGTAAATTTTTGGGGAAAATGTAGTTCCAAATTTGAGTTTTTATTTGTAGAAAAAATATCTGTAAAAATATTTTTTTGCGATTTTATAAGTTTTATATTTAATAATTTCAATTTTCTAGTTGTTTGTTTAATGCAAATTTTAAAACATATCAAAATTTGTGTCACGAATTATTTATCCGGTAATCTTTAACTTATTTTTCAATTTAATTTTAATTTTAATTATTTAAATGTTTCAGGTTGATGATATCAATTTTTTTACTCTGAATATAACACTACGTGCACGTCGTTTTGGTTATATGAATAATATTGTTTTGTTAAAATAAGGACCAAACAGAAACCAACAAAAATTTAACGCCTCATTTTATTTTTTTTAAATTCTAGATCAATTTTTTTTTAATTTCAGATCAAATGTAATACAGTAAAAAGTAAAACCCTTTGCAGATTATTTTATTTTTATTGGAATTTATTTTTTATTTAAGAACCGAACAGATCTTACCACAACCGAGTTCGCAACACTCTAATTGGTCTAAAGTTCTCTTTTAAATGTGATGAAACATTAAGATAAATTTATTGAAAGATGTTTCATTTAAGTGTTACATAATAATTTATGCATTTATTTTTGAGAGACACTTTTTTAAAATTTAGTAACGCCGATTTTTTTTGGAACTGTTAAGGTATTCAATCGATTTTTATTTCAATTATAAGGTACGCTTTCTAAATCATTAAAACTAGCAAAATTGAATTATTGAAACCACGGTGTGTCCCAAGCGCACTAGACCCGTTCCTGGAACTCTGCCAGAAAAGATACCGTGCAAGCGAAAATATCACGTATCTGATTTGGACTTTCTTCAATTTCGAGATGTTACTAGGGCATTTGTTTTATATTAACATTGAGATTTAACATTGTAAATAAGAGTATATGGTGCAACATGTGTTTTACGTGGAAAAAAGTCAATATTTTCCAATTTTAATGGTTTTCGATTCTGGACAGGGTTCAATTTTCAAATTGTCACATTTTAGGGAAGACGCGATTACCGTATTTTTTCAAATTTCTTGGCAAGATGCCAGAACGGGTCTAGTGCTCGCGGCAAGGGGCCGGGATTCACCGTGAAACAACAATCGAAACAACGTCATTTGCTTTTGTAAATCAGACGAAACAATAAGACAAATGTAATTTTTCAATATTTTTATTTTTATTAAATCAGTTAAATCTAGCTTAATTTCATTAAAATGTTTATCACTGCCCCATTCTTGTGCAAATGTGTTCCGTAATCTGCGTCTAATGACTCCTGGCTGATTCACCCATCGGAACTTCGGAAGAGAAGAGGGGCGGAAATCAGTGATGACGCCCGATCACACGTCATTTGCTGAATTCCTGGCGATTCGCCTACTTTATGGCTTCGCAGGGTCTAAACTACAACAAAAAATATTACAGAAATAGAAATTCAAAGTTTCAGAATTCATATTTTCAAATGATTGTACAGTTAAAAATGGCTATTCCACAAGTTCCCAATGCCTTATAGTTGCTAGCAGCCTCAGGCCGCTTTCGTGCATGCTGGCAGCCTCAGGCCGCTTTTACAGTTCCTGGCAGACTCAGGCCGCTTTGCGTATTCCGGCAGCCTCAGGCCGCTTTTTCTGTTTTCTGGCAGCCTCAGGCCGCTTGTTCAATTTCTTGCAGTCGTAGACCGCTTTGTAACGGTTCTCGCTAATGATTCATTAAATTACCTAAGAAAGTTAAATTTTTAGCGTATTTTATAAATTTAAAGCTTAAATTGTTCTAAACACCCAAACTGAAGGGGTCGTTCAGATTATAGATTTTGCAAGGTTTTTTTATAGATTTCGATAATTTCTGATTTTTTTTTATAATTTTTTATGCTTCTGTTACAGAATTTTTTTTTACAAATCTTTTAATTTAAATTTTTTTCAACCTCTTTTTAAACAACTTAAATACTATATGCAAAACATAGTTTTAATTTGGTTAATGAAAAATGAAAACTACCTGGGCGAAGGCAAGACCGTTGAAATGGAGATAAATTCAATTTTGCCATGATGATAAAACATTCAACCAAGAAAAAAACAAATTTTGAAAATTTTGCGTTTTTCTATTTTTTTTTTTTTTGATGTGTAAAATATTATTACACTAGCTTTAGAAATTTTGTAAAACAAGTTGTAAAACCCTTCAAACTTAATAAAATTTTCTGAAAATGGAAATGTACTTTTTTTCGTTTGTTAGGAAACTTTTAGAAAAGGTTTTTAATGGAAGCTTTCATGATTTCTTTTAGTATTCCCCCTGAAATCTAGGTGTACAATTTTTACCCAACCACTCCACTGTTTTCATCCTTCGCTTACATTCCTTCAGTTTTTATTTTTCTTTTCATGCTTACATTCAGTACTTTGATGACAATTTCAGTAAAAAAAGCGAAAAGTAGTTTTCACGGCGATTCATCTTCTTTCACAGAAGAAACGTGATCTTGGGAATAATCCTACGGGTCCAAAGAGTAGTATAGCTCGAATGTCATCACTGCGTTTGTCTAGACATGCCCTTTTAACTAGAATCGGGGCAGAGAACGCCGCAAATGAACCGAGGACAAACGCCCTTTCTCAATTACAAGTTTCAAGCGGACTTTATAATGAACTCAGGAGAAGTGGTTTCAATATACTGGGTTGATTCAGATCAGTTTTTGAATTTCTTAAATTTGTTTTAATTTTTTTTAAACTTAGAATTGCAGAAAATAAATGTAGTTTAAAGAGAACTGATTTAATTTTTATTTTGACCATTAACCTAATTTGACTTAAATGCTACAAGAAAATTTTAAACACTTTTTTAAACTTTTGAAAAGGATCCGTAAATTTGATAAAACACCACGCGGAATTTAGACTGTTCAATTTTTAAAAAAAACATTTTTAAAATGAATGTTTCAGTTAAACTTAATAGTGTTTTAGTCATTTCTTTCGATATTTGCCTTTATTTCGTACGTCATTTAGCTTTTCTGAAAATCAATCTTGTGCGTTATAAAATTTAAATTAAGAAAAAAAACTTCAAAAAAATATTTAGATGGTTTCAATCGTTTTTGACTTCGTTTTACTAATAAAAAAGGAAAAAAAGCTGAATTTCAAAATGTTTTTATAATTTTAAATATACCACTTTTTTTAAATTTACTTTAATTTTAATTAATTTACCAACCAGTTATGAAAAAATGAGTTCAAAGATAAATTTCGACCAGTGACTACTTGACTTACATGTTACAACAACCCCTGTAAAGAAAGTTTTAAAAAGTTTTCATTAGTATGATTTTTTATTGGTTGAAACTATATTTCATAAAATTAGATTTTAAATACCACACGTAACTTGAATTTGACAATTTAGAACTAGTAAAAAAATCTAAATGCCAAATGAATGTTTCAGCTAAATGTTTTCACAACAAAAAAAACTTTTTTTTCATAACAGAAAAACTAAAAATTATGTCAAATTCTTGTTTCCAGTCAATTTTATTGGTTCTTTGCATAATTTCTCAAGTTTTTAAAACATAAAAGAAATATTGTATTTACAAAATAAGTGAAACTGTCCTGATGGTGAGCAACATAGGAAAAAAAAACTAATTCGCCTTTTTGTAATTTTGCAGAATGTTAATTACTTACCCCACTGTTTCACAAGTATTTAAAGTTTCCGGTATAGTTTCTGACTTTGATTTCGTTCATCTAATGATGTTTAATTTGTTTTTCAAGGCAAAATAAAGTAATTTTGCTTATGTTTTCCCATTTTTTAAAATTTGTTCATCGAACTAGCAATAAAACAAACTATAACCAATCCATTTTTATCCGCTAAATTAATTCCCCATATTCCGTTTATTATCATTTTCTCGAATCTACTTTGATCACTTTTCTTGTTCCAGCGCCATTAATCTTTCCATTTTCAGATCAACACCTCTTCGTTTTCCCCAGCGACCTCGAAAAGTTCACTTCGGCCTGGATATTTCACGATAACGCAATAGAACACACATCGTGAACAGAAATTTTTTTAAATTTAATTTCTGTCTTCAGTGTGAACGTTTGACTAGCGTTTGAAACTTTTACCACGGAAACGTTATTTATTCACTACGTTATTTTGATTACTTCCAAAACAAATTAGAATATGCATAAAGTAAAATGTAAAATGTCTTACAAAAAGTATTTTAATGATTTAAAACTTTGTTTCTATGTTTCGTCAACGATTGAAATTTACGAAATTATTGCAATTTCACTTTTTTTTTGTTTATCAGTTTATTCCAACTTTCTTATTCCATTCAAGATCTTTATCCACAGGTTGAAAGTAAAAAATGATTTTTTTCACTTTTACAAATCATCCCAATGTTTCTTACATTTTCATCACCATATCTCAAGAATTTCAATTGAAAATTGATCAGTTAATGTCGAATTGTCCGTTCGTGTGCTTATTCTCAATCTTAGTCATTTTTTTAAAAATTTTATTAAAAATCAATTCTGGATATTTCGTTTTAATGACCTAAAATTGTAAAAAAAATAATTAATTCTAACATTTTATTTGCACCAACATCGCGTAAATGTTTTAACATCATCACGTATATTTTTGTTTGTGTAAAAAAACTTCATGTTTGTATTTTAAAGAAATGGTTAATTTTTTCAAAAACTTATTCAATTTTAAAAATGTTTATTTCATTTTAAAGGAAATACAACTTTTTTTAAATGTAGCGCAATGTTTTTTCGTCCAATCATATTATTTTAAAAATTTAATTTTTTTTAAACTTGGTAAACGTTTAGAAATGGGTGTTTATTCTGTCCAGTCTCGTTTTTAATGAAAATTTAATGTTACTAAGTGATTTTAATATTTCACACCCTTTGTTAAAGGGGAAAGACCGCGTAAAAATAATTTTTCTGATTTTGTGATAAAAGCCTAGATCTCCTTTACTCTAATCGGTTATTTTGATCCAAAATGGGTAAAAGAGGTTGTTTCCGAAAACTATTCCCTGGTTTTCGGAAACAACCTCTTTTACCCATTTTGGATCAAAATAACCGATTTAGGAGCGCTTGAAATTTTAGGGAAATCGTAGTTTGAATTGCCGCCAACTCTGCGTCTCCCCATTTCCCACACTCTCTTGCCCACTATAGCCGTGTTTCCGTGCGGCAAACGCGTAAAAGGCCGTGTAAACGCGCCCCTTTTGCAGCCCAAATCATATAAAAGGGGTATGTTTCAGAATCGTGGAAACTATATCTATTCAATGAAATAATTGTTAAGAGACTTTGAAAAACCAATTTTACGAGGTCCTTCCCCTTTAAATATCACAACACAATTTGGATTTCTCTAAAATCACGCTGTGATTGCTTTCTAAAGAGTTTATTTATTGACCAAAATTATAATTTCAATATCATACTTTTTAGTCCCTTTTTAGTTGTCTGACATGGTAGCGCCGCGAGTTTCCCACCCGTACGAAATCGGCGGCCGCGGAAAGGGTAGTCCGGCCGCACACAGTAAACCATAGGTAAAGGCAAAAGGGGCCCCTGTTCTGTTCTTCGACCAAATCGATTTACAAGACCTATTGTATTTTGTCGTCCATCTTTCACCCTCCCGTGGTCTCTGTCCTACCCCTGCATGGCTCCCCTCCAACTCAAAAACAAAACGCAGTCATCGCCTAAAACCAGTCCCTGGCCTCTCTCCCGAAATGTCTTCTATTTGCGGAAGCGTGTGTCGTCCCCTCCGCGTCAGCCGGGGGAATTCTGTCAAAATATGTGTGTTTTGCAAGAGCCTCGGCCATCACGTGCCCCCCTCGGCTGGCAGGAGTAGTCTCTCCCGCTTTGACCCTCTCGCCCCTCTCCCCCTCTCCCGCTTGTTTACAGCCGGCTGGTCTCTTGCAGCCGACCAGCTGTTCCTCGCTTTCATTGATCAGCCCCAGCCCCCACGGTGCACTCATAGAACGAACGGCCACCCGTAGTGTAGTGCAGTATGAACGATTGTTTTCGCGATGGGACCCGGCTACAGAGGACTTTTTCCGCGTACGATTGTAAACGTAGAATGCTATTTCAAATACTATATAGCCAAAACATTGAAAATACATTTTTAAACATGTTTTATCAATTTAATGTTTTATTGATTTTTTGAAGACCTTCACTAAAAATTTAAGCAATTTCACATTTTTGCAAAATCAAATCGACGCTTTATTTGTGGTCCCTCTCTATTTTACATAAATTTTTGTATTTTATTACTTTTTAAATTTTTTTTCATTTGTTTCTTCCAAAAAGTATTGCATAATGCAACTATTTTCGAAAAATCCATATTTAAAATTAGCAACATTAGTGAAAAATTTACTTTGTCAGATGATTATAGCAGATAAGTGAGTACGAATTTTTTTTAAAAAAGAAAAAGAAATAATTTTTAAAAGCGTTTTATATTCAGTTTTTAGTTTATAAATTTACTTTTTCCGTGTTTTATTACGCATTAATGCGATTTAAACTCCAATCTAGACAAACATTGCAGCCCCTTTGAAAAATGATTTTTTTATATTAAAAAAATTTTTTTTATAAAATTTCCAATTATTCAAAATTTTTTGCTAATTGTTCTTTTCACGGTCTTCTCAAGTCATTTAAACATTTCAATCTTTAATACACAATTTTTCAGTTTTTTGCTTATTTAAATAAAATATCTATATCCCACAAACAACACTTTTTTATTTCTTTTGAAAATCTTCGGCAAAAAAACATAAAAACGTTCTAAAACTAAATCAAATAGATTTAAGGTGAATTTGTGGCTTACTGAAACTATGATAATCACAAATGTTCCAAAGTGTAAAAACCAATCCACCTCATTTTTTACCAAATCGTAAAAAAACTGAATTCCTGATTTTATTATTTTCCCATTTCCGACCTTCTTTTTTAAACTTGTCTTTTCATGAAAGTTTCAAACGTCTTTCAAATAAATATGAATTTAAAACAATCACTCCTCGGGCCATTTGTTTCTAAAAAAATCTAATTAGTAAAAAACATTTTTTTATTTCCTGCTTATTCATTTTAAATTCCTTACTTGTGTTGCTGCCCTGTTCAAAAAATCCATTTTCTAACAAAAGTTCTACCTAAATTTTCAAAACAAATTTAAACAATAATGTCTATTCCATCCCGAATTTTGCGCAAAGTTATATAATCCAATTTTCTTTGAACTTCCGCAATTGCCATTTCCCCCATAATCCTAACTGAATTCTAAGTATAGTAACCAGGTTTCCGTTGCAATTATTTTCTCATTTCCGCTTTCTATTTTTGTATTTTTGTTGTAAAATCATTTTTTTTGTTTCTTTTTTAATGTAACTATTTCCTAGTTTCAGAAAAAACCTGGGTTTGCTGTACTTCTACTTCTACCGACTTATTGTATTTTTAAACAGCCACCTGGCTTCTTTATTTATTTTTAAAAATCAGAAAAGAATTCTTCTTCATATAAAACTTGTAACAATCAGAAAGTTTAAAAATCAATGAATGGTAGTTTTTTTTTATTATTTCTACATTGTTTCTCAAATTTTGTAAATGTTCACAGTGAAACTAAAATCGATTAACAATTAGAACAAAAAAATTCTTAGTACTTCTTTCTTTCTCAAGCTCCAGCCGTGACCACACGCAAAAATTTTAAATATTTTCACTCCCTCTATTAATTTAGTATTTTCTTAAATATACTGTGAATTAATTTTTGTCTAATTAAAGTTTCATTTTTTATTGAAAATATTACAACAATTGTCTGTTTCAGAAGTTTTTTAAAATTAGTTGATTTGTATTCTACTGATCGTAGGTAGCTTGTTTTAAATTCATATTTAAAAATGTTTTTCTTTTTCAGCAATAATAAAACTGCATCATTTAAAATTTTAGCAAACCACTTTTTTTATTAATCGCTACTTATGTGTTTCAGATGTCAATTAAATAAACTAGTTGAATTAAATTTTACTGAGTTAGGTAGGGATTGTAGGTTGGAAATCCAAATTTAATTAACAGTTTTAAAGAATGAATCGTAAAAGTTATTTCCGTATAAAAATCAAAAGTTACTATTTAAAAGTGGAAAAGTTACATTTTTGCAGTTGTAAAACGCTACTTTCTAAAAAATCTTTCTTTTTTTTTAAATTAACCGTTAAAAGGTTTTCCATATAATAAAACCTCAACTGTTATTGTTTAAAAGTATAAAAACTACATTTTTGAGTTCACAACGCACTTTCTTTTTTTAATCTATTTTTTTTCTTTTTAAAACATAATTTCCCCCAATTTTCGTTTGTAAAGTTATTTTCAGTCCTAAATATGTCATCTGAGACGAGAATCAATACTCGCCGTTGGAAGTGGCTCTGGCATATCCATTCTCCCAGTCGCATTGCCCATTCCCGCCGTCTTCGCTGACGTCACCGCCCGTTCTTTGCGCTGCGACCACGCCCCCATCAAAGCGCACTTTGATGCAGTTTCTGCGACGACCCGCATCGATCAGTTCGACCCGTTCTCTCCCAGTTTCAATCCACCGACGACCTAGAGAGAGCCTTTTCTCATCCCGTCTATGATCAAAGGATTAGACCTTTAAAAATGCTTATTTTTAGAAATCAAATCACTGCTTAACCTGAAATTTAACTTTTTTTAGCTGATTATTTGATTTTTCTATGAAGAAAAATCTTTTTCAAGTAGTTCTACTTTTCTTTTTAAATTGTTAAATTTAACTTAAAATTTACGCCTTTGTTTTCCATTGCTTGGATATGCCGCGGATTATGACTTAAAGTTTTCTGTTTAAAACATTTAAAAATATTAAATTACGCAAGAAAGTTTTTATAATTTTAGTTAAAACACAACGTTTTGGTATAGAAAACTAGCCAAAAAATACCGGAAAATTTAAATAATACAATTTTCAAAAATTTTATATTTTTCTGATATTTATCACAAAAATCTTTGGTAAAACATTGTCGAGTTCCTAATAATTCAACTTTTCTCATCCAACTACAACAATCTTTTGAAACACACAAATAAATCAACTGCGGAAAACAAAACAATTAATTATATTCCGTTTGACTTTCATATTTTTTTTTAATTTTAAGATTAATTGAATTAAATTTGTAAGACAATGTTGGTCTGATGTAATTTAGACCAAACTACATTTCTTTCACAAAAACAAACTTTTTAAAATTTTATTCACTTTTTTTAAATTCTAAAACGTGACCATTAAATGAAAAAAAAAATTTTTTTAAATTTTGTTTAACTTAATTTTTTAAACAAATTCAAAAACCCAATTTTACTCCCAAAATTTAGTGAACACGATTTTTTAAACATTTTATTTTTCAACCTTCTTCTGAAGTAAACTGGCCTCTGAAAGTTGATCTGTGGATTGTTCCTCTGTAGTCTTTGTAGTTCCCTCCCTCCAAAGCACAAATCACCACAAAATAGAAATGGATCGATAGATAGTGGACACACGTGATCTATTTGCTCTATCTTGTCATCGTTTCACTGGTCGCGAAAAGATCGGCAATATTTGGGGAGTCCAGAGAACGTTCGGGAAAGAATGTGAACTGTGAAGCCACTTTTAAAATCTTTTTTATTTGAAAATAGAAATTTCAGAACAAAAATATTTAAATCTCTTTTTTTTGTTTTGGAAACGATGGAAATATATTTAAATCACTGGAAAATGACACGAAAAAAGGCGAAAACAATTCTCTTTTCTAGGTAGGTATTTCGGCTTTACATCTAGCATGCCCGCTGTTTACAGCCGAAGGTAAAACGCCTACTGGTTGCGCCCTATGTTTAGCAGTACATTTTTTTTTAACGAAATTTACCTTTTCCTGTATCATTTGTCCGCTGTTTACGGCGTAATCCACAAAGCAGGCTGACTTGCCCGTTGTTTACAACTTTTCACCTTACATGTTTGATGTTTACGCAATTTTATTTTGGTTTTACATGTTAAAAACTTCATTTTTTTTAATTGTTTTAACGATATAAATAAAAAAACATGATTTTTAAACTATGTTTTCTATGTTATCTTCAACTTTTAGTGGAGTTCTTACAATTACCGTGCTCGCTGTTTGCGTGACCCAGGTGTGAACTACCCAAAACCATTAAAACCATGCCCACTTGCAAAAAAACCGTGCGCTACTTGCATAGAACCGCAAATTTGTGCCTCGTGGTTTCACGTCTGGCATGCCCGATGTTTACTGCGTACACCGGACGCATGCTGTTTACGCTTTGCGTTTAGCGTGTCTGGAAGTGCTTTACGTTTACGCCCTCTGTTTAGCCTCCTGCTATAGTGCAATTTTGCATACCAGCGTCCCTCCACAAAAAGGCGTTTTGCTAGAAAAACGGCGCACCTGTTGCATAAAAAGCGTGCGGCAGGTGCATGTACTCTTAAACAAGAGACAGCATTGCTAAAACCGCGTACCACTTGCATAAAACCGTGCAGAAATTGCAATTTCCTCTGTAAACAGCGGTTTCAATTCTCATTTTTCTTGAAAACTTGCAAATTTTAAGTGTTCTCCGCTCTTTTTGACCTTCAGTCAGACGGATAATTCCCCCGCCTTCCTTTTTTGCCCTAATTCCGTGAAATAGTAGACGTTCCCACTCGAAAAAAGACTCCTCGTCATCCCGCGAGCAAATAGAAAGTGCACTCGTGATTCGAGATAAACGGGGAACACGGAGCGACTATTCTAAAGATTAGGCACGGATCATTACTCCACTGTTTCACTTAAAGGTATTTATAGTGCCATTGTTTATCTGTTGTAAGGGCGAACAAATATTATTGGATTGTCTAAATTGACAAATTACTCTTTTTCATTTTAACAATTTTGAAATATTTTATTATAAAATATGAATTTTCACTCTATTTTTTCCCAGAAAATAATATTACTTCAATGTTTAGCCCAAAACTTATCATTCGTCACTTTTATAACTTTTTCAGCCTCGAATTTAAAATTTAAGAAATAAAATTAGATTGAATATATAGACTCGTTTATTCTAAATTGTGGAAAGATTACTCTTTTAATTTATTACAAAAATTTTATTTTTTTTCTCAAATATTTTGCTATGAAGATACCGTGGGAGCCCTTAGCCCTGTAATTTAAAAAAAAATTTAAAAAAATTGTTTTCTTGTATTTTTAAATGCCAAAAATATAACACATGTTTCAAAAGGTATTCAAAATGACACTTATTCTGCAGAAGTGATTATTCGTCTTTTAGCCAAGTTTTTTAAATTAGAAAATCAATTTCTTTTTTAATTGGGCCGACATTGAAACTTTTATTTTCAGTTAAACAACTACTTAATGTTTTAATAATTATTTTGTTTGCTATAAATTTCGTCTACTCTAATTTATATAATTTATTTTGATATTTACGCTCTAAATTTTATAATTCTACCTATTTCCAAAACTTCAAAATCCGGTAGGTCAAATTAATCTCCCTTACTTTGTCATTCGTCTCAATTTGTACCCAGCGCAATGTATTTGCCTACAAAAACGAAGAGTGACGCACAGTGTTTGCAGTCGGCACGCACATTCTTTTAAACGTCGGACACGCCCACACTCGGTGAGAAACCACGATTTTTAGACTTTGCGAGAAAAGAGAGAAACTTTTTTTCATATTTTTTTAGAATCACTGTAGTTTTTTATTGATTTTTTTAAGGTCGGTTGAATGTTTAGCTTGGTTTTCAAGTCAGAAAATTTTGCTCTTTGCTAATTTTTCCTTCCAGTGTTCTTCATAAAAATAAAACTTGTCAAATTTGCTCTTTGCCAACTGTTTCCATATTTTAAAAAAACAATTTAGAAAAATTTAAAAAAATATTTCAAAAATATAAACCATAATTTTTTTTTTAAAAAAACTAATTTGATTTAAGTTTTATTGATTTTTTTTCGTCCAGTTTCAATTTTAAGAATTTTGTCTATTGCTATTTTTCAGGCCAAAAAAAACTGAAAGACTCCGTATTTTAACTTTATTGTAAACAAATTTATATTTAATTTTTGATTTTTTATATGAAATTTAAAGTACAAACCTGGATTTGCCAATTTATAGTCTTAAAAAAGTTTTGCCCTGTATTTTGCCACATATCTCCATTGTTTAATTTATTCAGTGGCATTTCAAAGATTATTGATTTATTCAATAATTCATTTGTCGTTTGCTTTTTTTTGTTTGCTTTTTTTGGTGGAAAAATCAATAACTGCCAAATTTCCCGAAAATGGCCCTTCGATGTGTTCTTGCAACATGAAAATGAAACATTGAAACATTGGAGTGATGTGCCAAATTAAAATTGAAAATTCATATATTTGCATCGCATTTGGAATTTAATCGGTTAAGGCTCAATTGGCATTGACAATTATTTTGCATTTTTTTAAATGAAAAAATCATTAAATCTCAATTTCCCCCTAATCATTGAAACAATGGAGTGGTGTGACAAAGCAAAATAAGAAAAATCGCATGCAGATGAGTTTCTAATTTCTAATTGGTTTGTTCACATGACTCCAATGTTTCAATGATTCCATTGACAGCTCACCATTTTAATTCATTTAATCAATGAAAGTTGGTTATTTTTTATACTTAAAAATCAATAAAAGCCTAATTACCCCAAAGATCGTCCCTTCGTTTTGCTGTTACAGCGTCCCTTCTTTCTACCGGCGGCAAACGTGCGGATCTCCGCTTTTTGTGGATTTTTGGAGCGGCCCCGCCCCGCGTCGATTGCACCACCGCGCTCTCATCTTCGCTTTCTGCTTCAAATCGCAACAAAAATCTATTTTTACCCTCTGTTTTGTAGGAAAACCTGTTCCTTGGTTGAAAAGGCACTTTCCATTTCAAAAACCAACTCCCCCTACCAAAATCCTGTTTACCTGGTTGGGTGGAATTGGTCATTTCGACGGTTTTCGCACTCTGACCACGCGACGTTGGCGTGTTGTAATTCACACGCCGAATTCTCCACTCGGAGAACTGTCGATTGCCGAATTCCGCCACTTTCTGAAGGGAAAGTGAGTATTTTCGGCGGTTTTTTGCTGATTTTCTCAATTTTTCATTAGATTTTTGAACCAAAACAGACAATTTTTAATCAATAACTGGTATGGTTTGTATTACCTTGTAAATGAGTTTATAGATTTTTTGCCACACCATTCCACTGCTTAAAAAAATAGTTAGTTTTTTAAAAGTGGTTTATAAAAACATTTAAATGTTTTAAAATGCGTATTCTTTCGATTTGCCGTTTTTTGGTGATTTAATCAATTTTTCATCAGCCCTCCCCCCCCCCCCTAATACAATCTTTTGAAATAAAACCGTTTATTGATTTTGAAATGACTGTTTTTTTAAATAAAAACTAGATTTTGGCAGATAATTAAACTATGTTTTAACAATAAATACTTCATATCTCACAATTGAGTTTTAAATTTTTTTTCATTTTATTATTTTTTTTGTTAGTGTTTTCGATTTAGCACCCATTGTGTGAAAAAAAAGAGTAAAGTGAAACTTTTATGTGAAAAAATGGCAAAAAATAAACTTTCGTTTTTTTTCGTTTTTCTAGATCAGTTATATAAATGATAAATAAAATAATTTTTCTTTTGTGCTTTAGTTTTTATTTAAATATAAAATAGTTTTATTGAAAGTTTCTTAATTTTTATTTACAAGTTACCTGCAACGATTATCAATTCCGATTTTTTAAAATTACAATACAAATTATTAATTTCGATGAAATCCCATTTTTCATGTAGAAAACAATAAGATGAATATGTAACTTTGGGATGAAAAATTATTTTTCATTAATAAAAATTTTAAATTTAATAGTCCCATGCAAAAATATAAAATCAACATTTTGTAGTTTGATCAAATGTTTTGTAATCAAACTACAAATTTCGCTCCCGCAGATGTGGTTTCCCACATGACTCCAATGTTTTAGTAGTTCTACTTCAGTATACAATGAGAATGATGCTGATTTTGTCTCATCACTCCAGTGTTTAAAAGTTTTAATTCACATTCGCAGCCAAATCTATCAAAATGCCTTCCCCTAAGGTTATTCTCGAAGATGAATCTCCCCCGATCTCTGCCCGATCGTCCGTCCATTCCAAGTGCACCCATCAAAACATCCCCAACTTGTACCCTGCTTTCATTATCCGCCCCTTCATTCTCTAATTTCGCTATCAGTGCGTGATTAGGCTCAGAATGTGTGCCATTGTCTGTCCTTATCTTGAACCTTTATTCGATTCGTGTTGGAAAGTCTCTCCGCTCTCTTGTTTCTCTTTTTCTCTTTTTTTCATTTTTTCTCTTTTTCAATAATTTTTTTTAAATTTTTAATTAAATCGTTTTTTCAGGTGGTTATGAATCCTCCCACACAGGGAAGTAACCTCCTCAATGGACAGAACTTACAAAGTTTACAGGTTTGTATTTTTATATTTTATTAAAATTTATAATGTCAACTAAAAGTCTCAAAATCGTTTGTATACAGAAACTTTATGTGTACATCTAGTCTGCCCTGCGTTTACAAGCGGCTGCTATTTCTAGGGCACTTTAGCTACCCGCGACCGACACCCGTACCAGATCAGGACCTGGCGCAATTCGCATCGAAACAGTTCCGATTTTGGAAAAAATAGGTTTCATGCTTAGCTCGCCCTGTGTTTACACACTTCGGTGGTGATAAGTTGGGCACTTTTACCATTTTTGACAAAAAATTAAAAATGTAGAAAAAAAATTTGTTTCAAAGGACCTCAATTCGCAGAAAATTGATTTCTACGGTTAGTTTGTCCTGCGTTTACGCAGTTATATTCCCTTTCTTGCACGCTATTTAGCAGCTCGCACCTGAAACCTCTAACATATCGACTTAAAATTGGTTCCAAAATTGCATCTAACCCGAACCAACAAATCGTACGCCAAGTTTGTCCTGTGTTTAACAGCATTTACCATTTGGCTGTGCCTTATACCTGTACCAAATCGGCTGATGGTGTTTTCTGGGGGAAAAGTCTCAAAATTGCCCAGATCGCGAGTTTCCAGATTTTAGGTCTTGCTTGCCCTGCGTTTACGCATATCGGTGATTCCTACCCGGTTTTTAGTAGTACATGCCTAAAACCCGTACCATATCGGAAACTGTCGCTTTTTTATATAATTAGTCCAAAAAATAACTGTTTCGAAACTAAAACTCCTCCAAAAAGACCCCTGTGGGCTTCACTCTAGTGCCGTACTTTGCCCCCAACACAGACAAATTCGTCGCCAAGTAGAATCCCTTGGACCGTTTTTGATTGATAACACTCCGGCTGAAACGTTTACTCCCACAAAAATGCATAGGAACGATCTCTGAAGGCGGGAAAATCAATTTTTTTGAATAGGAATCAAGAAAAAGCTACGGCGATACTGTTAAAAGCCAGACATGACGTTTCTATAGATTTATCCCCCGCTAATCGAGACCAAAACGGCCCGAAGGTGTGATTTGTGCCCATTCAGTCATTAAACAAGACAAGAATAGCATTTGTATTTGAAGGGAATTACTAATTTGGGGATAAAAATAGATTGTATTGAAAGGGAAAACAACAGCAACTAATCTAATCGAAATTAATAAATACAAACTTTGAAACATTGGAGTAATTTTAAATTCGGGTATTTTATATTGACTTTAAGAATAGTTCTAATAAATTTTGTAAATTTTAATAATAAAATTTCTTGAAAATAGTTTTTGAAAATAATTTTTAAAAATATTTTTTGAAAATGAAAATCAAGTTCTTCAAGGTCTTTAAAAAAAATTTCTTTTAATTGTTTAACACAAATTTACAAAAAAATAATAAATAAAAAATAATTTAACAGAATAAATCAATTTTAATAAATTAAATTTAGCGAATTTAAAAAAAACCTTTTCTGTAAAAAAAAATAAATATTTTTTTAAAGGGAAACTTTTTAAACGATAAAAAGGAAACCACAAATTTTCAAGAAAAAAAATATAGTTTTTATATAAAAAAATGTTTTCGGAATGCTAATTCTTTGTCTTCATGAGAAAACATCATTTTCAAAAAGGTGGTTCCAATGTTTCAGCTCCTTTAGTTTAAAACAATTGCTTTTTTGTTCGATGATCATACAGTGTGTTTTGTGATTTGATCACAAAGTTTCAATCCTTGTCAGAATCACTGACTTTTCCCTCTAAACTTGATCTCTAGACCTTATCTTTCGAAAAATCTTTAGTTTTCCATCAAGCTCCCTCCTCCAAAGACCAAAGTTTCAAGGCCATTGTGATTTGTGCCCTTTCCATGCACACAGCCGGTGCTAATGTGTCTGTTTGAACAGCTTGCCCTGCGACAATACCACCGGCCGAGGGAGACTTCCGGTGACCTGCCGATCTCTGGGAAAGGGAGCAGTAGATCAGCCAATTGTAATAAATCATTGGGATGTTTTGCGCCAAATTCCGGCAATAATACGGTTGGCGAACTACATCTAAAAGATCAAATCGCCTAATCCCCGCGGGAATCGATTTGACGAACAATCTGACAAGATCGCAGTCATAAACTGTGCACACTAGGCTGTCTGGCGGAGATAATTAGAATACGAAAGGGACTATAGATCGGTGTGGGATTCGTGTTTTTGTGGTTTGAGTGAGTGAGATATGTGTAAACGCAGGACGAACAAGGTCTGTAAATTCGAGATATTTGTAAAAAGTGA
>JAJQXH010000086.1:2912500-2987500 GCA_022343465.1 Oscheius sp. G VE-2021 | reverse complement strand
TTTAATTTTTCAGCGGTGGGGACGCCTTCCCAGCAGCGAAGAGACCCCCGTCTGATGGCCGACGACACGCTCCACATAGCCGTCGAGGCGAAGGACGTCGTGGAGTACGAGTGGCCCGTCAAATCGGGAGAGAAGTGGTTCCTTCAGGTGAGTTTTTACTTTTTTCTTGATTTTATTATTATATTTCACAACAGAAATGTGATTTTTTTTAAATCCTAATTTCAGGAGCAAATCGGCGAGCTGCTGGACATAAAATCCTTCTCCCGCAAGTTTCCGGAATTCAGTCGGAGGAAGGTCGACAACGATGAGAGGGACTGGCTCTGCCAGGTCTACGCCCTCCACACGCTCATCAATGAGACTCGTGAGTTTTTTTAATCGAGTTTTCGGTCGTCATTTTTGAATTTTCAATGTTCCCGCCGGAAAAGACGCAGAAAACTCTGGTTGTCTGACATGGTAGTGCCGCGTGTTTCACACCTGTACGAGATCGGCGGCCGTTCCTTTAAACTGACAATTTTCAGAGCTCCGCGACCTATGTGCCATGAGAGCCCTGGAGATTCACGACCTGATGGCCTCCGAGTACCCCGTGATCTACCAGGAGTACCAACGAGTCTCCAACGAACGCATGAAGGCCATCATGGTCGAACAGGCCAGGGAAATGGAGGCGGTTCGTTTTTTTCCCTTTTTTGGATCTTTTCTGCCGAAAAGTCTGAATTTTCTACCAAAATATCTTTTTTAAACGTAATATTCAGATCAAGAACGATTCGAAGCGCCTTGCGGAACTGCGAGAGAAGGCGCTGAAGAGCGCCGCCGAATACAACAAGGAAATGCAGCTGAACAAGAAATTCGAGAGGAAACACTTCTGGGACACGCAGACTTCTGTAAGTTATGATGTTGGAGATCAGGGTTCGATCCCGGTCGGTGCGAGATTTCTAAGCCTCGAATAGGCGTTTAGGATACTTTTTTGCGATATTTCCCAGTGCAAAAGTCTAATTTCAGATAATCCAATCTGCGAAGAACCGCTGGAAGGTTCTGCCGCCGAAGGCCACCCGAGTGGGGCCGTACCCCGTGTCCCTGCTCATGGGACAGTACCAGACATACTACAAGAGGTGGGTAACTCTGCGTCTACCCATGCGAAAGCGGCCTTAGGTTGCCAGGAAAAAGCGGAAGCGGCCTGAGGTCGCCAGAAAAAGCGGAAGCGGCCTGAGGTCACCAGGAAAAGCGGAAAGCGGCCTCTAATACTCTTCCTAAATTCCAATTTTTCCAGATTCACCCCGGAGGAGATGCACAAACTGCCGCTGGGCTCGGTGATCGACCAGGATAAGCTCTACCCGCCCTACAGGGAGTCCTCCCCGCCGCCGATTACAGTATCCGAAAAGGAACAACAGAGTGCGTTTTTCTCCTTTTTCCCTTTTTAACGAAGAAATTTTCCTCATTTAAGCTTTATTTTCAGGGATGCACAACATGAACACGCCCAGGAACGCGGGGGAGACGCCGTCGAGGAACGAGTCCGTCCGGAAATCGGTGAGTTCTCTCTCTCTCTCTCTCTCTCTCTCTCTCTCTCTCTCTCTCTCTCTCTCTCTCTCTCTCTGCTTCTCTAACCCTCTCCTTCCAGGCCCGTCCCTCTTCCCGTCGTGTGCTCTACGTAGAATCCACCGACTACGACGACGAGTAATCTCCGCAGCGAAACAACGGGAGCCTCCCCTCGATCTCCATCCATGCATCCCCTGTTTTCTATTTATTTTGTCATGTACAGTCTCCCCTTACTTCTTATTCCCGTCCATTATTCAAATGTTCCCACGTTTATTGCGATTATGCACCAAGGTATTATAATGAAGGTTCATGAACAATATCAGTTTCTCTCTTCTTTCGGGTCCGACAGGTTGTGAGGTTGGAGTTTTTGCTTAAAAACTTTATTTTTTTTTACTAAAAGTGGTGAATGTTATGGAAAATGTGCGACAGCTTGTGAAGTCCCGAACGGAAAAAGGGCAGAACCATGCGGCAAATGGCAGATTAGTCGTAAAATTATACGCTAAATTGCGTTTTGTCAAAAATTGTGATCAAACTACGAATTCTCTTTTTTAACAGAGAGACTAAGTTATAGTTTGTAGTTTGTCTTTAAACCCAGTGAAATCGTGAGGACATAAACTGCAATCATTGCGGGAAAATGATGAAGTGATACAAAATGTACAAGGGTTTAAACTTTTGACAAGACTTTCTTGTAAGCAGCGTCCGCTGTTTACAAGAACCGTTTCGAGACCTGTAAAATCGTGATGAGACCATCCGTGATCGTGACGACACGACGAAAACTGACGTTGACAGTTTCCTATGCATTTTCGCTTCCGCGTTATGCTGACGGCGTGTGCTTTAGTCCTTTCGGCAAATGGTGTAAAAATGGTCACTGGTAGTTTTAAATAGTGTTAAAATATTGATTTGGTCACAATATAATTATGCATACCATGATTGTATGAAAAAAAAACACAGCGGCGTGTCACGAACCCTTGTCTTGTGGGTGTCGTGTCATTTGACCATTTTTATTTTAAATTCTAAGGGGCGGGCCGCCCCGTGGGATCTAAAATCTCTCTGAAACAAGTTCCTCTAATCGGAAAACTGTTGTTTTGATCCCCACCGGCTGTCGCGAACCGTTCGCCAACCACTTTTGGCTGGCAGCAACAGCCGAGCGCCGGCGATCGATAGAAGTATGTGTCACAGCGCCGGTCCCACGTTGAAAACACGAATTAAGTTGTGAAATTTCCCAGCGAAGCGCCATTTTCCGCTGAAATCACTTCACTTCCCACATAAATTAACCGTTTCAAAGGGAATTTTTCAGGAAAATTAATAAAAAAAACCTGCAATTTTCGATTTCCTCTAAAAAAAGCGAAATCTGCTTTTTGGAGTCATTTTTTGTAGTTTGATCTATTTTTATAATTCGTTAACCCTATTGCCCCTTAAAATTAATGAATCAGCCCATCAATCCTTCATTTCTGCAATTTTTGTTTAAAAAATACTACCCGGAAGTACCGCAATTTTTTACTTTAAAATTACGAAAATCACCTATTTTTCTGTGTTTTTCTTTATATTCTCGATTTATTCTATTTTGAATTGTTAATTTAATTTAAAGTGTACATTTCAGGTATCATTCCGATTATACAAAATGACGACGACGCTGGGCTTCACTCGTCGCGACGACGCCGAGGTAGTTTTTCCTTCTTTTTGTTTTCTTTTTTATCTTTAAACTATATCGATTATTTATTTATGAATTGATCGAAGATAATTCAAAGCATACGTTTGTGTGACGTCTTTTTGGTTCAACCACGAAGATCAAAGTCTTGGCATACATGACTACTTGGCTTACAAATATATTTTTCCTAGCAATTTAATTAAATTTATTCATTTTCAGATCGGTCTTCTGAGGGCGGAAGACAGCGACGATGAGACCACGGAGCGCAACACCACCAGGTTAGCTTCAATTTTACTTTTTTAAATATTTAACTTTATAAGTTTCTAAACTTTATAATTTGCGAAAGTTAGTAATTCGTAAATTCCAGCCAGCCGATGTGGCCCCGCGACATGATTGGCCGTAACCTCGACGCCAAGTTGGGCTCCGTCGCCGGCGAGAAGGTCTCCATCCGTCTCGGTCAGTTTTTTTTTTAAATTTTAAATTTTCTGAATATCCCCTGAGCGAATCCCTTCAATTGCGATATTGTGGCAGCCAGTAGACATGCGAATTTCCGATTTGCATAGGAGGGTGGCGGAATATCGCACTTTTACCAAATGAAAGATTGTTTTAATTTTGTTATTTTTCAGGCTTCCTGCGCAAGGTCTTCGGTATCCTCTCCTTCCAAATCGTGCTCACGACGGCCATCTGTGCTGCCCTCTATGCCGCCCCGGGTACCAAGGACTTCATCCACCAGCAGTAAGTATGGCAGGGAAAAGGCGTGGCCCTTTTTCTGGAAAAAACGAATATTTGAGACTAAAATGGTTGTTGAGAGATACGGCCCACCATGCCTGGAAAATGGACAAATATCAGTCGTCAGAATCCGCAGAACGCTGCCTTATACGAGGAAATCAGAAAGCGGCCTCAGGTCACCGGAAAAGCGGAAAGCGGCCTGAGGTCGCCAGAAAAAAAGCAGAAAGCGGAGTGAACCCGTGAAAGGGATCATTGTTGGTTAAACCCATCAATGTACCCCTTCTTAAAACTCACCTGACTTAACCTCTTTATCTGCCTTAAACTTATTTGGGTAGGATGCCGGTTGAAGTGCAGTCAATGGTGGCACCACATCCCCTCATTCAACCTCATGCCACAACCCCTCTTCTTCGCGTTACCCCTTTGGTTGTTAGAGACGCAGCAACGTCTGAAACGAAGACAAAAGCAGATTGTTGAGACACGTAGACGAATGTTCTGTTCTGATGTAAGTAAGAGACGCAGAGAGTCCTAGCTAAACGGTACTTCATTTGTGTGTGTTGTGATCACAGCTGCTAACTTGTTAGAACCGTCAAACTCTTTATCAACTAATTACTCGAATCCATTACGATTATTTGAATCACGCTTGGCGGGTACACCCGATGGAAGCAGGTGTTTACACCACATGTCTAATATACAATAATGAGATCACTTGTTATTTACAATGTGTTTCCGTATGTACAATGTCTCTCTTTTTGCAATCGAAGCAATGTCTCGAATTTGCCCAGAGGGGAATCAAACAGGGGTGTCGTCGAGTTCTTCGTCGAATTGGAATCTCACCGTCGGCTCTTGGTGCTTCTCTTCCTGACTGCGAAGCAACTGAAAGATTAACTGTTTTTTAAAAGATATTTGTTTCAACAATTTGCAACAAAACAAAAGTAAAAGGTGCTTTGATTTTACTTACCTGTAAGTCCTCGTGTCTCGTAAGTGGATCGGAAAGCAGATAGTCCTCGACGATTGTTGCGAATTGATCCATTGACAAGTGGCCGTTGGATGAGACGTCTAGCTCTCGAAATACTTTCTCTGCGAATTCGTCGCTGAAATCCCCGAACTCTTTGGCGATGTACTAAAAGTACTCATTATCGCAGAACGTGGATACTGCACCTTGAACTCATTCTCGGTAATTATACCATTGCGGTCCTGGTCGAACACATCGAAGCACTCGCGAATGAGTTCGTCGTTTGTGGTTTTGACGATGGTTTGCGACTTTTTCATGCAGGCGCAGAATTCATCGAAATCGATCTCCCCGTTTCCGTCGGCGTCGACCTGAAAAAATTTAGGGAAATTTTTTTAAAAAGGGTTTAAAAATAATCCTAGTTCTTGTAATAAAATTTTGTGAGAGATGCAAAAAGGTAAGAGAGCCTACCTCCCGGATGACATTGTCGATCTCAGCTTCGTTGGCGTGCATTCCAATGCTCAGCATGGCTTGTTTCAGTTCTTCGTTGCCTGCAAGATTGAGAAATGAACTGGGTGGTCTCTCATACTTTTGGGTAGAGGAGGCACGAGATTTTGGAATAGACTATGAACTAGCGGAATATGAGTTCTTGAGTTGCAAAAAAGGACACGAACATGTTTTTGCAAGCATTTTTAAAAGCAGAAAAGTTTGTCCCAGGGCGCATTGGAACCTTTTATGTTTATTTGAGAAGCGTTCTGACCCCAATGTCGTGAATTCCGCATATTGGTTACTTATTGAAACTGTGGTAAACACATTGATCGTTTGTTACTTTAATGACTTTAAGTATGCCACAAACTTACCAATTGCTCCAGACCCATCTGTGTCGAACATGTTGAAAAGTTGACGGTACTCTTTAAGCTCTTTTCTGAAACAATGCATTGTAAGCACGCCAGGTTGTTAATTACCTCGTGTAGTTTGTGTCTTTATCTTTGTCCTCGATGCTTCTCCCAGAAGGAAGTGTACCCCTAGAGGATGTTGAAGTCTTCCTCCCTGTGGTTGGCTTTCCATCTTTCTGTTTCTCAATCTGTCTGGCCACTCCGACCTTTGCCGAACGCATAGCTGGTGGTTTGTCCTTAAAACAAATTAAAATACACTGCGGGCCATAATTATACGGCCACCTTTCTCTGTTAAATTTTAGTCATTGCGAAAATTTCTAAAATAGTATGCTATCATCCATTGGATTTAGCATCCATTTATGAAAAGATTCCTTTTTGAAAATCGGAATTTCATTGGCATACGACTCTGTCACGTCCGTTCCCGCGAGGGCCCTTGTTTCAGCATAAGAAGGTAAATTTTTCTTGGTGCCAAAACAGACACCATTCGAGAGAGCATAAAAAGTTACCCAAGAATCTGTTCTTGCTTAATTTTACAAAAAAATTTGTATCGAGCAGAACGGTTTGTAAAAGCAATTCTTGGGATAAAACGTTGGGTATTCAAATGAAGAATAATGAAAAGTTCCCGTTTGATGGCCAAAATTTATGTTTTCTGTTGCACAGTGCTCAAAACAGAATTTTTGTAAAATTAAACAAGAACAGATTCTTGGGTAACTTTTTATGCTCTCTTGAATGGTGTCTGTTTTGGCACCAAGAAAAATTTACCTTCTTATGCTGAAACAAGGGCCCTCGCGGGAACGGACGTGACAGAGTCGTATGTCAATGAAGTTCCGATTTTCAAAAAGGAATCTTTTCATAAATGGATGCTAAATCCAATGGATGATAGCATACTATTTTAGAAATTTTCGCAATGACTAAAATTTAACAGAGAAAGGTGGCCGTATAATTATGGCCCGCAGTGTAGAAGTATAGAATACAGTGATTCTAATTTTATCCTTGGGAAATCGTTGAAAAACAAAAACGGAACGGAAGAAGCGAAAGACGTGCGCGGTGTGAGCGGAACCACATGTCGCAGGCGATAAACTCTCGTCTTCACGAGACAAAAACGAAAAGAGGAAATCTTTGCAGAAAAGAAGATTTAAACAAACGAGAGCAATTTTAATGAGGCGTAGGTTTTTCGGAGGAGCTGGCTCCTGCGGACGGGAGCGTCATTGAATATTCGGAGGTGGTTGACACGCGAGGTGTCACCTGGAATCGTGTTGAGGTCGCGTTTCCTTAGTGATTGATTATGGGCAAAGGTACGAATTAAAGCATAGAGAGATTTGTTTTTGCGGAAACGTGGAAGGCGACTCTCAGCCACAGAAATTACGTCCGAGGGTTCATTAACCCCCGTGACGGGCAGTGAAACGAGCCGTAAAGCCCCGTTTAAATACTCTGTTTTGTGTTGTGTTATGTGACTCTAATGGAAATAGTGGTCGGCGGCGGGGAAGCCATTCTAATTCCCCTCTCTCTTGGCCCCACAGGCAATTGAGTTGCAATAATGGGAAGCAAGGCAGGGGCAATTAGGTTACCGGGCGAGCTTTCCGAGAACTTCAAATCTCTCTTCCTCCCAGGCGATTGGTCTCTCTCTTTTTTTTCCTACCTTTGAATTGGAGCGCACATTGCTTGTAGACGATGAAGCGCTTGGTGGATTGTGGCGCAGAGCGATGGCACCGGAAATCTGGCGCTTAATCGAAGAGCCGGGCATCGTAGCGGAGTGGTTATGGAGGATGGCACATCGCACACCTGGAGACATCCTCTCTTGGGCGGGGTATCCGGAGCAGCGAAAGGGAGAGGAAGAAGGGAATGAGGGAGGTGTGTCAGGATATATGAGATTATCCACTTAGACGAGATGATTCAGAGGAGATCTGGGGAATTAGCGCCATTGAAAGGATTCCAGAAATATGGAACGCTTGAAAAACAAAGTTTTTTGAGAGGCACAAGTCGCATGTTTCAAAAAAAAAAAAGAATTAGAGTTCATGAATGCCCCATAAACTAAATTTTGCGAAAAAAATTTCCACTAATGTTTTTTAAACAGTTTTGAGTGGTTTGAGTTTATCATATTGGTCAGTTAAAGTTACAAGAAAAATCGTAGAACAAATATTTGATCAACAAACGAAAAATTACAAAATGGTTTTAAAAATAGAATTTCCTTAAATTAAATGCAATTTAAATAAATTGTTTTTAATGATACATTTCCAGGTCCTGGGTGGTGTTCCCCTCTCTCTTCGCCTCGATGGGGCTCCTCATCGCCATGCACTTCCACGCGCGCAACGTGCCCACCAACTACATCCTCCTCGCCTCCTTCACCACCGTCCAGGCCCTCACTCTCGGCTGCGTCGGTTGGTTTTTCTTCTTTTTAAAAACAATTTGCAAGCAATTCTTGTGAAAATGAGGTGTTTTCAGTGTCGCTGTTCGAGCTGCAGGTGATCCTGGAGGCGGTGCTGCTGACGTCGGTCATCGTGTTCTCGCTGTTCATCTACACGCTGCAGTCGAAGCGTGATTTCGTCAAGAGCTATGCGCTCGGATTCAGTCTCATCGGGGTGCTCATGATGGCTAGCTTTATGCAGGTAAGCCATGGGGAGAGAAAAGAAGCAGAGAGAGAGAGAGAAAGGGAGCGAGTGATGCAGAACGTAGACTAAGAATCCCTTTCCAGATCTTCTTCATGTCCTCCGCCTTCAACTTCATGGTCAACGTCTTCGGCGCTGCGGTCTTCTGCTTCCTCCTGGTCATCGACTTGGACCAGATCATGCACCATCTCTCGCCAGAGGACTACATCCTGGCCTGCATCACCCTCTACATGGACATCATCAACCTCTTCATCCGCATCCTGCAGATCCTCAACGAGGCCCAGCGATAAACCCCAATTTGTCCATCTGTTGCCAAACGACTTTCTCTTCTCTCACACTAGCGGGATTCACAGGTGTTCGGTTACTGTCCCTACCATCGTTAGACTCATTCTCTTCGTTGTACACAATTGTATATGGCTGTGCGCTGTTGCACATAAAAGAGGTTCATCTATCCGCCTTAATACATTTGAGAAACGGCGTGTGTGTGTTTGTATCTATGTTTGTAATAATTAGCATAACCTGCGCTCTCTCATTTCCCCCTATCTATCGCCGTCTCTCGTCATTTCTCGATGGTTGTCTTGGAATTAGCCTATTTTAGTGGCCAGCCATTTCCTCGCGGTTGGCGGGAAAATGCGGCTGGCGGTGCCGCAGGCGCCGTTAAAAGTGCGGCCGTAGGCCGTCTTCCCTAGCGGCCGAAGGCCGCCTGTTTGAAATTACCTATTCCAGCAAGTTTAGTATCAAACGAAAGCTACTGATGTGCCGATTCCACACATGCCAGGAGTGAGGACCGCCGAAGGCGGGCCGTAACTCCTGGCCTATATATACATTTGGCCGTTTTCTTTCTCTTTGTTAACAGCGCAACGTGAAATTTCTAGGAATAGGGTTTTCTCATTTCCAGAGGGTGGAAATGGGTGCGCGGTAATTAAGCGAGGGGAGGTTACCAAAGTGCGGCCGCCATCCGTGGAGGCGCGAAGCGCCGGAGCGGTCGGCCGCACTTTGATACCCGACCCGAGCGCTCACCTAAAAATTTGGTAGTTCTTTTGAGGCCGCGAAGCGGCCCTGAAGCGGCCGAAGGCCGCCCATCCAGAAAGCAAAAACCCGCGAAGCGGGTTTTTGATTTCTGGTAGAATACAATTGTTGAATTATGTGGGGAAGTGGATTACATACCTGCAATACTCTTGTCCTTCAAAAGCAAGTTAAATTGAAAAGAAAATTTTATTTTTATCTTGTTGGTTTCAGAAGCCATCTAAGACCTTCGAGTCCGCTTTCCATGAATATGCGTTTGTGCGCAACTAAACCTTGTCAAATTAAAAGATTCACTTTTTCGGAATAAATTTACTTGTGTTCTAATTGTATTTGTGTTTATCAGTTTTTCGTTGATTGAAAATTTATTGTAGCGACTTCAAATACAGACATTAGGCATATTTACTCCGGGCCTCGGGTTTTGCAGAATAAAGGGATATCTTCTTTTTTGGCACTGGGTTTCAGAAAAGCGTTGATAGCAAACTGCTTGTCAGGGGTAGTTGGAAGACGGAATTCTTGACCAAACGATCGAACCCACAAAGTTGCTCCTAAAAAGAAATTTTCAGAAAACTAAGAAAGGTAATAGGAAAAATGATCGTGGAGAGAAAATAACCAACCTATTTTTGTTCCATCCCAAATTGGGCAAGCAGCATGGAGTGTCTTCTTATCTTTCTTTTGTTCCACATCTGTATTCAACCAAACCAAAACATCCCCCCTTCCGGGCTTCACATTGACGTCCAAGTATGGAAATATGGTAGCTAAAGTTAATTTATCGGATTTGGTCAAGTGACCCTCTTACATCCACCCTTTTTAGCACCTTGTAAAATTGTCAACACTGTAACAAGCCGGTTTCCTTCAAAATCAACAGTGGAAACAACGTCATCATCTAGGTAGTCATAGTGTGGAGCATAGTGGCCGTCTTTGTTGTAAGACAAAACCTAAAAATGACTTAAGAAAACCTTAAAGTGACTTCAAACGTTAAAGTAAAACAATTAACAACTAAAATCTACCTGGAAACTTTCGGCTTTACTCAGATCAAGCGCAAGCAAGGTACGTTGGAGGGTATTGAACAAACTGTTGAAGCTGACGCGTTCTCTGTGAAGAACCCAAGTGCTATTGGCAACTCTATTCGACATTAGCATTGTGGGATTATCAGGGTCCGTTGATACAACTACCTAAAATAAAACTTGCAAACGGGAAAATTTATTGTGTGCAAATTTTTTTTAAAAAAAACTCAAACATACAGCTCGCTCTAGTTCCATAGTCTGCACCTCTTCAAGAACCCTCTTACAAAGTCTTCTATGAATCAACTGGTGATACCTCAGCAGAATTGGCTCTCTGCTCAGTACCTCCACTTTAAAGAAATGCAATTTATCGTGAACGATATAGCAGTTCATGTCTGAACAGATCAATAAATTGTATTACAGACTTTGGATACCTGGTTTAGTCCAGTCGCCATTAATAGTTTTGTTACATCTGTTGAGAACAGGGCTCCAGTATTCCTGTCCTTCGAAAGCTAAAGCAATTGGGATTGCAAAAGGCAATAAGAGAAGCATTCCGAACAGTGCTGTTCAGAATGAACAACGCCAGTGTTGCCTTTAGCGCGCATCTGCTCAAACAATGCGGTTGAAACCGTGCGATTCGCTATTTCGCGCATTATACCACTGAATCAATTAGAGGAAAAAATGGGTTGGCTGGGTTATGCCGTACGACTGTTTATTCAAAATAAATTGATTTATACATCAACAAACCTGGGTTCATGAGCCATTTCCAAATAAGAAACAATGTATAAGCCGGAGCTCGACCATACTTGCTGTCACTAATCCAGAAATAAATGGAATATACTGTACCGTGTTCAACTGTTTGAAAGCACAATTTTTATCGAACCTGATATGGACTCAGAATAGTTCAACCAGAGAAAAATAATTAAAATAAGAGCAAGTATGGCTAGCAATAAAAGACAGCGAGTTTTGTTGACACGGGATCCCATGAAGACGCGCAAGGAACTAGCGAGAGTGAGCGATTTGAATCTTGTAGATATGGAGTGAAACTAGTTGCCACAAGCTAACTATGATGAGATGGAAAATAATTTTCTGAAGAAATGGTAGTTGTAGTTGGAATATAGCATTTGGTCTCTTTTTGTCTTGTTCCATTTTGTCTTGTTCTCCGTCTTTTTTCTCACACCATGTTTTTATTGAAATTCACAAAGGAACAAGTTAATCTTCACCTGGACTTGCGATACTGATTTTTTTTTCTAAAATCTAATAAACCTTTAGAAATATAAAATCATTTAGCCTCTATCCAATTCCTATCGGGAATAATTATGACTTGTCCTTTTTGCACAGATCATTTACAGAGTTGAAACAGTCATGATTGCTAATGAGACTTATTTTAGCTTACCTCTCAAAAGAGTTAATTTTCACACACTTCTATAAAGCGAAGCTAGTGTTTCCGGATCTGTCTCTGTTCCAAGGGTTAGTTTTCATTTCACTAGAAAAACTCCTGTTAAGAATGATTTTTCTAACGATTGAAATGGTCACGACTATGTTTGCAATAGTTTTTGGCACTTTTGGAAACATTGCTCTTATTTTCATTACAATAAAAAGTACAGATTTACATTCTAAATGTGGTGGGTGGTTTGCCGATTTCAATTATTTTTTCCATAGGATATATTTTGGGGATATTGTCGGTTTGTAACTTAGTTTTGTTATGGAACGATGTTCCTTCAATGGTAAGCCAATCTACACACTCAGCTGCTCACCCACTCACTTACTGCTTTACTCACCTACTCACGCAAATATTTCAGTACTTTCAATTTTTCCTTCCTCACGCCGTTTATCTTCATTTTTGTTATATTTTCAACGTTACATTTACAACAACACAATCATTAGACGTTAGTTTTCTGCCCGTTTTATAGAAATAATATTATACTATACTAGATTTACTTGTGGGTTATAACTGGGCTCGACCGACTTGTCTCAATTTGGAAGCCAGTCTGGTATGAAGCATTGGACAGAGGTTAAGCTTGAGTTGATTTATCTTTGTAGGTACATGAAGCTCCATTCGTCAAAATACATGATATCGATTTGTACTCCAGGCGTTACCTTTTCATTTGTGTTTTTGGTACCCAACATCCATTTATTTACACAACATTTTATTAGCTCTGGGGCACTACGACATTATCAGAAGCAGCTACCCCTCCAAAATGTTGGATGGCTCCTCTGCCAGTTGTTGTCGTCTTTGATTACTATGTGAACTTTTGTCGAGTGGCTTCATGTGTTTTATATGCAGTTGTGTTTTGCCGAGTTAGACAAATGCTGCTAGCGGAACAATGTTCAAATTTTTTTGTGAGTGTTTTAACCGTGCTTGTTTTCTGCATAAACCAATTATATAACTACTACGTATAACGTAATTTCAGATTCAAACGATACATCATCTACAGCCAGGAAGCAAATGGCTTTAGCTGGCAGTTTAGTCGTGCGAATGGTGATTTTTAAATTTACTTCCACAATGGACGTTCAGATTCTGAATGCATCTGCAATCATACTTCAACAAATTGTTCGTTTTACACTGACGATGTCTACCTATAAAAATGCAGGTGCTGCTAGCGGAACAATGTTCAAATTTTTGGGTAAGATCTCTTTGCTACAGAAATCTTTCTGTTACAAATCTCTTTGTTACATAAATGATGGTTTCAGGTAATCTTACATGGGCTGCGGATTTTTACATTTATATGTGGAGAAGTGAACACTATCGTAAAGCATTCTGTGAAGTGTTTGGCTGCTCTGGACGTCGTGTTAAAACTATCACCGTTTCAAGATCAACGTAGCAAAATTGTGTTAGATCCATACAATGAACATCTTGCTTACTATGCAGTTTCTCGCTTTCATTTTTTATTCGGAAATTCCCTGAATACTGAATGAATACTAAACTGATTATGATGATCTTGAAATCATCAAATTAACAAAGAAAGGAATTCATCAGTACTGGGGTCGCTGAATGAACTCAAGGATTCCTCGTACTGCCAGCAGTCATTGTAAAAGATTGTCTGCTTTTGCATCCGAATAAACGTAGAAATGCTTTTCGGTATTGATCACTCCGCCAAATATAGATATACAAATCTGATGACCAAGTGAGCTCCACTGAAACCAACCGTTGTATTTTGGATAGCCTTTGCTATACCTAAAAGCCTCAGAAGTGAACTGCTAGCAGCGGCGGCCATATTCGAAGAGACACTAGATACTGTAAGGCGCACAAATTGTTGTAAAAGGATTATAATCACATTCAGAATCTGAAATAGGCACTGAAATGTATTGCAAGATTCCGATTTACCATTCTAACCACAAGGCTTCCAGATAATGCCAACTGATTTTTGCTATTAGTTGAGGAGTCTCTGGAATCTGAAAACATATAATGTTGTGAACAGGTGAGAAAGTAAAAAGTCTATGTACTTACATAGTTTTCTCACGCGGTAAAATACACCAGCATAAATAGCACATGACGCAAGTCGACAAGCAGTAACATACGCGTCAAACGCCACAACGGAGAGTTCATCGGCAAGCCAACATGATGGAAGTTCGGCAGCATCAGTCAACGTAAGCAGTCCCCAAATCTGCAAAAATGTTAAGAAAATATCTCCAAGCTGTACCATAAATCCCATAGCAATTAGAAAACCAGGAAAACACAATCCAATCATGTAACTGAAGGATGTTGTGCTGGAATACCTGAAAATGGATTTTAGGGGATTTGTGTAATTACGTCTACCAAATTGGTTTCCAAATGGAAATAAAACGATCAACACCAGTGACCACCCAGAGATATACCTAAAAAGGAAAAGTACTGTAAAACAAAATCAACATACGTCCATTGCTTGTCCATAAACATAGATCATGTTGAAGACATAACAAAAGACAGGTGATCCTCCAGAAGCTAGTGCAATTTGAAAGTGCTGAACGATTTTTATTTCCCCATTTTTTAATTGCAATAGTTTGTTGAAAACTTACCACAGCTTGGAAATTATTGCAAAGCAAAACTATATTACTGAGTGAAAGTAAGACCAAGATGTATCCTAAACCAACTGGTAGATAGATACGTGTTATTTACATTAACATACCGCACTTGAAATGCAATTCTTTCGATTTGATTGTCATGAGAATCAACGAGACATTTCCGAAAATTCCAACTACTCCAGTCACTACCACATTTATCAAGTCGACGTGAAGAAGAACATCTACCATTACTGAAACGCAAAATTGTGAAGAATCATACAAAAACAAGTTTGATAAGAAAGATGGGTAGTGCTTAACTGTTGTACGCTTGTCTTTTTGTCTTTCGAAAGTTCTATTCTTCAAAAGAAAAGTTCTATTTCGGAGAATTACGATCAACGTCCTAACCCCTAGAATTATAATCTTATTTCACGTATTTCTTTTTGAAATTACGAGTTCTATTCTTGAAATTACCATTTTTAAATGATGCAGATGTTTTTAATAACTGAGGCACGCAAAAACTGTTTAAAAGACGAAAGCGTTTCACTTTTTCGGCGAAATGAGATAGAGATAAAACGGAAAAAGGGAGAGAGAGAGAGAGAGAGAGAGAGAGAGAAAGAGAAAGAAAGAGAGATAGGGAGGGAAGGAGGGAGGCTACTCTTGAAAAAGTTTCCTTCTGAAACCTTTTTGAGTTCAAAGAATTTAACGCTGCGTGACTTTCTCACGAACTCCTACGTGAATTACATATCGCATGTGAACTGAAAACTATTAAAATCCAAATGTCTTGTTTGAAATTGCAGGGGGTTGAAAACCCAGAGCAAGTGCTGGGAACGAAAGATAGATTTTCCATGTTTTCGTGGACATGAAACATTGTGCACTGATAGGAACTAACATTAACATGTATAAAAAGGTCAGTGTCTAAAAACGTAGAAGTAAATTATAAGACTGTTGAAAGGAAGATGGCTAAATAAAATCGTTTTCCCCAGCAAAATTAGTCAACCGGGAGCCTACTTCACAACAATCTTAACGAAAAAAGTCACCTAAAAAATTTAAAGATTTTTCGAAGAAAACGAAATTGATCAGTTGAAAAATCATCTGCCATGATATGGCAGGCCACTATTAATTTACGGAAGTCTTTAAACGCTATTGAAGTTCAAAGTTTCAAAGTATGTGATTTTCTCACAAACTTTTAGAAGGCAAGCACAGATCACGAATTCAACTAAGCAGGACGCTACACAAGAATTAGGAAATTACCTGCATATTTACTTTTTATCAACGAAGCAACCGAATGTTTTACAGGTGATTGCTTTTGAATAGCGAGCGTACGTTTGAATTGTAATTTCAAGCACATTCTGTGTAAATTTATTTAAATAGACGCCTACACGAATAAAATCTCACGTTCAAATGTGTAGTTGTGTAGGTGAAAAGTGATCTTTCGTAAAGCTTTTTAAAAATCACGGGACTTTTAGCAAATTGCTTCAAAGGACACACGTGTGCCAGGGTAAAGTTCGTTTTAACATAATTTTAGCTTGTAAAACTTTCTCGCGTGGTAGGAAAAAATCACTTAACAAACACTCTTTCTCACTGAAAGTTTAAAGGCAGAGTCACGAAAATTTAGGTGAACAAAATTTTCCAGAAATGTATTCTTTTACTTTGTATTTGCTTCTAGCTACCGTTAGCAGCACATATTTCTTGAAATTGTTCCATGAAAGACCGTCTCAACAGTTTTAAACGTTCCAGCAAAAAAAACCGTTTGAAATGCGCGCGCATCCGCCCATCACCGTAAATAAAGGGAAATTATTATGTGTAAAAAAGCGAGACGCACAGAGAGTGGGTGGTTTGTTTCCTAATCGTGCAAAAAGAGAACAATAAAAATGTTAGAACGATATCAACAGAGAACAAAATAATGCTAACTTGACGAACTTTTCGAAACACCAAAACCACCTCTGGCGAAACATGAATTTGAGATAAATGTATACTTTAGGTTAATCAGAAATTCGCTTATGCGCAGATCAAGCAAAAAAAAAGAGGTCAAAAATGAAGTTTGAATGGCATCCCGCCAGAGGTGGTTTTGGTGTTTCGAAAAGTTCGTCAAGTTAGCATTATTTTGTTCTCTGTTGATATCGTTCTAACATTTTTATTGTTCTCTTTTTGCACGATTAGGAAACAAACCACCCACTCTCTGTGCGTCTCGCTTTTTCACACATAATAATTGTTCTCTTTTTATCAGTATTCATAGAATACTTCAACTTAAGGCTTCCCTCTAACAATGCATTTTCCTCATCGTGCCCTTTATTTCCAGTCAAGAAAAGAGAAAAGCGGTGGGAGAATCAAGGAAGGAGCGGCAAAAGTCCTCCCTCGATTTTGTTGAGGCTGCACTCAGGTCCGGTCGGCCTAACTTTTACATTAGCATTGTAATGTGCGAAAAACATACTTTTAAGAATATTATTAAAACAGATTGTCCTGCAGTCAATTAAGCAAGAAGGTTTGTAAATACATCTAGCACAACGAATTATCTAAGCTAAAACACACTTTGAAAGCACTTTAGTAAACTTTCCAAAAAGAGCGTCTGACTAATTGCATAAAAAGCAAATAGAAAACCACCGGTTGGGATCGAACCCGGGTCGACAGAATTCGAGTCTAATGCTTACACCATTACACTACCGGTTCAATTGAGTTTCGCCAAAAACGCAGTTTTTCCGCTGTTATTCTAACATTTTTCAACCGATTTGGCTGGTTCATCGCTCCCCACCGACCTGCTAAAGGTTCCGACACCTCTACAAAATTTCATATTGATACGTCTATCCGTTTGCCTGTGGCGAGGGGATATTCAACTACGGGAGACATCGACATTTTAGGCAATTTTAAGGGAAAACAGCCGATATTTAAAAAAGTTAAGTTTTCACATTTGAATTGCGCGGAGCGCTACGCGCTCCGCGCAATTCAAATGTGAAAACTTAACTTTTTTAAATATCGGCGGTTTTCCCTTAAAATTGCCCTTTTAAGGGTTTTTAAATGATTGTAATAAATAAGAACTAACACAAAAGTATCATATTGTTTTCCGTTAAAAGCGTTTCAGAGCCATAAAGAGATATTGGCGATCTTGCTATTTACTGCAAACTGAGTGTCCTGAAGCCCGTTTCTTGCTTTTTCTCTTGAAAATATATAAGAAAACCCCTTGCTCTCGTTTAAAACCCGGATTTTAGCCCAAAAGTAACGCATTTGCCGCATACTTTTTGCGGCCTTGCAATATGCGCGCACTCTTTTCGCGGTGTCATCATCTCAGACTCCCTAAGCCATCGCGGGAGATTATTATTTTCAAAACTGGAAACTTTGAATGGCTGCCACACGCTTTAAACTTTTTTACAGCGTCATATTTGGCGAATGGGTTACAAATATACATAAAAAACAAAATAAAATAATAAAATAAAGATCCATTTTTTAGTGGCCTTTAATGTAAATCAGGTATGTCTAATCGTCGGCGTTACGGGAGCTCCAACATACTTTCTTCTTCCATGAATCGTCTCCATAAATGCGTTTCTATATTGCCCACTTCTCCACATGTAGATGTAAAAGTCAGACGACCAAGTCAAAAAGACTGAAATATCATTTTTGGCATTTAAGTGATTTTATTCACCTAGTAAGTTCAAAACTGTGTAAACATGTGTAGCTATTGAGTCCATTTGCGAAGCAACCAGAATTCGTACCATGACTTGAAGAATGGCAGTTGCTGTATATAAAATCTGAAACTTCTAATTCAAAACCACTATCGAAATGTCACCATTCGAACTATTAGACTACCGGCGATGGCCATCTGTTGTTTAGCAGTCACGGAAGACACGTCTTTGGAACCTAAACATGAAATTTGTCAGTCGGTAAACGCAGGGCAGGCTAGTTGCACAAAATACAAAAAGAAAAATTTAAAAACTTACACATAGCTCTTACTTTATAGTATACCGCCAGGTATAGAAAACATGATATCATACGGCAGAATCCCACGAAAGAGTCAAAAGCAACAACAATAGGAATGGAGGCAAACCAACAATCAGGAGGTTTTGCGGCTTCGAGAAGAGTCATCCATCCCCAAACCTTTAATTTTTCTGTTACATATGAAAAAATTATCTAAACTACCGAAAATCCGGTTGATATGAGAATTCCAGGCGTACACAGAAGAGAAATATACTTGCAGGGTACAAGCGTAGAATACCTGAATCAAGGGCTAGAGAGAGAGAGAGAGAGAGAGAGAGAGAGATAATGAGAGTGAAACCTAATCTTACCAAGTTGGTTTCTTCACCAACAAAAGCCTATCAATTCCCGTTACAAGAATTAAATATGCCTAAAAAATTCACCTTGTGAAAAAAATTGTTTTTACCTCCATTGTTTGCAAAACCACATAAGTCAAATTCTCAGGAAAGCACCACATTCGTGAGCCATCAACATCAAAAAAGAACAAAAGCTGAAATTATTTTTAATCTTAAAAAAATATTAAAGTTACCACTAACTGCTGTTGATTCCACAACAGAGCTAAATTGCAAGCGGATAAAATTGCCAAGATGAATCCTGCAAACTGGAACTAACTTTTTTCTCAATTACTCCAATGTTTTTTTTCTTGTTTAAAAAAAATTAAAAGAACAAACACTCAAGAAATATTAAAATTGTTCTTACCACTTTTGAAATGCAGTTCTTTCGATTTTATAGTCACCAGAATCAATAGAATATTGCCGATTGTGCCCAAAACTCCAGTTATTATAGTACTTATGGCGTCGATCAATAACATTTTAAGGGTGGAATATGGTTTAAGATATTTAGATGCTATAGTCAAATAAATGCAGCAATGGAAAATTCGTATGCCTGTTCTTGAAATGAGATTATATATCTCCGCCTTACAGAAAAAATGTGCTAATTCCCAGCTTACGTAGATTTTTCTCCGAAAAAACAAAGTGTTCATGGAAGGAAAAATTTGATTAATGGGAAATTCTGGTATGGTACGCGGAAGTTTTTTTTTAAGATTTTGATCTCATGATACTGTCCTGTCCTTTACACTTTTCAGCCACTCGCTGTGGGACCCAAGATAAAAAAAATGTATTTAATGAATAAGTTTCGGGGGTATTTTTATTGATCAGACACGATGACAATTATTTTGTTAAAATAAAGAGGTATTTTGGTGTGGAGGACAGAATAAACCAATTTTGTTCATGAAATTTTGATTAGAGACAGGTCCTGTAGCGAAAATTTGAACACTCTTTGATGAACTGCGCCACTTGCATTATCGTTGCGGGACCAATTGCGTCTCTGCATCTTTTCTCTCTCTTTTAATTAAGGTTAGGTCTCTCGTTTATAACAAAATTTAATTTTAAATTATTTCAATTTATTTTTATTTTTCAAATTCATTGATATGTAGATTAATTTATTTTATAAATTTATTTTTGATGGCCGGTAAATCGAGAAAAAAGCGAAATTATCCCTGCAGTCGCTTTTGCCCCACTTTCCTCCAATTAACCTCTAATCGTTCATTGATGTGCCATCTATCACTGCCAGAAGGCAAAAACTTCCCCCATGACCTCAGGTTTTACACAATTTCTTCCTCAATCCCTCAGTTAGTTATTCTCTGCTCCTTGTGTAACCAGTGCCGAATCCCGTGCAGAATGGCAAGTAACACGGGGATCTAATTATTCAGTGGGTGGACTCTGGAAGAAAAGGAGGTCAATTTTATGCAAAAAATGCCCTAAAACAGCCATTTTGGCAGATTTAAGTACGTTGGTTTAAGCCAGCCGGCTGGGACTAGCTGGTTCCTGTGGCCTCTCCAGGTCTTCTGCTCCTCAGCTGTGGCCTTTCGTCCTGCCGCCAGTGCCTATTCATGCCCATGAATCGTCTGGTGACGCCAGCCCCACGCGAAATACTAATTGTGGCCGGATTGCGTCACGTTTCATCAACCTCACTCTCAAATTTTGTGGCCGCCGCATTTTCCCTCGGCCATTTGCTTTCGCTCACTCACGCGAAGCCATTTCCCTCGACAAATCGCTCTTTGTCTCATTTGAAGGGCACTTTTCCCCGCGATTTTTCTAGAAACTCGTGATTTTAAAGTAATACAACCAATTAGATGCGCAGGTTTTCGTAGAAATAACCCAGAATCCATCCACATTCAAGCTATTTTCGTGGCGGTGTGAGTAACGTGCGGCTAAGAGTCCATGTTTATCAGCAGGCGTTCCCAGTGAAATGCGATACTGAGTAAACACCATACAACGGACAGCCATTTCCTGGTGAAGATGGGGTTCTACCCCTTTTTAGCTTGATATTGTCCATTTGAAGGACTGGATGGTCGATTTAAAGGACTGTTAGTTACAATTTAAAGGGTTGTTCTGACTGAACAGGGGTTTAACGCCATTTTAAGGACTGCTTAATTCATCTAAAGGATTTTCCATTCAATTTATATGACCGAGGTCCGTCTGTTCGATTTAAAGGACTGTGGGGATATTAAACCCTCCCATTAAATTTAAAGGACTGTCTGCACATATTTAAAGAACCGCCTTTTTGGTAACCAAAGGCCGCTTAAACAGATTTTTGGTAATTAAAAATCAAAAACCGCTTTTTGCCAATTAAAATTAAAAGTAGCTTTTTGCCAATTAAAAACCGCTTTTTAGTAATTAAAAAATAAAAACCGCTTTTTGGCAATTAAAAACCGAATTTTAGTAATAAAAAAATACCGCGTTTTGGCAATTTAAAACCGTTTATAGGTAAATAAAAATAAAAATCCGCTTTTTAGCCATTAAAAAATTTTAAAAAAAAAACCAATTTTTGGTAATTAAAAATTAAAACCCCTTTTTGCCAATTAAAACCGGCTCTTTTGGCAATTAAAAGCCGCTTTTTTGGCAATTAAAAATTAAAAGGCGCTTTTAGGTAATTCAGAATTAAAAGCCTCTTGTTGGTAATTAGAAGCCGCCTTTTGGAAATTTAAACATCTTTTTGGTAATTAAAAGCCGCTTTTTAGTAATTAAAACCGTGACTTAAAGTCGATGGATTTAAAATACTGTCTGGTTTTAACCGGCTGTTCTTTCAATTTAAAGGATTGTATGGCTTCGATTTAGAGGTATTTTTGATTAGAGTATTTTGCGAATTAAAGGACTGCGTGGCCACTGAAGGCTAATGATTTTAAAGGAATGCTTCAATTTATAGAATTTTCAGTCCAATTTAAAGGACTATCTTGTCATTTAAAGGACCGTATCTTCATTTAAAGGACTATCTATCCATTTTAAAGGTCTGCCTTGATGTCAGCACCTTGACCTATCAGCCTGTGAACTATAAAACAACAGCTGCTGTGTGGGTCTCTCGCGCATCAGCTGATTTGCCCCCCGCAATGACCCCTCCCCGTCCTCTCCAAGCACAACTGTTCCCCTTTGTTTTCGCTTCTTTAGCCACTCATTTGACTCAAAACTGTGCTTTCTCCTCTTCTCTCTTATTTTCATTATTATAACATTCTAATTATCTTTTTTTACAGCCGCTGGGCTCTCTTCGTCGTCTCCACCGTCGCTAGCCGCTTCTACAGGAAAATCGTGAGTTTTCAGAGTTTTCGGGTTTTAAAGGACTTTTTTCAATTCCACGATGCAAATACCGTTTCTGCCGCTAACAAACCTTATTTTGATCGTAACCCAGAAGATTCTAAAGCGTGAAATCTCCCGCCGGGCAGTAATTAGCCTAGAGGGCACTAATTACCAGCCGAGTGGCCCCGATTGTTGATTCAATTTCCAAGGCTTCGAGGGCTGTCATTCACAGAGAAAGCGGTGGCGGTGGCTATTTTTAGCCTCTCTATTTTACAAGAGGAATTAAATCTGTTATTATAAATTTTAAACAAAGGCCGCTTTTTTGGTAACCTTAGACCGCCTGACCTGATTTGTGCGAATTTTAGGCTGCTTTTGGCAAACGTAGGCCGCTTGACCTGCTTTTTCGCAATTTAAAGCCGCTTTCTGGTAACCATAGGCCGTTTAATTGCCTTTTTGTGGCTTTTTTCCTTTAAATTACCCGTGTAGCCCTTTAATTTGCCAAGATAGTCCTTTAACTTAACGAGACGGTCCTTTAAATCGACCGAATAAGAGAACTCTTGTTTTTATGGCGTTATTCCTGCAATCTCCGCTCACTGGTCGCTTCTCTCATGGATCTGAATTGCAAACATCACGAATCTCGGATATTCGTCTTCTAAGATTCTTCTTCTTATTGTGGCTACAGAGCCTCGTCTTCGCTTTTCTCCCCCAAAATTTCGAATGATTCGTTTTTTTTCACAGAAAAAAAGCGAATGACTGAAAAAAGCGGATTTCCTCAAGTGCCGTGGTCCTCTCCCTCTCCATTTTAAGCCGATTTGGATACGATTTCCGCGTTCGGCAAACAAAGGCTGAGAGAAAACAAGACCAATGGGGTGTTTTCCAAGAAACTCGTGTTTTTTTCAATCAGTCCTTTAAACCAACAAGATCATTTTTCTTATTAACCGACCTAAATGACCTTTTATTAATAAAAAAAATTCTTTAAATTGTTTTTTCTCATTAAAATCGAGAAATTTTCGAGAAAACATCTTTGAAGCCAATAAATAAGCAATTTTTGATTGCTCCCTTCCCCTTGGAAACTTTGATCTCTCTCCCTTGAAGGCGGAAATTGTCCGCGTGGTGGCCGTCGCTATCTTTGCCTAACAAGGTGCAAAACGGGAGAAGATAAGGGATGGCGCTGGTTTTGCAGCCCCGCTGCTGCAACAAAAGCACCCAATGGATTATCGATCGGACAACCGTGCTTTATGATTATGTCGGTCGGAAAGAATGGCACGGTGGGCACCATATGGACACACACGCAAGCGGACAATTGCCACCCCGCCCGCACACAAAAACACTTCCGACCCGGTGGATTTGGCTCTTTTTTGCCTCGAAGGTCTTGTTTTCCCAAGATCTTGCTAATTTTCTGGTTATCCACACAAAAAATACTGTTTTCGGGTCAAACATAGCTTCACAAGGAAATTTTTAAGCGAAAAACCTCACAAACAGGATTTTCTGGCGACCTCAGGCCGCTTTCCGCTTTTTCTGGCGACCTCAGGCCGCTTTCCGTTTTTTTCTGGCGACCTCAGGCCGCTTTCCGCTTTTTCTGGCGACCTCGGACCGCTTTTTGCTTTTTCTGACAACCTAAGCCCGCTTACTGCTTTTTCTGGCAACCTTATGATTTTCAAAAAAAAATTTCTACAAAAGGAAAGACCGTTTTGTCTTAAATAACGCTTTCCCGCGCAATATTCTGATTAAACTGCCCTCAAAGGGTATTCTTAACGAGGAGATCACCTCTTGTTTTCCCTACACCGCTGTTTGTCGTGGTGGAATCCCTTTTAAATCGGCTTAGGTTGCCGCGTAGTCGACCGAATTATGTCTACAGCTGGGAAACCCCCGTATTTCTCACGCAAATCGAAGATTTTCGCATAAACGGTGAAGTTTCTTGCGGAAAATTCAACTTCCTTGTCCTTTTATCAAATTTTTACGTGAAAACTTCAATTAACCTTAAAAACTAATTAAAGTGCATCAATTGGCGGTTTTGTCCCCAAAAACCGTGTGCCAACTAGTGATCAATAAAAAAATTGCATGTAGCACTCCAAACAGTAGTCTCACAGCGGTTTTGAACCGTCCATATCAGAGAGGTCTCAATTGAAACTCTAAATTTGCATATAACACCCATCACACGGTGGTTTTGAACCGTAAAAAAATTGACTTTTGTTTGAAACCTTTTTTGGCTTTTGATGATTTGATTTCGTACAGCTCGGACACTATTTCCCTCTCTCTCTCTCTTGTTTATTTTCATTGGCCACTGCCCCTCCCCTCAACCACAAACTTCCTCGAATCGTCCACATTGACTCTGGCCAAGTGTTGTCCTACTCTGATATTTCCGTCCTCTTTTCCTTCCAGAATCTCTCCCTTCTTAACTATCACCCACTATTTACGACCCCGAAATGTATCTAGATTGATAGTGTGGTCAGTAAACGAAAAGGGCTACCGTCTCCCTATTGACACAGAAGCCACAATCAACCACTGAACGGAAAAGGAATTGAACCAAATGAATCTGGTCTTTCCCTTTCGAAAGGACAAAAATACCCTGTTTCCAAAGGACATTTCGATTAAAAGATTGTTCCCCTCTGCCGAAAGGACCTTTGGCCAGCTATTGTGGGTCCAAGAGACTGTTTGAATTGGGAATTAAGGCGACGTAAGCCGTTAATGCGAGAGGGGTAAGCTTTTTGTTCTGCGGAAATCGCAACATTCCTCTTTGGACGTGGACTTTGGCAGGACACTTCACTGTTTAACACGATCCTGTTGTCTTTTTCAAGTGAAATTTGCTTGAAAAAGAGGAATGGACCCCATTTTGGAGCCCATTGGAGTGGAAAAAAGGGCGCATGACCTCATTCTGTGGGCGAAAAGGCGTGAAATTGGAATATACGCGGACAAATTTTCCACAAAGAAGTCTAATTGTTCAAAGTAACAGGTTTTTATCTAAGAAAAGAAAAGTTGAAAGTCACTTCGAAGTTCGCGCCGGAATGCTGAATTTGAGCGTATATGAGGAATTCTGTGTAAAAACAGTGCGCTCATTTGCATTATGTGAAAAACCGTGCGCAAATCGGCATTCCAGTTGAAAACCGTGCGGCAATCGGCATTTCAACCGAGAACCATACGGCAAACGGCATTCGTTTCGAAAACCGTGCTGTCATCGGTATTCTTGAAGGAAACCGTGCGGCAAACTGCATTGTTCCAGGAAACTTGTGTGGCAAGCGACGATTCTCCCAAATACCATGCGGCAATCGGCATTTTATTAGAAAACCGTGCGGCAGGCGACATCCAGCTGAAAACCGTGCGGCAAACGGCATGTGAACAGAACACCGTGCGACTAACTGCATTTCTTCGGAAAACCATGCGGCAACGGTTTTTACTGAAAACCGTACGCCATTTGCTGTTTCTGCCGGAAAACGTGCTTAAATCGGCATTTCATCCGAAAACCGTGCTATCATCGGCATTCTTGCTAAAACCGTGCGGCAAACGACATTGTAACTGGAAAATCGTGCGGCAATCAGCATTTCAACCGAAACCCGTGCGGCAGTCGAAGGATCAAAAAAGGCTCCCAGATGGCCCTTGGCTCTTTCTATTTTCTAGAGATCATTCCCCGTTGCCCATTTACGACCGTCTACGCCTCGCCCCGCCATCGTAAAAAAAAGTGTCCGAGACAAGTGCACGGCCTGCCTCACCCTGCCCTTTCCTTTTTTCTCTTCTTTTTCTCTACTTTGCCCTTTTTTGTCTTGGCCGTAGACGGGGAACTTTGTCTTCCCACCGCCTCTGTCTGATTAATGGTGCCGTCGACAGATTCCCTATCTTTTTGGAATCTTGGCGCAGAGAGAGAGTACTTCACTTGGCACCGCTCCATGATTTACGGCAGTTTAATCAATCTCTCACCTTGAAATCACGTTGCTGCGAGAGATTCTCGAGTCTGCACTCGACGTTTCGCCTCGAGAATGCACTTCTGCGTGGCGTTGCCATGCACGTGGCCTTTCGGGCGCAACATTCGAATGTGTGGCCAGGCGACAGCTGGTCAATTAGCCTTTGTTCCCTTCGTCGAAGTATACTTCCCGCCGTGGAAAATCACTGATTTTCACAAAAATTGGAGCTCCGAAATTGAAAGATCGCCTTTTTTGGCCCACTGACATGATGCCTCATTTGATTTTAGCATCTCAGATTTGCATATAGCACCCCAAACACTTTAAATTTTTAAGATTTTTCAAGCGGACAGTCCTTTAAAACTTTTATTTCTGTAATCTCTGATTTTGTGTTTTTTTTCTTCATCTGCCTCAATACATAACGCATATTTTTTGCAAAAGTTGGAAATATTTTGAACATTTAATAGCAATTGGAGGAATTGGCGAGCACATTCCCATTTCTCTGATAATTGAGCTTACGAACGCAATACTGTAGCGTAATATTTGGATTGTGGTTGATGAAATAAAGGCATTTACCAAACGGTTTTCTGAAGTAATCATGTTTGCCGCACAGTTTTTGGATGAAATGCGGATTTCCGCACGGTTTTCTGTAAGAAATTCAGTTTGCCGCACGGTTTTCTGTAAAAAACCGTTTGATGCACGGTTTCCTGTAAGAAATGCCGATTGCTGCATAGTTTTCGGTAGAAATACCGTTTGACGCAGATTTTTCAGAAGAAATGGTGCCTGCCGCACGGTTTTATGTTGATTTATGTTGAATTCTTTATGAAAAAGATCCCAAAAATCCATTTTCTGCCATTTTTTCCGCGCCTTCTCGCTTCCTACAGTTGTTTACACAGATTTGACTCAATCGTCAGAAGATCTATCCTTCCCGCTTTAAACTACAATCTTCTGAATCCATTAAAGATGCCCGATCGTCACATTTCATCAGAATCCCCTTCTCTCGGAGATCCCTTTAATGTTTACTTTACATATATAAGCGAAGAACAAAAGGCAGCCGCCGGCTAAGTGCATTCTCCGACGCCTGCGCTTTCCACCCGCCTCCCACGACGCATTCATCCATCGGCAATGCCGCCGCCGTCGAACTCTCGGACCTCCTTTGTCGCTAATTCTGTTTTCGAGTGCTCTCTCGCCCCACACGCAACGCCTGCCTATTTCCAGCTGTTTTCGCAGAAAAACCATGATTTTCACTTGTTTTCGGAAAGAAAAACAGATTTTTTCGGAGAAAAACAGAAATTCACGCGAATTTTAGTACTTAGCCGCGTGGAGCAGTGCATTTTTTGACAAAATCCTTTCTAGTTGAAACCTTCATTTGCATATTGCACCCAAACATGTACTTTAGTTATTTTTCATTCCAATAGAAGCTGATTTCGAACTGTAAATGCGCGAAATTAGAATTTTGAGAAGATAATAAATAATTATTTAGGTTTTCAAATTTTTCCGAATAGTTTAAGAATTTTGCCACTACAAAAAAACAAAAAAAAAAGATTTATTTTTTTGAAAATTTAAACATTTTATTTATTCATTTATTTTTTTTAAATTTGTTTTGAAATAATTTTTTACACAATTCGGTTCACATTAAAATCATTTATACGTGTTTCTGGGAGATTTTGAGAATTTTTAAATTTAAAAAGTTTGCAATCAAAATATATTTTCAAAATTTTTAACTTTCCGTCACCACCCCTGCTAAACCAAAAGAATTGAAGTTTGCGCTTTGATCGTTTTCCGATTATTAGAAAATTAGGAATTTCATCTCACGATCGAGAAAGCCACATGACACCCGCAAAATAATTAGTTCCAGTTCACCAAACAACAAAACAAAGTCCGCAGAAACCCTACTTCTTGACCTTTGCTCAATTTTATTCGCCAGGTTTCCTCGTCATGCAGGGTCAAAAAATTATGTTTTCGAGCCATTTTCTTGTGAAAATCGCGCTTTTCAACCGAAAACTGTGCGGCAATCGGCGATTTCTCTCAAAAACCGTGAAAATATCTGTAATTTATCCCAAAAACCGGGCTCTTTTTTGCTCTCCCCTGTCCTGGAGGCACTTATCGGAACCAACTGCAAAATAACAGCCCAAAACTGCGTCACCATGGCGTGTATTTGCCGTGTTTATCGCTTCTGCTGACAAACTTTGGTCATTCCGCCCGCTGTGACTGTTGCACCCCACACATGGCCCCATTTCGGGCCCATTTTCTCTGTTTTAAACACATTTTTGAAAATATGCTGCCTTAGTTAAAATATCACCCCTCATTTGCATATAGCACCGTCAAACAAACTTTTTATTGTAATTGCAAGGCAAATTGGCATCACGGTGTTTCGAACCGTTCGAATAAAATATTGGTCAGAAACATTTTGAAATTAACGCCCCTAATTTGCATATAGCACCCTAAAAGCACTTTTTGGCGTCTTTTTAAGCACCTTATGTGTCAAATTTTGATTTTTGGGACTGAATTGGCGTCCCGCATTTGAATACAGCACCCTGGAAGCCTGTCCTATTGTAATAGTAGAGATTCCCTCTCTCTCCACGGCGAGACTATTTTTTTCCTGTTTTTTCCCTCGTCTCCATCGTTTTTCCTCCGGCCAGCTGTGCCCGGCTGTCTCGATTGTACCGTCGTTGACCTTTCTAATCGATGGATGCTAATGTTTAGACTGGAGATCGTATCTCTCTCTTCCGGGGCGACCTGTGTATTCTCCCCCGCTGTGTTGTTTACGCGCCGTAGCCCCGTCAGATGAAAGCAATTCTCCTTTCCTCCACACCGCTTTTTCGTAATAACCATTGTTTGCTACGAGGCAAATGGGCTCTGGATGCAAGGGACGAAAAGCAGGTCAAGCGGCCTTTGGTTGACAAGAAGCGGCCTTTGGTTGATAAAAAGCAGCCTTTGGGTGCCAAAAAGCTGCTTTTCATTGGAAAAGGCGGTTTTAAATTGTCAAAAGGCAAGTCAAGCGGCCTTTGCATGCCCAAAAGCTGCTTTTCATTGCAAATAGCGGCTTTTATTCGCATATAAGTAGGTCAAGCGGCTTTTATTTGCAAAAAGCAGGCCAAGCGGCCTTTGATTGCCAAAAGGCAAGTCAAGCGGCCTTTGGTTGCCGAAAGCGGCTTTCAATTGCCAAAAAGCAGTTCATTCGGCTTTTAATTTGTAAAAAGCAGGTCATGTTTCCTTTGGTTGCCGTAAGCGGTTTTTAATTGTCAAAAACCGTTCAAGCGGCCAATGGTTGCCAAAATGCTGGTCTAACGGCATTTGGGTGCCAAAAAGCGGCTTTCTCTGTTAAAAAGCAGGTCAGGCGGCCTACGATTTCCAAAAAAAAAAGCGGCTTTTAAATCGCCAAAAAGCAGCCCATTAAGGCCGAAAATACCCCTAATTCCCCTCTGCCACGGGAGAGGGGCGTGTTTTCTCACGTGTCTGTTAATAATTCAGGCATCTCTCTCGTGTTTGCGAGAGAGACGATTCGTTCACACCTTTCGTCGCGTTCTGTGACGTTTTACACCGAAGGAACGGAAGGGGGAAGGACTGTGGCCGCAATTCGCCCGTGTTTTCGCACTCAGAGAATCGCGCATGGCCGTCGCTGATCTTTTCTTTTCGCCCTGTTTCGTCTCACCAGCTAGAGTTTTTCCTTCTAGTCTGCGCTAGAAATGGATTTTTGGCGCCTTTTCGCAAAAAAGTTATGAAATGCTTGGAGAAGTCTTGTTCTTCCTGCGATTTGAAGGCAAGTCTGCTCAAAATTTACATATTGCACCCTCATAATTTAATATTAGTGGCATTTTAAGGTCAACAGCATCTCCTATCATACTTGGTAACCAAAGGCCGCTTGGACCGCTTTTTGGCAACCAAAGGCCGTCTGGACCGCATTTTGGAAACCAAAGGCCGCTTCAAACCGCTTTATGGCAACCAAAGGCCGCTTTGGCCACTCTTCGCTTCCAAAGCCGGCGAAAGACGACGCTCCGATCTCTGAAACACCTTCGAAAACGCGGAACTTCGTTAAAACCACGGCGGTTGTCTCCTTTTTCCTAAAGAACTCAACCTCGCGACCAAAGATTACCCCCGAACTCTTTAAAACCCCGGAATTGAGGATTTTAAGCCCAGAATGATCACAAATCGGTTGTTTTGAGGAAGATAAGAGCCCAAAACACCACTCTTTCGATGAGGAAATGGCTTAAATGTATTGTCCTTTTGGGGCAACGGATTGCGTGGAATTTACAAACAAGAAGAATTGCCGATCATCTGCCCATTTCACCCAGAATTACGCAGTGCCGGCTGCCATTTTGATAAGATTTCTTCGAATTTACGACCGGGTGGCCTTGTGATAACGCCTGGAGTAATGGCTGAACCGCTTTTTTGGCTGAAAAGCGCTTCGTTGGCAAGAAAAGGGCTTTTTGGACAGGAGATGGTTTTTTGTCTGAAAGTCGCTTTTTTGTTTTGAAAATAGCTTTTTTTAGTTAGAAAATAGCTTTTTTTATCGGAAAATGGTATTTTGTTCAGAAATTGGCTTTTTAAACCAGAAAAGTGTTTTTTAATAGAAAACTGCCTTTTTGGTAATACATTGCCTTTTTTGGCCGAAAAAATGGCTTTTTAAAAATCAGAAAATGGCTTTTCTAGTTACAAACTGGCTTTTTTTGTTTGTTAGAAAATCACGTTTTTGATCAGAATATGGCAGTAACAAAGAATTGAGCGTGGATCTATCAAACTACGTTGGCATGGATTGTTATCGCTCCGTTACCCGGTCATCCATCATTCGGTTGACTTTGTTCTGGGATCAGGTGTGACCAGTTTTGTTATCAAGGGCAGAAACACTCGGAACGAACGCCTCAAAATCTCATTTCTTCTCCTCATCACGAATTTTGGCAGGGTTCTCACGAGCTGTCCCGTTTCGCCCTATAAAGCACACGACCAAGGTTCGGTCCCAGTCATCGCCTTTTTAAAAAAAAAATCTAAGTTTAATTCCCTAATATGGTAACTAGAAACACATTTATGGTGTTTTAAACAATTTAAAACAGATTTTTTAAAAAAATTTACAAACCTTAAAAAGGGCTAATAAAACTTCAAAACATTGAAGTTTTAAATTTTTTAAAATTTCATTAGCTGATTTTCTGTAAATTTGAATTTTAAACAATTTTAAATCGTTAAACATTACTTAAATGATTAAACTTCAATAAAATATGTAGCTTAAGATTGTACAAAATATAGCTACCTGCGGGGACTGAACCCTCGACCATTTTCTTGGTGATTTTTGGGATAGACTGGCAAAACCGGACCGAAATTTTTTATGAGACGGTCTACTGTTTGACACTATTCAGTTTTAAGTGAAAATGGCACCCCAAATTTGCATATAACACCTCAAATATTTACTTTTTTTAGAGCAACAGCATCTCCAAAGGCGGTTTGAACCATTTTTGTTATAAAAGATTGGCTTTTTGGCAACGTAGGGCCGCTTTTTGGCAACCAAAGGCCGCTTGACTTGCCTTTAGGTCCTAAAGTTTAGGAACCCTGCCCTCCCAGTCCGATCCCATAAACCTTCGTACGCACTCTTCCATAAAGTGCATGCCCTCTCTCTTGTTATGTGACATAAGTAATGATTGGCATCGCTGATCACTGCTGCCACAGCTGTCGTCCAGAGGGCTTAGAAGTGGGTGGCGCCGTCTGCCCCACTCTTATCACTTCACAGTTTGTCCCGCTTTATCTCACGTCTTCTTCTCTTTGTTCCTCCTCGATCACTGTTTCCTCTCAAACTACCACTCCTCATTTGCATGTTGCACCCCAGAAAATAGCATTTTAAGCCTTATTTTGAATGGTATGGCTCGAAAATTGGATCTTCGTTCCCTTCTTTCACACCCGGAATTCATTCGCATTCCGAAGAGTTTACCAATCATGACGGGGCGGGAAATAATAGGATTGGGACGACCTTCGAATTCCCCCGAACGAGGGCGTTCTTCAGGAGCAAATTGGAGCATCTTTCACACGTATGGGTAGTTTTTTGTCGCTTTTTGGCAGCCAAAGGCCGCGTGGACCGCTTTTTGGCAACCAAAGGCCGCCTGGACCACTTTTTAGCAATCAAAGGCCGTCAAACACGGCGCTCTCTGGAAAAACCATCGAAAACGCGGAACCTCGTTAAAACCATGGCAGTTGTCCCCTTTTTCCTAAAGAACTCAACCTCGCGACCAAAGATTATCCCCGAACTCATTACAAACCCGGAATTGAGGATTTTGAGCCTAGAATGATCACAAATCGGTTGTTTTGAGGAAGAGAAGAGTCCCAAACACCACTCTTTCGATGAGGAAATGGCTTAAATGGATTGTCCTTAAAGGACAATAAATTGCGTGGAATTTACAAACAAGAAGAATTGCCTCTTGCACTCCTGATTTGCATATAGCATCCCAAAAGTAGTTTTATTGTCTTTTTAACTTCCGCGGCAGTTTCCAACCGAACGCTTTAAGAGAAATGTCCCACTCCTTCGACCAGGGTTCGATCCCGGTCGGTTCATTCTTTTTTAGACGTTATAAAACCCTCGGCCTGATCGTGATTTGAATTTAGCAGTGAAAGCCTCGTTTCTTACTTGAAGAGCAGCTGTAACTTCCACAATTCAAATCATTCTAGGGGTTTTGGAGAGAGAGAGAGAGAGATAACGAATCTCTCTGTTTTCCACTAATTTCCCTCCCCATTTCCCATTGCTCTCTTGTCTGACAGATGTCCCTATGCCTCTCCCCGTTCGTTGTCCCCAGAGATTCGAACACCTCTCGTAGTTCTTTTCCAAACAATCCACAATGTGTCATGTTAGTTTACGTAAACTTGGCGAGAATTCGCCGGAATATACACTGACCGATGCGTCATGTTCGTTTATGTCACCCACTCTCTCTCACTCTCTCCGGGAGAGAAAGGGCCCGCCCATTGGCGATCATTTCGCACTTTCGTCTTGTCCTGGAGACCACATTTGCATATTGCACCGCTAAAAGGCACTTTTAGTGTTTCATTAGCTTGACTTCACCTCCTACACCATTGGCTATGCCTATGGTGTATTTGGACCGCTTTTTGGCAACCAAAGGCCGCGCGGACCGCCTTTTGACAAACATCTCAGACCATCTTCTTGACCTTTAGTACAGTGATAATCCGTACTAAAAAGCCGTGGGAACGTCTCACCTCTCCTTATCTTTCGGCCACATCGATTCAAGTGATCCTATCAGTCGGTTTTTTGCCAAAGACAGTAGTCTGAGCCCTGATTGACGGCCTGCCACGGCTGGATTCCTGTTCTTCCCAGTTGTGGGAGACTACGCACAGGTGAATTGTACTCGGCGCCTGTTGCTCTCTGTCTTCCGACAAACACACATTTCGACCTCGGACGGACCTTGGCACAACTTTTTATCGCGTCATTTGGGAGAGGAGATGGGTTGGAGACCAAGAATCTCTCTCTCTCCCTCTCTCTCTCTCTCTCTCTCTCTCTCTCTCTCTCTCTCTCTCTTCATCAGTGTTCTCACGGGCGTCGTGATCGCTCACTTAGATTACCAACCACACGACCAAGGTTCGATCCCACCCGGCGAAATTTCTTTTTGTATAACTATAATTTACTAATGTGGTAATTAGAAACATTTTAAATGCATTTCAAACAATTTTAAAATTTCTTATAAATTTTGTAATTTTTTAAAACCAACTTTTCTTGTTTTTGTTGGCAATGTTTGCGACAATCGACTTTTATTTCGAAAACCACCAGGAAAATTAGGGTTTTACCTTAAAATTGGGTATAAATCGGTATTTTTAACTAATGACATGCGATAAACGGCATTTCTTTGGAAATCCGTGCGGCAATTGATATTTCACCTGAAAACTGTGTTGCAAACGGTAAAATTTAAAAAAAGTGCGGCAAACCGCAATTTCATTCAAAAACCGTGCGGAAAACGGCAATTTAATTCAAAAACCGCGCGGCAAAAGGCAGTTTCTCCAACAGCTTTGATCGACAGTTTTACAGAATTAATGCGTTAGTCTAAAAAAATGGTGTTCTCTTTAAATCAAGATTTTCCCCGAAAACCGTGCGGCGAACGGCAATTTGACCCCAAAAATCGTACGTCAGTCGCATTTTCTCACCTCGTCTACGAATCCTATTTTTCATTTAATTTTTCACTGTTTATATTTTATCAAAGACAAAAAAACACGAAATCCAGGAAAAGTTTAATCATACGTGCTAAACCCCGGTCACTCCTCCTCCCAGTGCCAGTCGGCTGCCCATCACGTGGCCCCACCCATCACAATTCGAACCCGGGATTAGTCACGCGCACTCCCCCCTCTTTCCCTAGGAGACCAGTTGGCTTCTTTTTGACGAACACAATCCCCCGCAAACAACCACAGTTTGCCAATTTTAACCACAATCCAGCCCATTTGAAATCTGAGCCCCGAATTTGAATATAGCACCCCCAAAACCCCAAAGTTTGCGTATTGCACTCCCAAAACAGCCCCTTCCCCTTCCTGATTGTCGCCTGGTGCAAAAGGTGCGAACACTTGTTTTCCTCCCCGTTTCTATGGAGTTCCCCTTGTTTTCCTCTTCGCTCCGCCTGCCTATTTCTCTATTTTTTCCTCGTTTATATACAAGTTTCTTATTTTAACTTATTAGAAAACTTTTAAATTCATTTAAAATGTTACAAAATTAGCATATTGCAGATGACTGCGGGTGTGGCGTCCAGCAGCAACACCAAACTGGTGCCGATCGCACCGGACGGCGGTTGGGGATTCGTCGTCGTGCTCGGCTCCTTCCTCATCCACGTCTTCGCCGATGGATTCGTCTACGCCTTCGGAGTTCTCATAGATACTCTCATGGTGGTAAGTTCATTAAATTTATTAAAATACAACAAAATTGCATTAAAACGCACAAAAAATTGAATAAAACAGACTTTTATATTACAAAATAGCTATATTTACAATAGCCGTAAAGATTTTTCATTTATTTGCGGAATGACAACCGATTTCGGTTGGAAAATCGACCGAGCGACATGGTTTCTCACAGTAAACACCGCGTTTTTGTTTGTAAATTCATAAATAACCAGTTTTTTTAATTAAAAAAAGTTTTTATATTAATTTTAAAGCATAAACTTCAGTAAGGTACTTCAGTAAATTAAAAATCGAGGTGAAATGGAACTTTATCCCGGAAATGCGTGCAAAGTGACCCATTTCCTCTTGTTTTCCGCCACTTTTTCGATCTCTGCCCTGAGAGAAAACAGATGCCGCTTGTTTTTCAAAGACAACTATCGGTGGTTTCATGACGCCATTTGACCGGATCGTTAGTCCTCTCCTCATCACATGTTCGTTACGAAAGCGTTGCTAGGAAGAGAGGGCTGTTTACCTCATTAGTCGATCTCTCACGCGGGAGATGGTCCAGATTGCTAATTGAGATAGGAATATTGTACAATCATGCCTAGAAAAGGGGAATTTTTGGAAACTTTGACGGTTAATATGGACAGTTTCGCGTTGGAAAAAGCTATTCTCTTCACTTTTAATGAAATTACTGGCCAAAATTCTATTTTTTTATTGTTTTTTTTTAAATATAAATACAAATGATGTCATTGCGCTCTTTGCGCCCTAGTCTCTGCGGAACATGTGAACACTAATCTGGCGAACAAGGGGCTTTCGGTATTAAACTCGATTGATAGCGCTTATCACGCCCGCGTGGGGCATTCTTGATTCCGAAAAGAATACACCCAGAGACAGTGATAAAAAAGTAGTTTAACGGCACATAAAAATAAAAGCGTGCGGGATAGATTGGTTCCCATCCCAATTTGGTTTAAGGGAAAGAGACACTTTTTGACTACGAAAATCCATTTTAGACGGAATTTCTATGAAAAAATTAGCTCAAAAAGCAACTATTTTAGCTATTATTTTAAAAAGCAATTAATTTTAAAGCTGATATTCTTTTTAAGGCAATTTCTGAGCTAGCCATAAAGCGACAGAAAAGGCGGGAGTGTTTATCTCGAAAAAGCGCTATTTCCGACCGCGAAATGTCATCCAAACGCGGGCGCACCACTATCGGCGGCCAAATGGTCTAGTGGTATGATTCTCGCTTTGGGTGCGAGAGGTCCCGGGTTCAATCCCCGGTTTGGCCCAACTTTTTTGCTAGTTTTAGTGGTCCGCAGGGTCGAAAATTAGACTTTTACTGGACGAACGTAATTTTCAAAAAAATTGAATATTGCAATATTTTGAACCAAAGTTCATTGCTGTCGAAATTATTTCAATGGCTTCAAGACAAATTAAAACACCCGGAAGAAATGGGGGAATATGACGAAAAATGGCTGAAATGGTACTTTTGGGGGTGCAATATGCAAATTTTTGTTCAAAATTCAAATGAGACCCCTGATCTATTGATGTCTTTCCAGGAATTCGGATCGGACAACGCCACGTGCGCCGTGATCCTCTCCCTCCTCACCGGTCTCACCCTGGGCAGTGGCCCTCTGGCCTCCGCCGTCTGCAACAAATACGGATGCCGTGTCACCACCGTCTGCGGAGCCTGCATCGCCCTCTGCGGGTTCGCCAACTCTCTCGTGCTCTGTCTCTCTCTCTCTCTCTCTCTCTCTCTCAAGACGTCCTTTCAGATGCACTGGCGCCTACTTCTCTACCGCCATGTGGCAGATCCTCGCCTCCGTCGGAGTGACCATGGGAATCGGCTTCGGCCTCATGTACTGCCCCGCCATCGTCATCGTCACCATGTACTTCGAAAAGTTCGTTTTTCCCGCTTCAAATTGCCAAAATTTACCTTTTTTTTCGCTTCAAAATCGATTTTCCCTTAAAATAGAGATATTTCTCCAAAATTTGGCGCAATATTCAATTTCCCCTTCAGATACCGCTCCCTGGCCACTGGAATCGCCGTGGCTGGCGCCGGCATCGGAACCATGCTCTTCTCCCCCATCAACTCCTACATGAAGGCCACCTACGGCTGGCGCTCCGTTTTCCTCCTCTTCGACGGTTGGTTCCTCTTCTTTTCGTGTTGCAATACTCTAATTTTCCAGTTCTGATCGTCATCTGCGGTCTGTGTGGCCTGACTTTCCGTCCTCTCAAGTTCCGCGAGGTTTCTGAGGATGAGGAGGAAGAGGAGAGTGAGGAATTGAAGAAGGCCAAGGAGGAGGACACCCGCGCGCCGGAAACTGCCACTCTGTTGGTGCCCGACGGCCGCCCCCGTACCAAATCGGCCTGTTCTCACAGCTCGGAGGCCAATGGAGCCATCAAGGGAGCCAAGTCGCTCAGCCATGTTGGGCCTTCCGATACGGAAATTGGTAAGGGAGAGGACAGACGGCTAGTGTGGTCAGAGACGCAGAAAAATAGGAAGCGGCCTGAGGTCGCCAGAAAAAGCGGAAGCGGCCTGAGGTTCTCAGAGAAAAACGGAAGCGGCCTGAGGTCGCCATAAAAAGCGGAAGCGGTCTGAGGTTGTCGGAAAAAAGCGGAAGCGGCCTGAGGTCGCCAGAAAAAGCGGAAGCGGCCTGAGGAAATAAATAATGTAAAATAAAACAAAATCGGAATTTTCAGGATCTCAGCCTCGCTCGAGGTGCGGAACGATCAGCGAGAAGGAAAGTGGATACCTGAACCGTAAGGACGTCTTCTACACCGGATCCATCACCAATGTCGCCGAATTCAGGGAGGATCCCGACAAATACAGGTAGAGAGAGAGAATTAGACAGATAGATGGTTAGAGACGCAGAGAAACCAGGCATGGGTGTTTAGAGACGCAGAGAATTATACAGAAATGTGCTACAGAAGCAGAGGAAAGTTAGAGATGCAGGTTAACCCCTTCCTTCCAGGTCCACCGGTTCCCTGCACCAGCACCACCACAAGAAGAGCGTCGCCTCCGCCCTCTCCATCGGAAAACTGGACCAGCTCCGCGAAGCCAGCGAGGATTCGGACGACAGCAGCGAAAACACCGAAGGAAAGAACATGTTCAAGTGAGTCTTTCCTCCTCAATATTCTAATTTCCCCTTGTTTCAGGACCATCTCCAAGATGCTCTCCCTGACGCTGCTCCTCGAGCCCACTTTCCTCCTCTTCGCCATCTCCAACATGCTGACTTCCGTCGGCTTCAACTCTCCCCTCTATTTCCTGCCCAAGCACGCCAAGGACGGTCTGGGACTGACGGAGGCCGAGTCCTCGAATGTACTGGCCGTCTTCGGCCTCGTCAATACGATTGGGCGTGTGACATTCGGATTGGTGGCCGATCATCCCCTCCCCCTGCCCAACGGATGGGGAGAGAACGTCGCCAGGAACAGGCTCTGGATGTACAACATCTCCCTCACTGTGAGTAAATGTGCTACGATGCGAGAATGGGTTACTGTAGGCGGTAGACCTGCTCTATTGCTAAATTGGCTTTGCGGTTACTGTAGCTCCCCCAGAGGCTGAAAAAAATTGCCTATGCTCCAATGCTTAAAAGTTTCCAATTCTATTACAGTAGCCAGTAAGCTTGCCCCATTTCGAGATGCGATTGTGATTACTGTAGGTCGGTAAACCTGCTTCATTTCTTAAAAAGGGTTACTGTAGTGGGTATTTCTGCTCCAATGCGAAAACGGCTTCGGTTTTCTGAAAACTTGCTCTAAGGCTAAATTATGGAGTACTGTAGTGAAAGTTGGAAGTAGACCTGCTCCAAAGCTAAAATTAGGTTGTTGAATCTACGGTAGCCCATAAATATGCTCCAGTGCTAAAAATTGGGTTACTGTAGCCGGTATTCCTGCCCCATTGCTAAATTGACTCTTTGAGACTTCCTAACCCTCTCATTTCAGCTGTGCGGAGTGTTCACCCTGTTCACTTACCTCTTCAACACCTACATCTCCATCTCCGTCTACGCTGGTCTCTTCGGCTTCACCATCGCCTCCTACATCTGTCTGACCAGTGTCATCCTCGTCGATCTGCTCGGCCTCGAGAAGCTCACCAACGCCTTCGGTCTTCTGCTTCTCTGGCAGGGAGTGGGAACCGTCTTCGGACCGCCCATCGCTGGCATCCTGGCCGATTACACCGGCACCTACACGTTGTCCTTCGCATTCTGCGGAGTTAACCTCATGGTGAGGCAGAGAGAGAGAGAGTGCTAGTGGTTAGAGACGCAGAGAAAGAAAGATTATGGCGACCTCAGGCCGCTTTCCGCTTTTTACTGTGACCTCAGGCCGCTTTCCGCTTTTTCGGGCGACCTCAGGCCGCTTTCTGCTTTTCTGGTGACCTCAGGCCGCTTCCGCTTTTTCTGGTGACCTCAGGCCGCTTTTTGCAGATTATAGAGAGGCAGAGGGTCAGAGAGAGAGAGAGAGAGAGAGTTATCCATGCCTAACCCCTCTTTTCCAGATCTCCGGTCTCATGCTCTTCGCCGTGCCCTACTACCAGAAGAAGGCCCTCCTCGCCCAGAAGGCCTAATTCCCCACAACCATCCACTCTTTTTGCCGATTTCCCCAAACGGTTACTTTAAAACGCCTTCCCTCCATTCCAATCTTGCCTCTATCTATTTTTTTTAATTACCCTATGGCGGCGCCCTCTCGGGTTCTCGACGCTTTTCTCGCCCCCACTTCCTCCGGCTATCTGTAGATTATTTGTTCTTTCCGTTATAGGCGTCAATTCCTTTGTTATTTCACTTATTCCGTGGGTATTCTCTGTGGGTACGCAAGTAGAGTACAGTAATAATCTCCAGTATTCCCTCCTCTCTCCCGTGCCTCTTTTCCCTGTATCCTAGACGACGTCATGGCTGCATATCATTCCCACCCAACGCATTTCTCGAGATAACACAGCCATTGCGAAAGATGAGAGAATTTGTGAGTTTCACTAGATTGTTGTCTGTTGTTTCCGATGTAAACAAATTCTTTTCCGCGTTCTTTTTGTTATTTCCGGGGTTTTATTGTGATGGAAGCTCCAGTCACATCTATTACATGTGGATTACGGTAATTTTTGCTGTATACGGTAGATATTAAGAACATTAAAGGTGTAATGGTGAGTTTAAAGGTGTAAAAAATTAGAAGTCTAATTGTCATATATCTTTTTTAAATAGATATAAAATGGTTATTAAAGGTCTAATTGTCATTTAATATCTTTAAACAATGGGTATTCAAGGTCTAAAAATGGATATTAAAGGCCTGTTTGTTTTAAGGATGTTACTGTAGTTTTTTTGGGCAAAAATGGTTTACGGTAGCTTTAAACTTTCTAATGCGGAAAATATGGAGATATTAAAGGTCTCATTGTAATTATTAAGGTCTACACATTGAAATCAAAAGGCCGCCTTCTTTAAAGGGACAGTCAGACGGCTTTTGCAACTTTGTCTCATATGAAAGAGAAAATTCAGCTGTACAAAAAACTTTTTGGGACCTTATGTCGGAAATCCCTAGTTTTTGAGATATTCAACCTCAAAGTAGCCGATTTCGGGTTTCCATCCGCAGAAAGTGCGGATGGCCCGGACGGTCAATGTGTCCTGCGTTTAGTGGCATTCAAATTTGAATGAGACATTGAGGGAAATGAGGAGTGCGCGGGACAATTTAGCATTTTTGAATATGCAGAATGGACGACCGTATCTTATCATAATGAAATGAAAAGGCCCCTGACTGTCCCTTTAACCCTTATTTTAAAGGTCTAAAAATAGATATTAAAGGTCTACTTGTCAATATAAAGGTCTCAGTACCGAAATTAAAAATCTAATGGTCATTTTAAAGGTCTAAAATTGAAACTCGGTCCCTTAGCATGTCGTGTTGGGTCAGATTTACTAAATCGGAAAAGAATTGGGTGGCTAGAAAAGACTTACCCCACTGATTGTTACTTTAAATCCCATATTCCTACTTTCAACCACCGCCTTTTCCAAATAATTACAGTATTGCAGACATAAAAAAGAAATAAATATACCGTAATTCAATGTAAATACGGTAATTAAGTCCGACTTGAAAAATTCTATGACCATGTCTCTGATTTGGCTCTAAAATGGTATATAACCTTTCCATGACTTAAAAAGCTTATTCTGAGACTTTCAGCTCAATATAGATTTTTGACCCATATTACGTTTACCCGTATTACGGTAAGTCAAAAATTGTTATTGAAAGTTTCAAAAATTTTGTAATTTTAAAGTCGTACCTATTTTTGTGTGGGAAAAACCTAAGGCCTCTTTTCAAAAGCAGATGGAAACCTAACTGTAAGGCAAAAAAGAGACAAAAAATTGCCAATCAATAAAAATGAAGAGATATAAAGAGTTTTCAGGTGGAAATTCAAACTTCTTGTGCCTCTCCTTATTCCAACTACAGTTCAATTACTGTATTGTGTTTTTTAATATTTTGTTTAAATGAATATTTTGAATCAGGTTTTTATCCTCCTTAATACATTTGAGCAACGGTGTGTGTGTGTCTAGGTTTGTTAGACGCGAAAATGCGCTGCCTGCGTTCTCTCATTTCCCCTTATCTATCGCCATCTCTCGATGGTTGTCTTGAAATTAGCCTATTTTAGTGGCCGGCCATTTCCTCGGGGGTGGTGGGAAAACGCGGCGGGCGGTGCCGCAGGCACCGTTTCGCGGCCGTAGGCCGCCTGTTGGAAATTTCCTATCCCAGCAAGCTTAGTATCAAACGAAAGCTACTGATGTGCCGATTCCACATATGCCAGGAGTGTAGGACCGCCGAAGGCGGGCCGTAACTCCTGGTTTGTTTAACAAGAGAAGGCAGGTTAATTGAGATGAAAAGAACGAATTTATTGAAAAGAAGAAGAAGTCATCTTGTATTCATCGGGACGATCTTCACCCGTTTCACAGGAACCAAATCAATAATGGAAAAATGAGCTATTGTGTACATAATGCCCAATATGGACCATGAAACAGCTACTGAAAGAAAAAGAAGAAGTTTTAAGAATTTTATATTTTATTACCTGTCTGGTAACATTTATTTCCGATTGTTAAATAGAACAAAGGGATTGGGATGAGCACGGGAATAAGGGCAGCCAAAATAAAACGTAGTTCCCAGGTATCGATGTCTTCTTTATTGCGAGACTGAAATGGAACGAATATGGGGGGAGAGAGAGAGAGAGAGAGAGAGAGAGAGAGCATACCCATGTCAAAAACCTAAACATTATAGCAATTATCTCTGCACATAGACACAGACGATAGTGTAATATTTGATCTTCATTATCTGCACAAAAGTACCCAACGACGGCACAAGCAGTTACCTTAAATTTTTTAAAAGAATTTTTAAACAAACTAACCAATAAAAAATGAATAGAAAATATAATGATTCGAGCGTAGAGCAGCATTACTGTTTATTAGAGTAGAGCAGCATTAGACTGTTTATCCGGCGTTCCTAGCTGGGTCATCGATTGGGTCAGATGGTCGAATGTAATTAACCTGGTCCACAAGACAAGAAGGGAGGCTCGATAATGAATGTCAGTAGGTATGCGAGAGAAAGACGGAGGGTGTGTATGTGTATATGTGTGTATGTGTGTGTCTGTGTGTGTGAATATGAGTGAATTAGTGAGTGTGGTCTCGGTGACTTATAAACCAGCAATGGTGATAAGTACCTTCAGGAGCCTGCTGTTCGGTACACGAAACACTGATATTTTTAGGCATCTCAGTCCTGATGTACCGTGGCCAACATCATCCAATGAAGCGTGCCGAAACTATGAAATCCTCAACAGTTTTTGTCGTTTCCTTAGACCTCGTTGGTCTTTTTCTGCCTTTCCAAGAACTGTCGTAAAATGACGACTACTTAATTAAAATGGTTGGGTAATCTAAGGTAAATTACGTGAAACCCTACGCTTACCCTAAGTAAAAATTACCTTATCCTTAGCGATAACCTCTCGTAATGTGGCTGTTTCTCCTTCTTCTCATTGTGGTGCAAAATAGAAGCAGTTACAGTGCAACCACAACCGAGATAGAGTCTACCACTTTATTCACTACAACTGTCGTAGACAGAACGACGGTGGATACTGAAACGACTTCCATTGTTACACATGAACCTTCTACTTTGTCTAGAACTACGGTAAGAACTTCTTTCCAGGCTTAGAATCATGTTACTATCAAACTCCAAACAAAAAAATGCAAATAGAATGGGGTTCAGTAACGTTTGCACCATTTTGATATAAAACAATTGGACATTTTCACAGAAAGGGATCTGCCCTTGTTCCCTCGTAAAACACGCAGCTTTGACTGTTTCAATTTTTAAAATACGATTAACACTCATCATCAGTTCTTTACAGGGAATACAAACCACCGCAGACTTCACCACTGTACCATATGATCAATTCGCAAACCTAGGAAGAAATATCAAATGTTAGTATGTCTTTTTCAGATGTTTCATCTCTCTCTTTCTCTTTCCTTCTTCCTTCCTTTCTTTTCTTTCTTTTTCTCTGTTTCTCTCTCTCTCGTATGGCAACCAAACATTACAAAAAGAACTTTCAGTGTCCATATGTTATGGTATTCCGTTGACTGTAGCCGTATTTGCCGCAGGACTGTATGTCTATTTTATACATCAGAAGAAAAAACTGCTAAGAAAGTTCGACACTCAGAGTAACGAGAACTTTAGTGGATGCCAGAGGTTAGGGATTTGTGTCGATCATAGTTCAGGAACCAACATACTTCAGACTGTTGATAACTGTGAGAGATGGGTTTTCAATAGTTGCTGTACCTACCTCCATCGTCGCCATCATTCTACGGATGTGGTTCCCCCACGAGGTGGCCTTGGCGCTCTACCTAGCAATGGGAGTTGAAGCCGTTGGAATAACAGCTGATCTGATTCTTCTTTGGGTGGAGACTTGCAAAGACAAAAAGAACTCGTCTGTCTTCTGCTGGCTTTTGACACAACTACAATCCTCCTAACTTTCTGTGGATTCCTCCCGGCGGTTTACGTGATCAAAGGCCTTCCATCCACCCCCTTTATCGATATGATTGGGTTGATTGGAGCATACGGTCCAATTTCGCTATTCTTATTCATGCTACGCTGGAAAGGTCCAAGCAAACTGGAACTTAGCGTTTTATCGCTAATACACGATTATAAGGTTAGTTTGTAATCAAATGTGCTTAATTTCAGTGATTGCAGACCGTAGCTACTTTGATTTCCCAATTATCGTGTGACATTCCTCTGACTAGAATAAGGTAATTTTTAAATTTGAAAATAGCGTATGTCTGTTTTAACGTTACTTTAAAAATAACTACATTTTAAATCAAAACTGAATTTCTTTTTTCAAATTGTCATAGAACATGTTTTCTAATTAAATAAAAAGCAATGTTATTTGCCTGTGATTTTGAAATGCCTTTGTTGGATAAACTATTGTGCTTAGTCGCACAGTTAAAGGGGAAGGACCTTGTAAAAATGATTTTTCAAAGTTTCTTAACAATTATTTCATCGAATAGATGTAGTTTCCACGATTTCGAAACATACCCCTTTTATATGATTTGGGCTGCAAAAGGGGCGCGTTTACACGGCCCTTTTACGCATACGTTTAACGCAGCACGTAAACACGGCTAGAGTGGGCGAGAGAGTGTGGGGAATGGGGAGACGCAGAGTTGGCGGCAATTCAAATTGTAATTTCCCCAAATTTCAAGCGCTCCTAAATCGGTTCATTTTTATGCAAAATGGATAAAAGAGGTATTTTTCGGAATCCTGGGAATAAGATCGAGACTTTTATCACAAAAACAGAAAAATTATTTTTATTTAAGGAAATCAATAGGTTTATACTACTTACTATATTTGATATTCCAGTAATGACGTACTCATTGAAGTGGATAAAAAGGAAGTTACGTTGAATATGAATGAAACATCAACATTCTCGGCGACGAACAAAGGAACAGTAAGACTGATGCTGATTGTCACAACAAAATCTTCCATAATTAACGTAACTCTGCCCCATGCAGCTCTGGAGCCAAGCGAGAAAGTGGAAATTAAAATTGAAAACGTGACGAATCTGCCAGGCGAAGGAGTGGTACATATTGCATATGCCTGCATAGAATCGAATATCCTCCCTTCCGCAGAATCCTGCGTCAGATTCCAAGGTGTGTTCTACAATAACCAAATGCTAATTCGTACTGTAATTTGAAAAGACATTTTCGGTATTTCAATTTATTCAAGACCTAAATTTCCACAATCTTTTTTCTTTCTCACCAGAAAATCATTTCCGATGGAACTATGCTGTTCAAAACAAATGCAACAATATTTTTAAATAAAATTTACAAATTTACCTTACATTATTTTTTTAAAGAAGCATTTTAAACGCTCACACGTTTTTTTTCAGTGGTTGTCTAAAGGGAGAACTGCGAGGGAGGCTCCAGGACCGTAATCTCAGGCAATAAATATGATTATGCATATTCTGTGTTATTCGTTTAACAAATTCAATCGATAATTCTAATCTTTATTATCATCTACACATGGTCTAGGTTTCATTATTGGTTAGTACTGGATCCAAACTATGGTCTTTTGTTCCCCGTATGCTTCTTTTTCCAGGAAGTACTTCTTTTATGCTTGAACTGCGCTCCATTGCGAATTTTATTCTGCTTTCCTCGAGTGATGACGAGTCCATTCTGAATAGCTACAGTAGCCCCTAAGTTGTACCCATTAGTGACTGTCTGTAGCTGTCGACCCCTCAAACGCGTGAAAATGACCCAAATTCATCGAAAACAGACAACAAAATAACAATAAAACAATCGATTACAGTAGATAATCACGGATCAATTGGGGATTATCCACTTCTTTGAGCAGGTCGTTGCAGCAGCCGCACAGATCCGATCCCGCGTCGACATTGGCCAATTCGCAGAGGGGACAGACCACCTCGGGCGGCAGGGAGTGGAGCTTACTGGCGGTGCTCATTACGGTGGAGATGGTGGCCTGAAATGGAGGGAGTTAGAGAGAGAGAGAGAGAGAGAGAGAGAGAGAGAGAGAGAAATACCTTGAATCCCTCGGAGAAGAGGTTATCCACAAAGTCGGAGGTGATGCCCTGGATGGAGCCCGGCGCGTGAGTCTGAAAATAGAGCACATGGGCTACTGTAAAAAATTTATTGTAGCTTTTTAAATTTACAGTAAGACGTTCAACTACAGTAGTTACGGTAGACGCCAACCGTAGTTTTGAAAGAAGCCGGGTACTGTATTGCCCAGTTGGCTTACGGTATAATTTTTTTGGTTACGCCCTGAAGTTTCTGACTTTCGAGCGATGGCTCATCATCGAACCCTTTTCAACGGTCATCAACGGTCAAAGGACTATCTCCCACGGGTTACTGTAGTCTCATTCCAGATGGTCGTCCTGGTCTCATCACTCGAGGAAAGCAGCATCAAATTCGCGATGGAGCGCATTTCAAGCCTCAGAGAAGTCCTTCCGGCTACAGTACCCTGGATTACGGTACATCTGGCAGCCGGGTTTGGAAAGGAGCCAATTGGCGACGGAAATGGCTGTCACGGAGCGGAGAATGTATGTGATTACGGTAGTTTCAAGGGAGTACGGTAGAAATCTCCGGATATTTGAGGGATTACAGTATTAGATCGAACCGCCTGGCTCTAAGCCACTGCTGTAAAAGTTACTGTAAATGTTGATTACGGTAGCTAGTTTGCATATTGCCAATAGATTTGCCGCTTTGGCTACCGTAATGGACGTAGGATTACAGTAGTTGTCTTAGGATTACGGTGATTTTAAAGGATTACGGTACTCCTCCAGCTTCGGCTCACCAGCGGTGGCTCCTGTGTCCGAATGGCGCTCTTCTCGTACCCCTCCACGTGGCACACAATCGCCAACTCCTTGTCGCCGATGTCCCTCAACGGCCGGATGAAGGAGACACCGCTCGGCCTCTTCTCCAAACTAGAAGTCATCTCCGAAATAGTGCCTCCTGCAAATGGGGAATTATTGATTGATTTGTTTAGCGCATCTGCGTCTCTAACCATGTCCATCTGCGTCCCTAACAGTGCCTGTCTGCGTCTCTAACCTTTTCTTCCTGCGTCTCTGGCCCTTTGTTTCTGCGTCTCTAACCCTATCTCTATCCAGTCTCTGGCATCTATGACGTCACGGCTACCGTACCTCTGCCTAGGCACAGCTGAGCCAGGGAGAGGCGTCCAAGGGCGTCGCCATTGTCGGGGAGCATTATCTGAAAAGAGGTAATTAGAATGCTAGGGCGCAATTGAAACAGAAAAAGCTGACGGCAACATGACCACAGCTGAAGGTCACGGACCACAGCTAGTATGCCACGGGACCACAGCTTGGAAACCATGGCTACATGACCACAGCTGAAAGAGATGGGACCACAGCTGAAGGCCACAGGACCACAGCTGAAGGCAATGGGACCACGGCTGCAGGCCACATCTTAGGGCTTCAGCTGTGGCCCGCGGCCTTTATCTATGGCCCCGTGGTTTCCAAGTTGTGGTCCCGAGGGCCGCGGACCACAGCTAGTATGCCACGGGACCACAGCTTGGAAAATATGGCTACATGACCACATATGAAAGCGATACGACCACAGCTGAAGGCCACATGACCACAGCTGAAGGCAATGGGACCACAGCACAACCGAATCACCTTGGGAATTCCGGTAGAACGAGCGACCAGACTGAGCGTCTTCTCCTTCAGAAGCCTCTTCACCTCCTCCTTGGCTGTGGGCGTTCGACAGGACGCCAGCAGTTCTTTCAGCCGGGGAATCTGAATATAGAACTTCAATAAATATTATGGTAGTTTACTGTCGATCTATTACAGTAACCCTCCTAAAATAACCGGTCTACCGTAACCCTTGAAACTACCGTAATCACGAACATTCTCCACTCCGTGACAGCCATCTCCCTCGCCGAGTGGCTCCTTTCCCAGCCCGGCTGCCAGATGTACCGTAATCCAGGGTACTGTAGCTGGAAGGACTTCTCTGAGGCTTGAAATGCGCTCCATCGCGAATTTGATGCTGCTTTCCTCGAGTGATGAGACCAGGACGACCATCTGGAATGAGACTACAGTAACCCGTGTGGGATAGGCCTTTAACCGTCGGTTCGATGATGAGCCATCGCTTGAAATTCAGGAGCTTCAGGGCGTCTTCGATCTGGTGAAGGAGGAAGCAGGAGGCGGTGCTGCCGTCGAGAGCGACCAGGCACTCACGGGCCTCTCCGTCCTGAAATTAAAGGTCTAAAGGTGAATTTAAAGGTCTAAAAGTGGATTTAAAGGTCTAAAAGTGGATTTAAAGGTCCAAAAGTGGATTTAAAGGTGTAAAAGTGGATTTAAAGGTATAAAAGTGGAGTTAAAGGTCTAAAAGTGAATTTAAAGGTCTAAAAGTGAAATTAAAGGTCTAAAAGTGGATTTAAAGGTCCAAAAGTGGATTTAAAGGTCTAAAAGTGGATTTAAAGGTCTAAAAGTGTATTTAAAGGTCTAAAAGTGAAATTAAAGGTCTAAAAGTGGATTTAAAGGTCCAAAAGTGGATTTAAAGGTCTAAAAAGTGAAATTAAAGGTCTAAACGTACCCGAAAGATGCGCCTCTTGGTCAAGGGAGTGCGGAACTTGTTCCTGACCATGTTGATGAAGCAGGGGCTACAGTAGACGGCCTTCTTTGCATCCACACCTGAAAAATGGATTACTGTAGAGGTTTAGCATTGGAGCAGGTATACGCGTAAGACAAGCTAGCTGTTTTAATATCAGGGCAGGTTTACATCAGATTTTTCAAAGATTTCGCATTGGAGCAGCTGAATGATCTACAGTAACCAAACTTTGACATAGCAGTAGCAGACCTTTAACTTTGGCGTTGGGTCAGATTTACCGTGTTAGCATTGGAGCAGTTATATCATATACAGTAATCACCGCTTAAGGCTACAGTAACCTCTATAACCTGGAAAACTTTGGCACTGGGGCAGTTTTGTGACCATTTCCTTTAAAAAAATTAGCAACGGGTCACTTTTTATTTACGGTTTAAAAGAATAGATTTGGAGCAGATTTATCAACAATCCTTTAAACTGTTCGCAATGGGTCACATTTACTGGCTCCGAAGAAAAATTGTCAGTGGAGCAGGCTTACAGACCAGTCCTTTAAACTTTTCGCGGTGGGACAGATTTCAAAATAGGGTAAATTAGCAGTGGATCAGGTTTATCATTTACGGCCACCAATGGCTCTCTTTTACAGTACCCCAGGATTAATAATAATAGCCCTGGAGCGGGTATATAATCTACAGTAACGCGAAAAGCATAGGGGCAGATTTTCCAACAGTCCTTTAAATTTTTCGCATTGGGTCAGATTGTAAAGTTTAAATTAGCAATAGAGCATGCTTACCGGCGTATTTGGCAGGTTCCGGGCACTTTACACAGGTCTTTCCCTCGAAAAACTCCGGAGGCTCGATCATTCTCCCAAAATTCTAATGAAGACAGGGTATTCTACAATTTATACGGTAGAAATCGTCCCAAAACACGAGAAAACAATCGACGGAGAGGGGAACAAAGCGATTTATCGGTTGTTATCTACATATGTTACAACTAGACAAAATCTCTTTTTCTGTGGTATATACAAACTGGCTACCGTAATCAAGCTACCGTAGCCCAACGGGTGGAACAACCGGGGAGGGGTTACAGACAGGGAGGACGTCGGGAGGGCCTCGAAAGGGGGAGATTAACGGGCGAGGGTGCCGATGAGGGAGGCGCACATTTCGAAGAATTGCATCGTCTGCGAGAGCTTCACGCCGGAGGGAGAGGGAGGGGGAGAGGGGTCCACCTGAAATAGAGGGTTTACTGATTAGATGGAACCTCAGGCCGCTTTCCGCTTTTTATGGCGACCTCAGGCCGCATTCCGCTTTTTCTGGTGACCTCAGGCCGCTTTCCGCATTTCTTCTGGTGTCCTCAGGCCGCTTTCCGCTTTTTATGGCGACCTCAGGCCGCTTTCCGCTTTTCCGGTGACCTCAGGCCGCTTCCCATAAAACCCACATCCATCGGCATACTGAGCGCCCTATTCGTCCTCATTCCCGCAGGCTTCGACGGCATCGAGACGGAGGCATGGCGAGACGAGCAGGCACTTCCGGCTGAAACTCCTATTTTAATTGGATTTTAATAATCTTCTCTTCCATTCCTACCCATTTTGGCTTCGGAAGAAAGAAAGGCAAAAATAAACTCACGAGCACTCTCCTCGTCGACGAGGCTCTTGAAATCGAGGAGGAAGCTCCTCTGATCCACCTGGTAGAGCTGCAGGGACATCTTGGGCTGAAAATACGCAATATTTTCGATCTGACTTCATTTCTGGACGTCAAATTGTAAACAACAAACAAAAAGACGTAAAATTGCGTATTTCTAAACAAAAAGTCGTACAATTGCGTACTTTTAAACAAAAAGACGTAAAATTGCGTACCGGGTCGTTGTTGGAGCTATCGGGCTTGCGACGGACGATGACGTGGTAGGGGTTGAGGACCTTCCACTCCATGTCCAGGCTCTTCATCGCACGGAACACTTCGTACATGATGTCCTCTGGGTTTTGGTATAAATAAGTAAATAAGGGCTTATCTGGATTAAATAAGGGTTAATTCTCTCTCTCTCTCTCTCTGGGTACAAAAATGGTTCTTCTGCGTCTCTAACTTCCGAAAGTCAACTGTCTGCGTCTCTGTCTTTCAACCGCTATTTCTCTGCCTCTATCGTCATCTGGCACTATTTATCTGCGTCTCTCCCCCTAGCCATATATATTTCCTTCTCTGACATCTTTCCTCTGCGTCTCTGCCTCCCAAACGATGTCTGTCTCTCACCACTGGCACTTATTCCTCTGCGTCTCTAACCATCGGGGGCTCATCTCTCTGCGCCTCTGCCATTTGAACATCATCCCTCTAACTCCATATCACTGTCTTTGCGTGTCTGACCTTCTAACCCTTCTCCTCTGCGTCTCCAACAATCGGCCACTATGTTTCTGCCACGATCTGACGCTGTTTCTCTGTCTCTAACTTCCAATACTCGTTCCTCTGCGTCTCTCACAGCGAAGTGTCATTCCTCTACGTCTCTGACCATTGATAGGCGTCTCGAGCTGTTTGTCCTCTCTCTCTCCGTCTCTCACCTGGTCTACTCTGGGACCTAATTCCCAGATGCCACTTGGCCCTCTTCACTCCAGCCTTGGCGTTCGAGTTGTTGCTGGCCGCCGGCTGAGCCACCAACTGGGGAGAGATCGACTGATTGAGAGGACCTCCCTCCGAATCCAACGTAGACGTCACTTTGCTCTGCACCGATGCTACAAATAGAGAAATTAGGAAAATTTTAAATTCCTTATTTTTTTTTAAACATTTTAGGTCAATGTTTCTATTTTCAACCCCCCCCCCCTTTTTCCCAGGATTAATAGGTTTTTCTAGATTACTGCGGGAGAATTCCATTGTACAGTGGATCTATTAAGAAATGTGGAGAGATCCATTAAATATTACACTGCCGGCTGAAATTTTTTATTTCAACGGGGCAGAATGCAAATTCAAGTAGAAATCAAAATGCAGCAATTCGCCATCTCAGATGGCCCATCTGCTCGGAAAAACTCTAGTTTTCACTAAAATTGCGCGTAAAATTCGATTTTTGCCAATAAAAACCCGCTTTTTGCCAATTGAAATCGAAAACCGCTTTTTACCACTTAACAACGCTTTTTACTAATTAAAGCCGCTCTTTGCCAATAAAATATCTTTTTGACAAGAAAAGCCGCTTTCGGCAATTAAAAGCTGCTTTTGCCAATAAAAGCGGCTTTTGCAAATTAAAGCCGCTTTTGGCAATAGAAGCTTAACGTTATAAACCTTATAAAGCTTAAAAAACTCATAACCTATAAAAATGTTAAAAATAGAAAAAAGCCTCACCGGTGATTCTCTCGGGATGGCGATGGAGTGGTTCCCCGGACTTACTGGGAGTGACGTGGTAGAACTCCTCGATGGTAAGTTTGGCGGCTGAACCATAGAACAGTAAAACCACGGCGTTTGGGGGAAAAGTTGAGGGACTCACTCTCATCGGCTATCCTCTTGTTGTCCACGATCAGGTTGTAGGCGATCGAGAGGTGGTGGTGAGGGTCGTCGCCCAGAAGAGCCGCAGTCACCTCCTCCTCCGGCACGTTGTATCTCTGGAAATGCGATTTTTAGTTCAATTTATGTTTTATAAAAGAAAAATAAGGTTTTTTCTGCAGAAAACGAGTTTTCCGGAGAAAAAAAAACAACGAAAAAGTGACCTCGGTGACTTCGCGAACGGCTTCGATGTCGACGATGGAGGCCTCGGATTCGTTGATCGGAGGGAAGAGGTAGGCGGGGAGGTCCTTTTGGAACCACTCGTGGGAGCTGGAAAGAGAGGATTAGAGAGAGAGAGAGAGAGAGAGAGAGAGAGAGACGCAGACTCACATGACATCCTTAATCGTGGCCCTCTTCATCGGATCGACCTGCAGCATGTGCAGCAGCAGATTCACCAGGGATTTGTCCAGGTACTCGGGGATCGGGAAAACTCCGGCTAAATTAGAATATTGCATTCTTTTTCTCTGTTTCTCGGCGTCTCCCTCTCTCTCAAACCCACATTTAATCTTCCTAAAGAGGCTGGGCACGTGTTCATCGTCGAAGGGCAGTGTTCCGCAGAGAAGAGCGTAGAGGATGACTCCACAGGACCAGACGTCCACTTCCGGGCCAGCGTAAAGCCTAAAATTTAAATTATAGGCTAAAATTGAAGTTTTAGCCAAAATTGAAGAGTTTTAGCTAATTTTTGCCGAACGCGGCTAAAGGGGCGGAGATAGCAGGAAAGTTGCAATTTGAAGAAGATAGCAGAGGAATAACTCACTTTCCACTGATGACTTCGGGAGCGGCGTAGTTTGGCGAACCGCAGCTGGTTCGAAGGAAATCGCCGTCGGTCATGATGTTCGACAGGCCGAAATCCGCGATTTTGACGTTGTTGTGCTCGTCGAGGAGGAGGTTTTCCGGCTTGAGGTCTCTGAAATGGGAGGGTTAGAGAGAGAGAGAAAGTTAGACAGACAGACGCAGCCAAATGAGAGACGCAGACAGTGAAGCAGACAGTACGACAGTCAGGGACGCAGATAGGAAGAGACTCAGACAGTAAGACAGGCAGAGACGCAGACAGTGACAGTCAGACGGTTAGAGACGCAGACACTCAAAGACTGACACAGTCAGGGACAGACACTAAGACAGTTAGAGATTCAGACAATGAGGCAATACGCAGACAGCCAGCCACAGAGACGTGACAGTCACAACGACAGGTCAGAGACGCAGACTGTGACAGTCAGATGGTTAGAGACGCAGGCAGTTAGACAGATACGCAGACACAGGTGTAGTCCCAACGTCATAGACGCAGACACAGTAACGCCATATTGCTGGTCAGACGGAGAGCGTCATAGACGCAGACAGTGTTGACAGAGTCAGAGAAGCAGATCCGTACCGATGGACGACCATGTGTCTGTGGCAGTAGTCCACTCCTGAGATGATTTGCTGGAAGAAGCGACGAGCCTCGGGGGTCTTCAGCTGAAAATGCACTTTTATAAATACGCTAAATTATAATTTCGAAACGGAAATCCCGTTCATTTTTCAGGATACGGTAACTGACCCTTCCGTGCTTGACGATGTAGTCGAAGAGTTCTCCTCCGGAGACGTATTCCATGATCATGAAGATGTCGGTAGGGGTGCTGATCACTTGGTACCTGGAGAAAAACATCAAAAATTAGAATTTTGGGCTAGAAAATGCGGATTTTCTTCAAGAAAACGCTAAAAAAAATCGCATTTTCCTGTATAAAATTAAAGAAAAGCATACAATCGGATGATGTGTGGATGTCGGAAGAGGGACAGATTCTGGATCTCTCTCCTGATTTTGCCGACCACATCGAGGGATTTGATCTTCTGGCGATTGAGGATCTTGACGGCCACCTTGTAGCCCGTGGCTTCATGGATTCCCACTGAAAATAGGAGTTTAATTTAAGATTTCGTGGTAGGACCATCGTTCCAGTCCTTTAAACCATCAAAATGGCAGTCATTTAAAATTTTAAAAAATCGGCGTTTTACAAGCTTTGAATTCATTCGTGGCAGGGACCAGGGACCAAACAGTCCTTTAACCCGGATGGAACCAAAAGCTTCCTTTTCGTGGCGGGACCTTCAGCACCAGTCCTTTAACTATTTTCAGCTTATGTTTTCCAATTTTTACTTAGTTTTACTCCTCTTTTTCTACCGTAACCTAAAATAAGTAGGAAAATTTAAAAAAAGTGGAAAACAGACCTTTAACTTTGCCGAAAGTGCCCACTCCGAGGGTGTCTTTGAGAATGTAGTGTCCGATCTTGATCTGGGGCTTGATTTCGGGAATCTTCGACAAATCCGAGGTTGGAGTGGCCATGGCTAGCTGTGCTTCACGCTCAGCCGCCTTGTCGCGGTTCCGTTCCTTCCTGAAAATCCAACCACCATCAGAAAATCAAAAAGTGGCCGAGAAATCAATAAAACGCACAATTTTTGCATTACAAATTAGCCAAATGTCACTAAAATCGTGTCTAAAACCACTAAAAACATCAGTAAAATTGTTAAATTCTAAATAAAATCAAAAATTTGAATTTTGCCTTTAAAAAGCTATTTTCTTCATTTTTTGCTCATTTTTAGAGCTTTATACACCATTTTTACCGCATTTTTCACTAAAAATCCAGATCCTTAAATTTAAAAACAAAAAATCTGAATTTAAATCGAAAAGGGCCTAAAAAATAAACAAAAACAACAAGAATCCCCCCCGAATGAAAAGGCGAGATCACATTTTTCTCTGCGCCCTCCGCTCTGCCCACACTCTCTCGTCGATTGATAATCAGGAGCCCGCGGGAGATTTAAATTCGGGTTTTGTTTGGTTCTATTTTTAAAACACGTTTTATTTGAGGGTTTTATGAGGGAAAATTACTTTTATTGCAATTAATGAAAGCAAAATTAAAAATATGCATTATATCGCAAATAAAATGGAATTTTAATGGAAAAAACAGGGTCTTTTTAATTAAAGAGACGAAAAAACATCTCTTCTTCTCACTTTCTCTCCTCCTTCTGCCTCATTTTCAGCTCCCACCCTTTTGTCGTCTCACTGTCTGCGTCTCTAACCACCTCTCCTTGCCTGTCTCTCTGTCTCTGACGTATGTACCTCCACTTCGAGTATCTCACTCTCTACGTCTCTGACCTTGCCACTCAGACCAAATTATCTCAGGAGCTCTGACTGTTTCACTGTTTGCGTCCCTGACTATCTGGCTGTCTGCGTCTCTTACTATCTCATTGTCTGAATCTCTGAATTTCTCAATGTCTGCGTCTCTGACTGTTTAGGTATCTGAATCACTGTCTGACTGTCTGTGTCTCTGCCTATCTCACTGTCTCCCTCTCTTTTTCTCTTCTTTTTCTATCTCAATAACCTTCACACATACCAGTTTTTGCCCTTTTCGCGCAAATTAGAGCGAGACCAAATCAGCCAACCTCATTCAAATTTCATTTGGCCATTCGATTTCTTCGATGCAGGTGGTCATTGTTGCCAACTTTTTCGCCAAAAGGGCCCTCGCACCGGTCGGTCGGTTTCTCTTTTTGAAAAGGACTCTCTCTCTCTCTCTCTCTCTCTCTCTCTCTCTCTCTCTCTCCCTCTCTCCCTCTCTCCCACCCACCTCGACTTGGCAGACAGTTTCCTCGTCAGACTCTTCACCCTGTCCAATCCACTGGGTTGACTCCTACTCTTCTGCCGATGACTCGGCTTGAGCACCTCTCCAAACTCATTATACTCCGGCTCATCTGTCATCCAACACCTAGAAAATCTCCGTTTTTGCGTGATTTGAGCCAGAAATAGCGGAAAAGTGATGTGACGAAAGGAGAAGAGGCAGTATACATTTTGAGATAAACGAATGGCACGTGGCGGGCAACTGGTTCCTAGGGAAGAGATATTTTGCACTGGGGAGAGGGCATTGACTTAACGTAACAGTTAAGGCCTTAAAGTTTCATTAAACTTTAATGGCTAAGGTTAAAAATTGAGAATAAAGGGCAAAGAATAAAAGTTATGGGGATCACTACCTCGCGGAAGGCCCGTGGCGGCAGTGAGCAAATAGTCTTTGTGTGCAGTTGCCTATATGGCGACAGTCGAATGCGCGGTTTCATGCACTCTTCATTTACTCACGTTCACACGACCGTTTCTTCCTCTTCTCTCTCTCTCTCTCTACCTCTCTCTCTCTCTCTCTCTCTCTCTTTCTCTCTTTCTCTTTTTTTCTATATTTCTTTCTTTGTTCGCCTCCCAAATCATTGAGGTCGCTTTCTGCTTTTTTGACGACCTCAGGCCGCTTTTCACTTTTTTTCTGGCAATCTAAGGTTTTCGCTTTCGTCCAGATTCTGTAAACCTATCCTGTTTTTTTCCACCTGAAGTACCCACTATTTTGCCATGAGTACCACCTAATTCGCTATTTTGTTAGTCGTATATAAGAAAGATTGTGTAAAAAAAACAGGAAAACTACTATTGGCGAAGATTGCAATAGCAGAAAAGTATTTATTTATGGTGTTGCCGATTTGTTACGGGTTTCGGCACTTTGTGAGCCACTTGGTGATTCTTATGCCAGAAGAACTTTCTTTGAAACACTTTCATATGCAACTTGAATGCGAAGAGAAATCAGAGAAACTGTGGCTAAAAAACTGTGGCTTAAAACTATTTCAAACGAATGATTCACTCTTTTTCTACTAGTGTTGTTGGCATGGAGATAGTATCGCATGCCAAGTCACGTTTGCATCGAATGAAAAAGTCGGCAATTGAATGAGCAAACCACGTGGTTTTCAAAGAGAAAAAAGTGGAAAATGACGATTTCCCGTCGTCAACTGACTTCGAAGCTGTTTGTCTTTGGAAATCGGGGGAGTGGCGGTATGTTTTGCCGTCTGCGAGGAGGAGCTGAACCATCTTAATCGTGGTGACGCAATCACGGACGCAAATAAGTGGAGGGAAGGTGGGGGAATTAGAGCAAAACGTGTGTGTGTGTGTCTGTGCGTGTGTGTGAGAGAGAAAGAGAGAGAGATAGAGAGAGAGAGAGAAAGAGAGAGAGAGATAGAGAGAGAGAGAGACGCAGAGAAAAGGAAAGAGAGACCTCGTGGCTATGAACGGCGGGTGACACTGAAATTTGAGAAGGGCGCTTTCCTCACATAAACTAACAATTTGGGTTCTTTAGGCGAAAATGAGACGGATGACATCTCTCTCCCTCTCCCTCTCCCTCTCTCTCTCCCTCTCTCTCTCTCCATCTTTCACAAATACTCTTTCGGAAAGTTTTTCCGTAGAAAAAGAAAATCGAAACTGTGTACAAGTGGTTTGATAAAGTTGTCCTGGCTGGGAGAGTCCACGCGGCCTGGGAATGCGGGATCCGTGACGCCCTTCGATAACGGGGGCCAGGGCACCACAACACCCTTATCCCTCCAAAGCCCCTGATAAGGAACGAGAGTTTTTAAAACAGTGTTTCAAAGCATTTCATACTTTAAAAAGTATGAAACATTGTTTTAAAAGTTTCAAAACCAAAACAAGGCATTCAGGAAAAATTGGAGGTTGAACGTGGCGTAGGGAGCCTGATGGAAATGTATTCGGGAGATTAACTTGTGCAGTGCGGGCATAATCCGATCTTTCCATTGATTCCCTCTGTCGATCGGAGGTTCCTGATGGAAAATACGATCGATTGGGAAATGGGGGGGGGGGGGGGATTAGCCAGAGTTTTCTGGTTGGGAGAGAACACCCAGTGTTATTGATATATGCCTTATCAGTGTTCGAATTGCAGATTTAATGGCTGAGGAGTCGTTTCTTTTCACTCTCTCTCTCTCTCTCTCTCTCTCTCTCTCTCTCTCTCTCTCTCTCTTCCTTCTTTGTCTGCTGTATTCCTCTCCCTCATTTGCTCACTCGTTCAAAAGTTTGAAAAAAAAGAATCGTAGATGAAAATGCGAGATGTCTCCCAAAATCACGCCACAAATGAGGTGTTTTGATTCCCAACCAATGATTTTCGAACGATGTCTATGTTTATGGTCTGTCGCACCGTTTATTATTCCGTGAATCATGTGTATCGCACTGTTTATTGATTTCTGTGCGTGGCAAAGAACGGGACTTTTAAAAGACGTCAGTTTTGTTTTCGCGTTTTTTTGAGACCATATAATCTCACTTTCTGACTCCTCTCTCTCTCCCTACCCTCTCTCTTTCTCTCTCACTCCTCTTTCTCTCTCTCTCTCTCTCTCTCTCTCTCTCTCTATTTCGGTATCTTTGACTTGCCTTTCCACGTTTTATGACCTCATGTTTACGCGATAAGAATAGGCGTCTCTCAAAGTTTTCACCCATTTTTTTTCAGTTTCCTCTCTCTCCCAGCCCACTCTACCCTCCCTCTCTCGCAGTATAATTACCTCTGGGATCAATAAAACCGGTTCTCTCAATGCCTACCGTTCTACACTAGATTTCGCACCAATCTATGAGCAGATCTACCGACAAATTCCCAGATAGCGTTGGTCACCCCACGCCGTGATGGCGATAAAAGAGGACTGAGACGTCTTTTTGGGGCAAAGAGTAGGTTGCGCCACTTCTCTCTCTCTCCTTCTTTCTTACTTTCTTTCTCTCTCTCTCTCTCTCTCTCTCTCTCTCTCTCTCTCTCTCTCGCTCTTTCTCTCTGCCTCTCTCGGTCAAAGGCCGTCGGCCGCCCATTTTGCAAGCAGCCCTCCCCTCCTTCCCGCCCAACAAATGCGTCGATATGCCTCGGCCTCCGAAAACTCACGTTTACCTCCCCGACCGCCGCTTTTATGCAGTTTCACCGCTTTTGAAACGCAAAGATTGCACGTTGTTTAACAAGAAATGGCTCAACTGTGCATGCACGCTGTTTACAAAACACCATGAGCTCTGTTGCATAATTGCATGCGCTCTTTGCATTTTTGCTTTTATTTTAAAGTAAAGTTTTAAAATATTGCTTTATTTTAAATTTACAACGTGGATTTAACTTACAATATGATTGCAAGCGATAGACATTTAAATTGGCTGGATTACCAGTCCTTTAATCCCGCCAGAGCCGATTTCTGGCCTTTGTGTCGTTTGACCTCCGCATCGTCCTATTTTCTACGTTATCTCCGGCGTTTTTCGATTTTCGCAGGCTCAGAGATGAAATTATGCGATATCTCTTCCTTTAGATAACCACGCTGCCGCCAACTGGCTGAATTTTGACCTTTTTATTACTCTAATTGAGGTACTGTAGGAGTTTCAAGACCAGAAAGTTGTAGTTTGATCTCATGTCCGCTGTTTACAAACAGGTAGATCAAAACGCCTGCTGTTTACAAAGGGGTCGATCAAAATCTTTGAAAAAACGGGCCTACGTGATTTCCTGCACTTTTCACTCTCCGACAGTCTGTCTACGTGGATTTTCCCACTTTTCTACTTGCCTCTGGGGTATAAATACTCTATGTTCTTATTTTGGACCATTTTTACAGTAATCTACCGCAATGTTAGCCCTTTAAAGCCGAAAGTAGCTCCCATTTGTGCCAGCCGGCTAGCACAATTTGAACGCCTATTCTTCCTAGTTTCAGTAGTTTAATTGCTTTTTCATAGCATTCTATGCCTATTTTCGTTATATACTATTAAAATCATGAAAATATTAACTAATAAAACTGTAAAAAACCTATTTTTGCGAATTCGTATCGTATTTTTGCCGTTTGGATTGGTGCCTGACTAGAATAGTCTTTTATCAGAGAGTGGGCGAGTGATGCCAAAGAAAATTGATAAGAAGAGGCTACGAATCTTCGATTTCTCGTTATTTGCCTCGTTTTGTCAGTTTTGTTCGCTTTATGCAGATTTTTGTGATTTCCGAAACCTTCGATTTTTTTTGCTGGAAATCCTCGTTTCTGTTTTAATATTTTTTAAATGTTTAAATTAAATGCTAATATTCAGATCTCCGACTTGAAGTGCGCAGAGCCGAGCACGATGTCCTTCTTCGACGGAATCCCAGTGGCTCCCCCTATCGAGGTCTTCTTCATGAACAAGCTCTACATGGACGAGACCGATGAGCGCAAGGTCAACCTCACCATTGGAGGTAGATTTTATACTTTTTATCCTTGAAACTACTAAAAAACCCCTCAAAATGATATATTTATTGTCCAAATCCCGTAAAAATGGCGAAAATTGGAACAGCTTTTCACGGAATGTTGATTCTTAATTTCGACAAATTCAGCGGTAAAATTCATTAATTTTTATTAAATTTAATTAAAAATGCAAATGAAACTCAAAGACTTTGTTTTGCGTTGTTTGACCGCAAAGTTCGTTTTTCTTTGTTGTTTGCCAAGTCGCGGCGGTGTAATGGGCGAAGAGAGCGGGGGTTTCCCCACTTCCGGCTGAAAGCTTCATTTTTTGTTTATTTAATTAAAAATGACCATAGAAAAATCGACAAAAATCATCAAAATCTTAAGAAAAAAATTGTTCAAACTCGTGCTGTTCGGCTGACTTAAATCGGCAGTTCTTGGGATCTTTAAATGGCTAAAATTACGGTTGATTACTGTAAAAATGGTCCACAATCTATAAACAGAAGAGTGATTTCATATTAAGTCATCATAGATAAGGTCAAAAAATAGAATGATGCGGAGGTCAATGGACAAAAAGGCCAGAAATAGGCTCCCCGTTGTTTACAAGACTGGTAATTTTTTTTAGCCAATTTAAAGGTCTAATGTGGTGTAAGCACAGTACATGTCAGTTTCCGTAATTGGGGTTCACAATAAGGTGATTAAAGGACTGTCTGCACTTTTTTATCTACAATGTCGATCAAAAAGTGTTTGTAAACGACGGGCAAGGGAGTGAACTACAACTTTTTCTTTTTTGTAAATACTACAGTAACTCAATTAAAGTAACAAAAATAGAAGATTTAGACCTTTAAACATTCGAAACTCCCCTAATCCCCTTGTTTCAGCCTACCGTACGGAGGAGGCCAAGCCCTGGGTGCTGCCGGTCGTGAGGGAGGCCGAGAGCCGTCTGGCCGCCGACCACTCGCTGAACCACGAGTACCTGCCCGTGCTCGGATTCGAGCCCTTCACCAAGGCAGCCACCGAACTCCTCCTCGGCCCCGACTGCACCGCCGTCAAGCAGGGACGCGTGAGTTTCTATTTTCTAGTTTTTAAAATTATTTTAAACCAGGTTTTTACCATTTAAAACCGATTTTCCGCTTAAAATTCGTTAAAATTCGTTATTTTTCTACTAAAGAGAGGAGTTTCAGACCACTGGAGTGCAGTGCCTCTCGGGAACGGGATCTTTACGCGCCGGCGCCGAATTCCTGACGAAGATTCTGAAGATGGACACCGTCTACGTGAGCAACCCCACTTGGTGTGTTTTGACTCAGAATTCTAATGAGAATTAGGGTTTTTGCCCGGATAGTTTCGGGCTAGCCAGGATAGAAAGTGCTTGAAAAAGGAGGAAATGAATGGAATTTCCAGGGGCAACCACAAGATGGTCTTCAAGAGCGCCGGCTTCACCTCCATCAACGACTACAAGTACTACGATTCGAAGGCCAACCGAGTGACCATCGAGCAGATGGTGGCCGATTTGGAGGCGGCCCCCGAGAGGTACTGTAGGATTTGGGATACTGTAGTCCGGCTTAAAGAGATACCGTAACCCGAAGAAAACGTCCTGAGGTCGCCAGAAAAAGCGAAAAGCGGCCTGAGGTCGCCAGAAAAAGCGGAAGCAGCCTGAGGTCGACAGAAAAAAGCGGAAAGCGGCCTTAGGTAGCCATGAAAAAGCGGAATGCGGCCTGAGGTCGCCGGAAAAAGCGGAAAGCGGTCTGAGGTCGCCAGAAAAAGCGTAAGGCGGCCTGAGGTCGCCAGAAACAGCGGAAAGCGGCCTGAGGTCGCCAGAAAAGGCCGAAAGCGGCCTGAGGTCGCCAGATTTTGCAGAAACCAGGAATCAGTCTATTCCCTTGTTTTCAGATCCGCCGTAGTCCTCCACGGCTGCGCCCACAACCCCACCGGCATGGACCCCACCCAGGACGAGTGGAAGCAGATCGCCGCCGTCATCAAGCGGCGCAACCTCTTCACCTTCTTCGACATCGCCTACCAGGGATTCGCATCCGGCGACCCGAACGCCGACGCCTGGGCCATCCGCTACTTTGTCGACCAGGGACTGGAACTGGTCGTCGCGCAGTCCTTCGCCAAGAACTTTGGCCTATACAGTAAGCTTCCGATGTTGGATGCTAATTAAGCACTTTGAATTTCAGACGAGAGGGTGGGAAATCTGACGATGGTGGTGTCGGACGCGAAGGTGCTGGAGGGAGTGAAGTCGCAGATGTCGCTGATCATCAGGGCCAACTGGTCGAACCCGCCCAGCCACGGAGCCAGGATTGTGCATATGGTCCTCACCGACCCCGCGCTCAGGAAGCAGTGGCACGAGTGCATTGAGGTGAGAGAGAGAGATGTTAGAGACGCAGAGGAAGAGAGAGAGAGATAGAGATGTCAGAGACGCAGACAAATCTCTCCATTTTCAGGCCATGTCTAGCAGAATCAAGCTGATGAGGGCGGCACTGAGACAGCACCTGGAGACGCTGGGAACCCCAGGCTCATGGGAGCACATCACCAAACAGATTGGACTCTTCAGCTACACCGGCCTCACCGGTACGTCTCTCTCTCTCTCTCTCTCTCTCTCTCTCTCTCTCTCTCTCTCTCAGATCTCTCTCAATTCACCCCATTTCAGCAGAGCAGGTAGATCATCTGGTGAAGAAGCACAAGGTCTTCCTGCTGAAGGACGGCCGCATCAACATCTGCGGTCTCAACACGAAGAACGTGGAATACGTTGCGAAGGCCTTCGACGACGCCGTGAGGAATGTGAAGAGCAGCCTCTGAGCCACGCAGGATGCCACGAGAAGAAGAAGACCCCACACGCCTTAATCTTTATAAATGTACTCTCTCTTGTAAATAGTCGCATACTGGTGTAGCTAGTAAATCAGGCATTCTTACGGTGTTTTTGTTTTGAGGAGGGGAGTAGAAAGCGGCCTGAGGTCTGCAGAAAAAGCGGAAAGCGGCCTGAGGTGAGCAGAAAAAGCGGCCTGAGGTCACGAAAAAAGCGGAAAGCGGCCTGAGGTCACCAGAAAAAGCCGAAAGCGGCCTCAGGTTTCCAGAAAAGCAGAAAGCGGCCCGAGGTCGCCAGAAAAAGCGGATCCTCTCCGTCTCTAACCAACAGCATGTCTGCGTCTCTTACCTCCAGACTGTCTACAGAACAGTTTTATCTCTGCGCCTCTGCCCACTAATACCAAAATTCAAGGCAATATTCGCTTATTTTACCTTATAAAACGAGAATTTAATTGATTTCTTGAGGGAATCGCCGTTATTTCTCATTGTTTTAAAGGCTAAAATGAATAAAAGTGCCCAGAAAGTGAGAGAGCAGAGTTAAAAGAGACGGAAAAGATGAGAGTCGAAATTGGTGTCCCGCAACGATGGGCCTTTGAGCGCAGTTGAACACACCTTATTTCCGTTTTCGCTACGGGACCGAACAATTTTTAGGAATTTTGTTTAATTTTTTTAAAATACATTTTTTAACTAATTTATATTATATTCTTATATAGTCTAATATGTGTAAAAAAAATACAAAAATAATAGTTTTGACCAGAAAACTGAAAGTGACCAGAAAGTGAGAGAGCTAAGTTAAAAGAGATGAAAAAGATGGAGAGACGAAATTGGTCCCGCAACGATAGGCTGTTGAGCGCAGTTTGTCACAAGACTTTTCAGTTTTCTCTACGGGACGCAACAATTTTACAAATTTTTGGGACTTTTCAAAATAATGTATAAATAATTTAAATTACCTTAAATTTAAATTATATATTCTGAAAAACAAATAACAGAAGCAAAGGATTTGTTTTTTTCTCTTTATTAAATTTAAACTTTTTAAAATTCATATAAAATTGATATTTCCGGCTCCGCTCTTTTTGTCGCAGTTGGTCACTTATATCCATTTTTTGAAACATTTATTTTTAAGCATGAATTGACTCAATTACAGTATTCTTTCTCCCCAATAAATGTGCTTTGTAGCTTCTTCCGGAGTCATTAATCGCGGTGAATCCTAAAATTGATTATTTCGTTGTTGGCAATGGAATTACTTTCGCAAATCGAGGTCCTCTGTCCTCCTTTTTCTTTTCTTCTTTTTCATAGGGCTCTTCCTTTTTCTGCTCCTTTTCCTCATCATCGTGTTCTTTTAGAATTGTGGCCATTGTGGTCATGTGTTGGGAGAAGGAAGAGGTAGTTGAAGATGGATTAGAGCAAGCACACATGCACTGACCGTTGACTATTTCTCCTAAAGAGGGGTAGAGAGAGAGAGAGAGAGACCCACCCTTAGTCAACTTCGCCTGCTTCATTCCAATGACCTTCGCCGGTGGCTTCTTCTCATCCACCGTAACCTTGTCCGTTTCAAAGTCATGCAAAGCCGCTGAAATTAACAATTTTAAACAAAACCACCTTTTCAAACCTTTAATTAGAATCCTATTTGCCAATGAAGTCTCCTGAACACACTTCAAAATGTCACTTTCCAATTTCTGATCGAATTTCGAGCGGATATTGCAAATACAACTCCGAAGACGAGATTGATCCCTCAGACGGCAAGGAGTTTGGACACGAAGTCTAGAGTAAATTAGTGTTTTTGTGGTTAAACTGACTGTTGAAGACAAGCTCGGATTGCGTAATCTCGTTGGTAGACGGCTTGGACGTACTCTTGGTTACTGTCGAGTTGCTGGCGATAGCAGATGAGTTCTGAGTCTTCTAGGAGACAGGAAGAGCTCACGTTGTTTCTGGAATTAAGATTCTGCAACTCACTTCCTCACGCACTCACATAATACACTCTATACCCACTCACTCACTCTCTCTCCCTCCCTCTCTCTCTCTCTCTCTCTCTCTCTCCCTACAATTTCGGATCTCCCGTATGAAGAAGCCTATTTATCCCTGTCCCGAAAACTCTAGGTAATTGCTGAAAACATAATTTTAAATTTTCGAAATTGACCCAATCAAACCGGAGTCCTACAAACTGCCATCCCGTCCAAACTTGGTCGTGTGATTCCAATTTCTTGCAATCCCCACAGTCTATCTGCCAATTCGGCGCCGAGAAGGGCTCGAGAGTAAACGGCGTCTTCTGAAGATCCCGATATTTTTGAAGACTCAGTATTACATTTTTGAAAGTTGTGTTGAAATCTCAAAACAAACCGTCAAGAATTCTTGGTCCAAAGTTTTGACGAAGAGGGACGACGGGGGAATGCATAAAGCACTGGTCTAAGGAACGACGGTATTCGTTCAAAGTTGGCTCGAAAAAGGTGGAATCGCCTGGAATTGATGAAAACAAGCAATATTTTGATTTAGGAAGAACTAACTCTCATTTGTTGTTATGAAAGTGGAGCGCATTGAACGAACCGAGGATTTGAAACAAGCGTCGAAGGCAGTTTTCTCAGAATGGCAACTGAAAGAGGGGTTTCTGAGAGAGAGAGAGAGAGAGAGAGAGAGAGAGATTCTTACGCCGGTCGTTTCACACAAGATCTGAAGGCCTCTTCCTTCAGCTCCTGAACCCTAGTCTCCAATTCCTCATGGGCACATCGCTGAATCTGCTCTGCGCAATAGAAATCTCCTCCAAGAACTATCTAAATTAGATAACCAGTTCAGAAAACCACAATTGGACCCCACAATTGGAAAGAAGAGCAGGAGGAGCGTGGACATCGGAAAAGTGGAGAAGTGGGTGGCCTTGGGATGAGGAGGGAGGATGTTTGTGGACGACGGGAACTGGTAGCGGAGGAAGTGCAACCAGGAGAAAGTGGGGAATATAAGGGAGATGGACTGGGGAGTAGTTTTAGAGAGAGAGAGAGAGAGACGCAGGGAAGTAGAGGGAGAATCTCTCTCTCTGTCTGTCTCTCTCTATTCCTCTCTGTCTGTCTGTCTGTCTGTCTGTCTGTCTCCCTCTCTCTATTCTCTCTCTCTCTCTCTACCAAAACAGGTCGTTCCCCTTCGAATCACCACGTGACTCACCCCTTGGTGTCGCGTTTCCACCCCGTTTATCATCCTTCCCCACCATAAATCACCCGTCTGTCACTATTTCCCCTTATCTTTCCTGTTCCCCCAGCCTCTCTTTCTCTGACTCTCGTCTAATCCGCCCTTTTAAGCCCTTCCCACCCCTCCCCATCACTTTTCTCCATGTTTGTTCGCCTAGCGTTTGCACAGTCCGAATCATCGCGGGGCTCAATACACCCCGAAATCTTCGCTTTCTGTTCCATTTCACAATTTCTGTTCAATTCAATCTCAAATAATCTGCTTTTCCAGAAAACAAGAGAAAAGATGCTTGGACATGGAGCTGCCCCCGCCCCTGCTGTGAGTTTTAACTTTGAACTGTGAACCTTCCTTTTCTCTCTCTCTCTCTCTCTCTCTCTCTCTCTCTCTCTCTTCCCCCCTATATTTCTGTGTCAAGGTTCAATGTACAATTTGAAACATCATAATGACAAATTTTGTCTCTATCGATATGTGTGATGCTAGAAAAGTGTTATCTTTGATTGATTTCCTGTCAAACCAGTCGACATTCCGCACTTTTGTTCACATTGGTTCAAAACAGGGAATCATTACAAGAGATAGAGAGAGAGAGAAAGAAAGAGAAAGAAAGAAAGAGAGAGAAAGAGAAAGAGAAAGAAGACCGTGGATTTTCAGGCCCCCGGAATCGGCGGAGGAGCAGAAATCGAGCAGCCCGTAGAAGCCGGAGGTATCGGAATCGGAGCCGCTCCCTCCGCCCACCACGGCATCGGCGGAGGAGCTGGAATTCAGAGCATCGCCGTCGGAGGAATCGGCATCGCTCCCGAAGGAGAAGAACACGTCGGCATTGGAGGAGGAGCGGGAGTTGGAATCGTGGCCGGAGGATGTGTCGGTGCCCCGATTCAGACCATTTCTGTGGGAGGAATCGGGGTTCAGCAGGAGGAGGAATGTCCTGGAGGCATTGGACATGGAGTGGAGGGACATCATTGTGAGTTTTGAAAGAGAGAGAGAGAGAGAGAGAGAGAGAGAGAGAGAGAGGATAGAAGATAAAACTTCCATTTCCCCATTGAATAAAACCTTTCTTTTCCAGGCCACTGAAGTACTTCGCCGAGGGAGAAGACAAGCTACAATTTTGAAAATCCTATTTTGTAAAAATAAAGTTTTTTTTAAAATATTTGTTATTTTATGAAAAATGTGAATGCGAGGATACAAAAAATCATCATTCGCTGTTTGCCTTCCCTTGAAAATGGCTTTTTGCACTTTTTAAAATTTTCTGGCCGCTTTGGAAACATCAATTCATTTGTTCAATTTTTAACCACTGAATAGTTTCAGTTGTTCTGTTGTTTTCTCTGAATATTATTTATTTTTAATTTTTCCAGGGTGATGAAGTTTTCCTGTCATTTTCTCATCTCCCCCCTATTCCACTTGTTCTTCATCTGCCTTCTGATCTTCCTATGTTTTGGTAACCCCTTGCCCGACTATTCCAGCTCGCCGGCAAATAAAATAAGGTTAGCTTTTTTATTGAATTGAAATTTTTTGTTCAGCGTCCGGATTGAAGGACATGGAGGACATGGTGAAAAAGGAATCGCGAAATTTCACAGAAAACTTGCGATCTTTAGGAAGCTTGCGAAATTGCGCAATCTGCGAATGAACAAGGTTGGTGATGAAATTATTTTACTCTCTCTCTCTCTCTCTCACCTCTCTATCTTACTTGATCGCTACTTAGAACATCAACTTCATTTTAGGTTATGACTGGCCACGCCACAGATATCATCCTGCCAGAGATTGATGAATTTTACCTAGCCAATATATCCCTTGGAACTCCACCTCAAAATTTCCTAGCTCTGCTGGACACATCGTCGCCGATTTTCTGGGTTCCTTCAGCATCTTGCGACATGCTGGCTTGTGGTAAGGGAGCTAGAGAGAGAGAGAGAGAGAGAGAGAGAGAGAGAGAGAGAGAGAGAGAGAGAGAGAGAGAGAGGAGAGAAAGAGAGAGAGAGAGAGAGGGGAGAGAAAGAGAGAGAGAGAGAGAGAAAGTGAGAAAGAGAGAGATACAGAAAAAGAGAGAAAGAGACGGAGACAGACACTAACTTGCAGAGACTCATCGACGCTATTCTGCCAATGTATCTTCAACCAACCAACCTTACGACGGCACTTTTGAGGACTTTGCAGTAGAAGGCACCATGCTCAAGGACACTGCTTGTGTAAGTAATCTCCCGAGATAGAGAAAGAGATCTTTTTTTCAGATGTCGGACCTCTGCGTAACTGGGCAAACTATTGGCGAGGCAGCATATATGAATGACGCGCTCAAAGACAATCCATGGGATGGAATTCTCGGATTGGGTTTCAACGAAGCTCATGGTTGGTGTTTCAGAAGGGACGGGTCAGAGAGAGAGAGAGAGAGAGAGAGAGAGAGAGAGATAGAGCGCGAGAAAGAGAGAGATAATGGGAAAAAGCTTTTTTCAGTACTATCACACCAACTGCTCTCTTGCCCTTCTGGACTCCCTCCCTCGTCTTTCCTTTAACATTTGAACCCACTCATTTTCCCTCCTCACCAAAGAATTCGTCATTTTCCACGAGGAACACAACTTCTGCAGATCGCTTCTGTTAGGATACGATGAGGTTCCCTTGACACTGGGCAAATCCTTCATGACAAAGTGAGTGCCAAAATTAACGCAATAATATTTTTTATAGATTCTACACTGCCTTCGACGCCACAAATTCTCGGGTTGGGATCGCTTTGGCGAGAAAGTGAAAAAAAGTGATCTCTGTAATCAATAAATGATGTTTGCCTCATTTTTGTATTTTCGCTTGCCAAGTCCGATCCTCTGCGTCTCTAACCACTCATCTGTGTTGTTCATCAAAAAATTTTCTGCGTCTCTAACCCTGCGTCTAACAATTTGTCCATTCCTCTGCGTCTCTTACTTTAGAATTCTTGGGAAGGTCTGCTTCTCTAACCATTCTTTCAATAATAGCCACTTGCCTCTGTGTCCCTAGCCTTTTGCCTCTGCGTCTCCCATCTCCAGACTGCCAGTGTCTCTACCTCTGCGTCTCTACCAAGCTGTCACTAGATTAAGAAGCTAGACGGAGAGAAACTAGTGATCTGCACCTCTAACCGTTGTCTATCTCCCACTCTTCCCTCTAACTCTTTTTCTCTAATCGGAGAACCCATTTATGCTAGTCGATTTCACTCTTCATCTCTATGAACTATTCTGGATGAAATCCTGTTTTCACGATTACGCACACCTATTTTCAAAATACAAACTTTATTACAACTTAAAAATGCATTTTACACGAAAGAGTCATTTGTGGATTTTGCTGGGCTGTCCGGCGGCGTGTCGGTTGAGGATGAAGGCGAAGGCGGCCATCACGAGGGCGAAGGCACAGTCGGCGTAGACGAAGACCAGGAAGAAGCCAACCACCCACACGGCCACAGTCTGCAAATAACAGGGTTTTTGGGAGAAATGACGGTTGCCGCACGGTTTTCAGGGAGAAATTTGGAATAACGCACGATTGTGGGCCAAAATAGCGGCTGACGCGTGATTTTTGGAAGAAATAGCGACTGACGAATAAATATGGAGCAAACTCCCGTTTGCAGCACGGTTTTTGCGAATTTTGGCGGAAAGTACAGCTGAAAATTGTTTAAAAACTCACTTCGACTAGGAATAGGACGGTGTAGAGGGAGAAGAGGGAGTCGGGGTCCTCGGGGAGCAGGGAGTAGAGCAGGTAGAGGAGACCGAAGGCAGGGGCGACGGCCAGCCACACTGTGACCAACAGGGAGAACACCGTCACACCCACGCCGGCCATCTGAAGAACTGATTTTATTACTATTTAAAGCATAATAAAAGAAAGAATAACATGAAAAAGTCTAATTGTGGGACAAAATTAGATTCATACATAACTTTGTGTATACCACGAAAACTTTTCAACGCTAATTAGCTGAATCTGTTCCTACGGGAAGCTCCTGAACACAGAAAATGATGCCCTTTGTTGTAAGGGGAGGTCGTGTTTGCTGAATAAAAACAGATAAAACACATTTTTCGGAATCACGGTTTTTTTCTAAAGTTTAGAAAGATCCTTGGAAACGTTATCGAACAGACTTTCAGTTTTTTGCCTTTTTAAAATCATGATTTGGATAAAAACAGAAACGCGCCTTCAGCCGTGGATAGCTTGAACAGATGAGTCGATAGGTGTGCAATTCTTGCATGACGACCCCTTCCAATCAGCTGAATGCCAAATTCCGTTTAATCTGAATCTCTCTCCTTAGAAACAGACGGTTTTCATGAGTGAACCTAAACTTTTGCAACACCCTTTTTTCGCAAAGTTTGAATAACTTGAGCGCATGCAGATGAAACCAATCAACCAGGATGTCAAGGGTCGTCCATTTTGACAACAATTTGACTACTTTTTCCCTCAAACGAAACACTCTTGCCGTTTTCACAAATTCTGGAAAAATCGAGGTGAACCTATACTTTTGCAACGCAGTGTAGTTCATTTAAATTTGTTTTTCTACATTTAAAATAAGTGTTCACAGAATAATGACAATATTCAATAAAAAATGCATTAAACATTAAAATTTAAAACCTAGAAAATTTTATAAATTTAAAAGAACGAGAGAGTCAACTTCAAATAGAGGGGAAAGAAGCAGAGACGTAATTGGTCCCGCAACGATGATTGGTTGAGCGCAGTTACTCACATATGAAACAATCCTTCGTTGTGGGACCCAAGATCAAACGGTTTTTAGATTCATAGTTATATTGTTTTTGTACATTTAAAGTAATTGTTTACAGAATATCATTTTAAAATGCATGAAAACAGTTAAAAAATTAATTTAAACCCCTAAAAATGTTTTTAAAAAATTTAAAAGAGCGAGAGAGTCAACTTCAAAGAGAGGGAAAAGAAGCAGAGACGTAATTGGTCCCGCAACGATAGCTGGTTGAGCGCAGTTACTCACATAATAATCTAGCCTTCGTTGTGGGACCCAAGACAAACTGAGTTTTAAGAAAACGGGTTGTTTCGGATGAATTTCTGTTCCAAAAGTGGAACCAATGGACTTTTTCCCTTCAACCACCTGCTAATGGAACTGGTTAAATGCCCTTTCTCTCAAATAACAGGCCAACCTAGGGTAAATTAGAATATTAGCGCGAAAGACACCTTTTTATAAAGTTTTTACGGTATAAAGTTTAAAAATGACATTAAATTTGACAAAAATGTGGATTTTTTCCGTTTAGAAGCAAGATGTTGTCAATAGTTACAACGTCCATTAGCAGATCTTGTTGGCCACGTCGCACTCTCTCTCTCTCTCTCTCTCTCTCTCTCTCTCTCTTTCACCGACACACACGTACCCACGTACTCACGCCTACACATCCACACGTGGAAACCTTGTTCCATCCCAACCAAAAGCACAATTCCGAATGTTTTTATGCTCTGAAACAAAACAAAACGCAACAACGCGCTCGGCCCGCCCAGCACGGACGAATCGGAGATTTTAGCGGCCGGCGAAGGCCATTTGTACCCGCCAGTTACTTAAATAAGGCAAGGATAAGGCACAGACACGCATACAGAGAGGTGAGAGATATTAACGATCGCACAGGTGGCGCTGCAGGATGATGGTTCACAGCTCGTCCTTCTTGATCAGCTTCTCCAGGGTGATGTCGAAGTAGAGACGGGCCTTGCCAGGAATGGCAGGGGCACGGCCGTCGTCTCCGTAGCCAAAGTCGCTGGGGATGACGACCTTACGGCGCTCTCCCTCGCACATGCCAGTCATGGCGATGTCCATTCCCTTGATCACCTCCTGAAAACTTCAATTAGCCTTTTCAAATACAAGAATGGGGAAATTCAGGGTTTTGTGGCTAACATGCCCGGTGTTTACAAGACAAGAGAATCTGAGAAATCTGGGCAGTAAAACCCGTACGGAATCGGGGACTCACTCCGCGGTTAAGCTTGAAGACGAAGGGGGCGTTCCTGGAGAAAGAGGAGTCGACAAAGGTTCCGTCTTCGAGGTGGAGGACGTACTGCTGGTGGATGGTGTCACCGGACTCGGACTTTTTGCACTCGGCCTCGGCGATGGTGTGGGTTTGCTGGAAAGGAGAGGTTAGAGAGAGAGAAATAGAGAGAGAGAGAGAGAGAGATAGAGAGAGAAATAGAGAGAGAGAGAGAGAGAGAGAGAGAGAGAGAAATAGAGAGAGAGAAATAGAGAGAGAGAGAGAGAAATAGAGAGAGAAATAGAGAGAGAGAGAGAGAAATAGAGAGAGAAATAGAGAGAGAGAGAGAGAGAGAGAGAGAGAGAGAGAGAGAGAGAGAGAGAGAGAGAGAGAGAGAGAGAGAGAGAGAGAGAGAGAGAGAGAGAACCTACCTCAATGGTGATTCCTTCCTCAGTCTCCCACTTCTTTCCGGCAACAGCGCGGAAGATATCGACCAGCTGGACGGTGTAGTACAAACTCTGGTCCTTGGCAATGTTGTCACTAAAGTTTAATTATCAATAACATTTTATAAATTTAATTAAATAATTAAAATCGATCAATAAAAAGTAAACTAACCGCTCGCGTCCCTTGTCTCCGAAGCCGAGGGCGGGAGGGATGACGACCTTCCTCTTCTCTCCGATGCACATGCCCAGCATAGCCCTGTCCATTCCAGGGATAACCTGTCCACGTCCGACGGTGAAGGTGTAACTGAAACCAGTTGTTTTGCATTCGAATCGGCGCATTGAATATAGGCTGGGCGGCGCCCCTAGCATTCAGTGGCGAGATGGCCGAGTGGTCTAAGGCGCTGGTTTAAGGCACCAGTCTCTTCGGAGGCGTGGGTTCGAATCCCACTCTCGTCAATTCTTTTGCTTTTTGTGTATCCAACCCAGGAATGAAAACTTACGGCTTCTTTCCAAAGTTGGATCCGATCTCCTTTCCGTCCTTGTCGGTGAGCTTGTAGAACTGGTCGAGGACGTCTCCCTCCTGGGACTTGATCTTGCACTTCTCGGCCTTGATGGGCTTGATGATCTTGATCTCCAGACCATCCTCATCCTAAAGTATCGATTAGAAATTGTGGATTATCGATCGATTACGGTCCAGTGGTGGGGCTTGTTGACCTTCTCCTCCTCGGCCATCACGACGACCCCGGCGACCAGCGCCAACAGGCAGATTAAGGAGTTCATTACCTGGAAAGAGGGAGTTAGAGAGAGAGAGAGATAGATAGATAGATAGAGAGAGAGATCAAGAAATGAAGGCAATGGTTGGATTAGGAGAGGGAGAGGGGCGGGGGCCGGCGCGGACTGGATACGGGCGGATCTCGCGAGAAACTCGCGGCCTCCAAGTGACCTCTCGCGGACTTCTTGCGCAAAAGTTTCAATCACAAGGGACCAACGACCAGTTTCAACGCAACGGAACACCTATTTATCAAAAGGCAAAAGAATTGGCGCGGAGGGGATTCGAACCAGCGTCGTTTGGGTGAGAGTCTAAAATGATAACCAGTACACCATTGTGTGAGTGTGCTCTTATGGACAATCCACTCATATCAATCACGCCCGAGTATGTGCTTACATCGAAAAATCATTGATTTCCCAGTCCTTACAATAAAAAACTTTCTCTAATAAAAAACATAAAGGAGAAACTATTTCAGAGAATTTTGAGAAGAAAAACGAACGATTTGTGAAAAAACTACCATTTTCTCTGAAAAAAAACGGCACTGTTTCTTAGGGAAACGACCAGTTTCACGGGGAAAACCTTATTTTCTGATGAAAACTACCATTTTCACTGAAAACTATCGATTTTGAAAGGAAAATGGCTGTTTTCTAAAGAAGCTTGGTCAATTTCAAGATCAAACGACTTTTAAATCATTAAAAAAACTACTTTCAAAGGGAAAAGGGGATTTTCAAAACAACCTTTGGACATCGATTTCATTGCGGAAAACTTACTAAAGATCTGGCACTAATTGCTCCAACCTTCCAATCCAAAACAAAAATATCCGGGGTTATACCAACGACCGACCACGTGTAGATCGGGCATCTTCTCAGTATCCGAATCGTTCTGGCCTGATTTCAAGCCCCAGAGGACACAAATCCCCCAAGGAAAGATGACAGGCACCGGCGGGGATTGAACCCCAGCCGTATGGGTGGCGCGCGCCGACTGGCGCTGGACTAAAAGTGCGCTGTGGCAGAAATGCGGGGACCGCTTTATGAACAAAGCGGGGCGGCGCTCGCCATCAGCGAAGCCGCAAATCTAGTTATTTAAGAGCTAAAACGAACACGAAAGTGAAAAAACTTCAGAGGAACTTCGAATTTCGGGAATGAACTGATCATTTAGCGGGGATAGCTAGTGTTTATTGCACTTTAAACGTCTAACTCTGTTAATTTCTAAGGGAAACTGGAACTTTTTGGGGCAAAAGGGAAACTCGGAGCTGATGGAAGGCAGTAGTCGACGGTAGGCTGCCGTTGGAGAAGTGAGATGGCGGAGATATGCGTCAGGGGCCGCGACCTTCACATCTGCTCGCTGTTTACGGCGCCAGACGTCCACGGCTCGGAAGTATACACACCCCCAACTATATATTTTAGTAAATTAGGCGGTAAGACTACTGCTTTGCCTTGGTTTTGGCCAATTTAGGGCCTTAGGAGCCTTACAATCCTTAAGAGAATGGGACCAAACCGACGGCGAAGGAGAAGCGGTTGCGAAGTGTCCAGGGGGCGTCGATTAAGGTCACCGGGCGGCGAAAAACTCCTTGGACAGTGTAATCTAGAGTGAGGAGACGATGGTCAGTGAGAGGGAATCGATCCGGATGGACATCCCTGCCGGCCTCGGCAGTTGCCACGGGCAGAAAACAGGCGCACGCACCGCCGCTCCTCGGGCCACGTTAGCTCAGTCGGTAGAGCGTTGGACTTTTAATCCAACGGTCAGGGGTTCAAGTCCCCTACGTGGCTGAAGTTTTTTGCTTGGTTTAGGAATGCTATTTTGGGTGTTCTTTCTAAAAATTAAGAAGAATTGTTAGGTTTCTGGTAGTCACGGCACAAAAAGGAGCCGAATTAGGCGGCAAAAAGCGGTGCGAATGGCTTATCAGAAGAATCTGGAGAGAAACTGAATCGCTATTGCGGGGAATGCAACAGTTAATCCATTGTGGAGTGTAAAACTTTAGGTTTTCGGTTCGGCGGTTGATGTTGCGACGTGGAAGTTTTTGATTTCGAAAGATTGGGAAAGGAACGATCGAGAGAAAAAACGAAAACAAGTTCAACCAGAACTGAATACGTGAGGGAGTGAGGAAGTGAGTCTGTGTGTGTGTGAGCGTGAGTGAGTGAGTGAGTTGTAGGTTAATTTAAAACTGGAATCATGCCAAAACGGCCCTTACAAGTGCAGTTGTTAGTGCAGCGGAAA